>JASJFT010000299.1:0-45762 GCA_030770425.1 Darksidea phi | reverse complement strand
CCAAAAACCGCGTTCCTATACGATTTTGTATGGGTGACGAGGCATTTGTGAGTGGGCGTTTTTCTTCTAACCGCGTGCCCGGGAAAACATAATATTGAATGGAAACTTCGAGAAGTAGGAATCCTTACATGCACCGTATCTCCTATCGAGTTGCTCTCGGTCGATTTTTCGAACGTCGGGTTTAGTCTTCGGACGTTGCCATTCTCTTCCAGATATCGTCCGCATCACTGCGCCTGCATGACTCTCCCAGAGCTGACGACAGTCTCACGACATCTCTGGGCCAGCGTCGTCTCGGGCTCCATTAGCAATGCGTTCGGACGCGAAGAATAATCGTTGTGCGGCCGGTTAACGCCGAGCCGAGATGCTGAATCCAGACCACGCCAATCCAAGTCTGCTCTCGCGTCAAACCCTGTTTCGCCGCGGTCTCGAATCAGAATCCGACCCGATCGGCACCACTTGGCGGCGCGGGACTAACTTATCGCCGCGTCCCAATCAATGTTGACGGACGGCTCAGACGGAGGCTCGGGGACGGGGTTTGGAACGTTGGGTGGATCTGATTGGCAAGGTTTGTCTGCCTGGGTTATCGTTGCGCAGGGATGGTAGGGCTGCGGACGGGCGTGATTGGACCGAGAGGACACATAGTGGACGATGGAGTTTACAGGTGCGGGGGCTAGGGCTTAGGAGTTTGGAGCGGAGGGATGGGATGCTTGGGTTCCGGTTCGTGTGCGCGCGGGGAGAAAGTATATGTAGGGCGTGGATTCCCACTTTATGCACGCGTCACAAATCACCTTATTCGTTTGTACAGAGAACTACACAAACTCTCAATTGTGTTTAGTTACACCTTACCAGTTCCTAGTACTTACCACGCTGCCAACCAACACCTACTACGCACCAGCACCGCCATGTCTTCCCAAGCCTACGTCTACATCCCAAACCTCGTCGGTCGCCAGATGCTACGCATCCCCGTCGTCCCGTGCGAAGAAGCCGAAGACCCTAAGCGCCCCACCTCCACCCAAAAGCTCTCTCTCAACACTACCACCTCGCCTATGCCTACCTCCCGCGAAGCATCACCCTCACCAAGCGCCAGTGTTGGGAGCATCGATGAACTCGAATGAACGTCATGTTGCACCAGGAGGCGTGCTATATTGAAGAGAGGATGGATAAGTTGGGGCGGATCATTACCATCGAAGCGGATAAACTGGCCACAACCACCGAGGCGGCGCACACCACCACTTGACGTCACACGATCAACAGGTCGCAGGTCATGATATGTGGGAAATAGATTGCATACAAGACGAACCGCGCGGGGTCGGAGCGGAGAAGGATGGACATGAGGGGGAAGACCAATGACGGCTCATGGATTGGATCATGACGGGAAGATGGACAACGTTCACCTTCGTGATGACGACTTTTTATACCCAGTAGCACGTTTAATACATTCACAGTACCTTATATTGTCTCATCTTTAACAAACCTTACCGTAATCAGCTGCCTTACTACCGCTACATCTTTAAAATGGAAACTCTTAGTCCAATCAAAAGTACATATCTTTATTAACTTCATACCGTCCCCTACATCGACCAACCGCCCACACATCGCTCAGTCTGGCCATTTCCCATAATCGAAGACACAATCATTGCTACCGACTGATCGGGTAACATGGTAACATGCTACTGGTGACGTCGCAGCTCCCGCACGACATAGCTGTCACGGCAGCTGGAACACGGTTTTTCTGGGTCAAACTTCGCCAAGCTCCACCGAGCGCGCGATATATATTTCCATGAAACAACCTTTGAAGCGTGTGGGCCGTGCAGAGCGTGCAGAGAGACGTGAATGAAGACGTAATCGTGCACGTGGTCCCTTTTCCGTCTGATGTATTTCTACATGTAAGTAAAAGTGAAAGAGCTTCCTTCCCAACCGGTCGACAATCGTCAGAGCACGCGCACTAGCATGAGCACTGTTTTCGCAAATGAGTCCCCAATCAACGAGAATGAGACTGATGAACCGAAAAGACTCGCCGCTTTCATTGCGCACATCGAGCAGCTGCAAGAGCAGATTCGTGAAAAAGATAGGCGGAACGCAGCAGTTGATGTGGAACTGGACCGATTGCGCCGAAGCTATGAGCAGCTCGAACGGTAAATTTAGAATGCACGGTCGCAGCGTGTCGTCATCGCGCAATTGCGGACGGAAAGAAAATGGTAGGGAAGTATTGGTGTCGACCAGTCACTTATTTCCTATTGTTACCAACCATAGATTTCAATACTCCGATCATGGAACTATAATTGCTAATGGCAGCCATGATTTTGCGAGTATCGTTGTTGACCTCGTCCTCAATCTCCAGCCTCGACCCATCTACTACATGTTCTTCCACCGCGTTGAGTAGCGCATCGCGGTAGCGCACCTTAACCCAGACGCTGGGTATTATGATTTGATCCTGAGGGCCAGGTAGTTCCTCTTCATTAAGCACTGTATGCCCGCGACGCCACTACGGATCCAGAGCTTAGTCGGCTCTCCGGGCCCGAGTTAGAGTATATGTCTAGAAGAAATTTGAGTATGTCTTATAATATGTAAATGTCTGTTTTAGAAGGAGCGAGCGGGGTTGATTCATTTAAAAGTGAAGACTTTCCAGATGATCGATATCGCGAGTACAATTGCGCAACTTTGAAGAAGAGCTGAAGTCTTCAAAGAAAGGCTACGAGAGGTTCCGATGAGAGTGACAGTGCGAGTCTGTAGGCTACGGGGCTGACTGGCAGTGCTGCGCCACAAGCCACAATGAATATGCGTGCCAGCAGCGCATATAGAGCGGCTATTTTCCAACACCAACCCTGCATGGCTCCAACAACCGAATCTCGTTCCATATACTCAGAATTAGACGGCAACCGCTTTTGCATTCGCCTTCTCAAGCTCCTGCCGCCCTCAGACGGAGCTGTCGACGCGATCCATTGCATGCTGTACTCGCACTATCTCGACATTTCTCAATGGACTGAATACGAGGCCTTGTCGTACACGTGGGGGAATTCGGCTGCAGATCACTCCATCACGATCAATGGACAGCCATTTCGCGTTCGGGGCAATCTACTGTCCGCCCTCCGGCATCTCAGACTCGAGCACGAATCTCGTTTTCTATGGATTGGTATGTGGCCTCTTAGTCGGAGACATTGTTAGCTTTCTGTCGGAGTCATATATCTAACTGATTCTTGCGTCCGGCTCTCAGATGCCATCTGTATCAATCAAGACTCGGACGATGAGAAAAGCATCCAAGTCTCTCAGATGCATCGGATATACCGTCTTGCCCGACGTGTTGTGATATGGCTTGGAGATAGCACCGAGACCAGCAGCCACGCGTTGGACCTGATACGGCAAGCAGCAAGCATTCGCAACAAGACGCTCGTGCCTCTAAAGGATAGCATATTCCATTCCGAAGTCCTACAGGAGCAGCGGACTATTAGCGAGACAGCTTTGACCGAATTATTCGGACGCCCATGGTGGCAAAGAGTTTGGGTGTTTCAAGAGGCGATGTACGCTCAAACGATCATCTTCATGTGCGGACAAGATGTTCTGGATATCTCCTGGCATGATCTGGTTTTGGCTTACATGGAGATCGTTGAAAAAGTGTCTAGCCAATGCAAACCCACCGTGAGTCGAGCGTGGATGATCTTAAACGTCGATTTTGTTTCCAGAATCATCAAACTGGAAGGTCCCGAAGGCAGGACGTTCTTGGAACTGCAACGCGTCTTACTCCATCTCCTCAACCAATTCCGCAAGCTCCTCGCTACCGACCCTCGCGACTACCTATTTGCCATCCTAAACATGGACAGTCCGGATGGATTGAGTTCGGGGAGGCGATTGGTGCCCGTCGACTATAAGATGGACACTGCGTCCGTCTTCACAAACGCCGCCCGCGCGATTACGAAGCTCGCTTACGTAAGACCGAATCTGGAACTCCTGGTCTTCGTAGAGATTCGCACCGATGAAGCAGACTTTCCATGTCCCTCCGCTGTCGACCCGCAGGTTTGGTCCAGACGCGTAGAAGTTCCTGGGCTACCTTCTTGGGTGCCGAATTGGGCCCAGCCTGCAATCAGCAACGACCTAGGATTCGGTTACAAGGCTTCTGACGGCTTGAATATGCCCTGGAGTATTGGCCAGTATACAGAGTCACCCAAGGACTGCTTCCTCAAGATGCAAGCCCTTCGCATAGGCGTCGTTTCCACGATAGGTAGCGACATCACTTGTACAAATGGTACCGCCAAGGATTTCTTCCACGACTTGCATGATATCGCAGCGAGATTGGACTCCCTCCATATACCCCCGAACCAATCATACAACGAGGCCTTGATCAGGACTCTCACTGCAAATGATCGTGATAAAAGTATTCCCGACACTGCATATAGTACGGATAACTTTGATGAGCTACCAAAACCACTGCAGTTTAAGGTCGGATACATGATGATAGGTCGCAGGGTCATCGTCCTGCAAGATAGCTTCGTAGGACTTGGGCCCAGGGCTGCAAGGCTGGGTGATGTTGTGTACATTGTTCCCGATTGTCCCCTTCCAATGGTGATGAGAGAGTACGAATGTCCTACTGGGCAAGGTCAGGGGACGAACGAAGGAAAAGATGGCGGGGAGATTTCCATGGACACAAATATCTACCAGCTGGTAGGACCTTGTTGTGAGTTGCTCTCGTCGTTTTCTGACCTGACACTGATTTCGTTGATCTGGTAGATACCCATGGGCTCATGGATGGAGAGGTTTGCAGTTTGATGGGAGATTTTGTTCCCGATAGATGGCAATGGCAGAACATTGAGGTTAGGTAAGGGGGAACTGAGCGAAAAGGAACGATTACATGAGCGGAATATAGCACTACACAATATGTTTGTTGCATCTAGAAAGCTCTAGATGCCTTCGCTTAGATCAATGTGAGATCGGAATATTAAAAGACTGTCAGTGCAACAAATCAAAATGCTCTTTCAGCATTTTTAACAAATAGAGCTGGTGATTGTCTCTTAGTTGAGAAAAATCACCGAGGTCAACTCGAGCGCAACTCGAGCCAAAAACAACCTTAATAAGGATCTAGGTCATGAGGTGTGAGGCGTTTTACGCAAACGTTTGTAGGGGAGTACACTAGCAAGTCCGTGTTTCGTGAGCTTTGGGCACAGTCCTGGGAGTGACGGATATGCTTATAAGAATGGCATAGACTAGAGGCTGGGGGTAAACTGAATGCAGCTTCTCAGACGAGGTGCTTAAGGCATTTTAGATGGTGGCGGTTCGGTGTCGCGGCTTAACTGTAGATCGAGGACTAGGTGACGAATAGATCTTGACGCGTATTTGGAGCGCATGCAATTTTGGTTGGAGAAAAAATGCTATTGGGTATCAAACGTGGATGTGTAAAGTCGTTCAGCTGCTTAGTACTTTTGTACCACCCACAAGTCACTCCATGGACTTCGAATCGCATCTATGTTCCATCACTCGACATTTACCAGCAAAATCTGGCTGTTTATACGCCTGAGCTCCTCAGGTTGTGCTCTCACACATGCACCCAGTTCCCCTCCATAGCGTCGCCGGTCCAGACATGGGCCTGCTCGTCGGAGCTGACCTTTCTGGTACCGCCGTGCACACGTCTGGCGCTGCGACGTGGGAAGGAGTTCTGGAGAGGCCTACTAGTCGAGTAAGTATCCTTTCACACAGCAAGGGCCGTGGAAGGGCTTAGGTGCGGAGGGAATATCGACGAGCGATCGTGGTGGCAGGCAGCTTTGTGCTCAGGAAGGGCTCAGAACCATATCTTGATCAGCTCCTCCGAGACAGCGGATGGCGTAAGAACCCCAGACTCTGTGATGATGCCTGATATGAGATCCGGTGGCTATATACTAGTCAGATCGATACTTGAAGTTGAATTCCATTTACATACCGTGAAGTCGACAGCATCCTCCGCAGTGAGTCCAGAGCACTTCGACTGAGTGCTTTTGGCGTTGACATCGGCGACGCCTTCATCCTCGCCGGCATCCTTGGCTTCGTCTGCAACCTTGAACTCGAGGACATTTTGCTGGATGGGCAGATCGAACTGGCTAAGCGGATATAACCTAACAAATTTGTGGCTTTCGGCGACGACATAGAAGGGCTTGCCCTTGCTCTTCGCCAGCAGACCTACCTGGTAGGTTCCCAGTCTTGAAATAATGCCCCCGTTCTCGACCACGCCTTCGGCACCCACGATGACCATGTCTACCTTCCCTAGTGAGTATGCCACGGCTGAGTCGGGAATTGTTGCGACCGGGACATTGTGTGCTCGCAGATCGGCCACGGCCTGATGTCCTTCTTTGGAGTCGGCTGATGCCAAGGACGAGATGACGTACACAACCTTAAAGCGCATGGTGCTTGATTCGGCTGCTCTTCGCAATAGCGCACCTACGACTCTTGATCCGCCATTGGTGAGCACGGTAGCTCCGTCGCGTATGAAGTGCTTGCCAAAGCTCGCAATCTTCTCTCTGCTCTGCTTTGCTCTCTCCACGAAAAGCCGTCCATTGGACAGCAAGTGATTCCGTACCGCTCTGAAATCGTCACTCGGGCCCAGATTCAGCGTCGCCGGCCTGTTGAGCGTTGTGATGAGATAGCGCTGGAAGAGGTCGGTACCTGCGGATAGGGAGATGTGGTTGGGGATCGAAGACTTGAGCATGCCTGTGTGGTGTTCGAGGAGCGCGAGGGTTTCGGCAACGGTAGAGACGGAGCTTTGGGAGATGGCTTCGACGAGGGCTTCGATTGCGGCAACGGGCATAGTGAGGTCGTGATCGCCGGCTAGAATTGCACGGTAGGTTGAGACAATGTCGAAGTCAGGCAGCGGCTTCTCTGCCGTGGGAGTTTGCGCACTCATTGTAGCTGCCCTTCTATGTCAGTCTTGGAGATCGAGATAGAAGCGCAGGGCGGGGTGCTCGATTTGTTGCGGGGTAGCCTGGTGCCTTCGGCGAGATGTACATAGACCGATGCGAAGGACGTGAATCAGACTGAAAGGAACATAAGTTTCTCTACCGTGAAAGAGGGCTTGTAAGATGAATTGCTATCGTTGTGTGGTTCACGCGGGAGTGGGAGCTCGAAATGCCAAAGTTGAGTCAGTGCCAAGCGCGGAGAATTGCTTAGTCATCATTCATATTTCGCAGTCCAAGTCGCATTCGTTGACTCCTTCGGGAGTGTCACCGGAGAGCAGATGCCTCAGCGATAATGGGATGTTTCACCTGAAAACGAAAAAGACGACTGCAACTATTGATATCTTCACGAAGAATTTATAGCACATGTTTCGTCAGCAGACTTTGTTCATCAAGGGGGATTCACTAAGCCAAACTTTGTTGGGAGGCCAGACATTTAAATGGCCTCGACTATAGCCTATGTAGGCATTAGAACTATAAATATCACACTCGACCACGACTACACCTAACAGACAAGCTACTTTCAAGAAAGAGGTCACGCTTCTGCCATGCTCGATAACGACCCCCCGCTGCCGCCACCGCCACCTTATAGCAGTAGGGTGTCCGGCAACTCTCCTTTGCGTCCAAGCGACAGCCTCTCCTCACCCACATCCCCATCTTTAAACGGCACCATTCCTTCTCCAGTCACACAACTCCGTCGCTATCTGATCGAGATAATGGCATTCACGTTCGAAGCTGACCTCGAACACCTTGAATCAGTGCTTGGCCAGGAATTGACCGTCCCAGAAGTCTCTGATATTACGAGCTCGATTCTCAGCTAGGAGGAACAGACGAAACTTTTGCAGCTATCCAAGACTATCAACGAATTGCGTGAAAAATTGCGGTGCGATCATTTCAATGTGACGCTGAGTGGTGACAGGGAGCTGGTCAAAAACGCTATCTACAAACCCGTAAAAGAGATCGGCCATGACCCTCTCTACATCCTGGAACTCATATCCACATACGCAGGTCACCAGTGTAAGCCTAGCAAGCGTAAATATACCTTGCTAGCATTGTGGACACCAACAAAGTTCCTCTGGTTCACTTCCAGTGATACTATGGACTTGGTGTTCACCCTCTGCTCGCATGCTGAAGTGATTCGACACATAACACCCCATGACGACGATGAGCGGTTGAGGATCGCTTTGGGGACAGCGCAGGCGAAGGTGCACAAGCAGCTACGAGTCGGGGTGACCAATATTGGGTATGGTATCAGTCGCCCGCCTAGCAGACCCGGGTTTATCTGTCTTTGGAAGGCCCTTGGTGACCCCGTTGGGAGGGATAGAGGTTGGTGGTACTAAGAATCGAGGAGAGAATATCGCTAATCACGGGCACGCTCAATGAGGTATAACCGCAATTGCACCACCCCTGTCTCTAATCAGGGGATTGGCACTAAGCATCACAGCGGCGAATTGGGCTATAAAGCTTGTAAGATGTATTGTAATATGTTTGAGATATGCTATTCAAAGAACAGTATCCATTCGCACTGCCTTCTCGTGACCACCACCACGCCATTCCCCCTGCGTATACTCTCCGGGGGTGCTTCTCACACCTACGCAGGCGTCTCATTGCTCAACCCCTTTTTGACTATCTCGAAGATCTTGCCTACAATTCCCGCAGAAATCCCTTCCTCCACCGCACCCACCCACTCATCTGTCTTCGTCGCTTTCGCCACCCCCGCAGCGATCTTGTCGCTCAACTCAGCCGCGTCCATCTCACCCATCTTCTCCCCTATCGCTTCTGTCGCGTCTCCAGTAATTCTGCCATCCAACTCAGCCAGGTTCGCCTCATCCGTCTTCTTCACCATCGCTTCTGCCACGTCCGCAGCAATCTTGTTTTCCAGCCCCCTCCACGTTCATACTGCCCGCCGAATCCACGATCGCTACCCGCCACGTCCCGAACAATCTTTGTTATCTCTGTCTTGTTCGCGGGATTTGCTAGCATCGCCTTCAACACGTCTCGGGCAAAGATCGTTGTCTGCTTCTGGTTCCGTGTCCTCACCCACTTTGGCTCGTTGAATTGCGACCTCGCGAACCATATAACACACTGTATGATCAACGCAGCGAAGCTAGAGTACCAGGCGCCAACATGCGTCTTGGTCCCAAAGTTGTCTTTCTAATCCACCTACAAAAGCAAAAAATCAGTACCAAACACAAAAGACCTTGTTTATAAAAAGACGAATTGTCTTCAGATACGAAGGGAAAGAGGGGCACGTGCCGGAGGAGAGCAGGAGGGAAAGGAGCGATAGCAAGGGCGGATTAGTATCGTGGTAAGGAAAAACTACATTAAGTGAAAGCTAAACGTACCATGATGAGCCGGTAGTGTTGAGGGTTTGTTGCTTGTAGGTGGAATCCGCTCCGTCTAGAAAAGAAATCGAAGGCGGGAGTGTTGTCGAACGTGTGTGGTGGGCTCCTTTCGGACTGTAAGGCGTGGGTTTGGGAATTCGGAGGGGTTCCTGCCGAAGGAGAGGTTTGAGAGGTGGTGTGCTGGATGCTCTATGTGAGCTTGCATGCTGTGTTAAAAGTGTAGTGAGTGAAGTTTGTCGATATCTACACTAGAAAAAGACACAAGGTGTGTAGGAAAGTACACAAACTACAAGTTTGCAGCCGGTACCACTCTCCACAGGGAGGTTCTTCTGCTGCTAGCCGTTTCTGGATCATTGAAGAACACCAAAAATGGAACAAACTTTCTACGAACGTCATTCTGGAAGCTTGCGGGCTCTCCACGCTGCCTTGTCTACCGATTGTTTGAAGCGCTCGGACAGCAAACCTTGTAAAAGCAGGAGTCAGTTCTACCAAGACGCTCTGCAGGAAGCCGAGGCCTTTGACAAGCGAAAGAAGGATTCCAAAGAGGGTCGGTGACGTGTTTATATTAAATCTCCTTAGAACGTTTGATAATTGCTAATGTCCTCTTATCGAAGCCGTTCTCTTTTGAGATACTCATGCCTGGGCCGGCGCGCTCGACGACACTTCCGCACCGTTCCAACGTCTACCTTAGGTAGCAACAGGTCGTGAACAAACAGAGGTATAGATGTCAGTGACACATAGGGTTCCGGTCAGTTAGCAACAGGAAAGCTCATCTCAGAGGGCGGGCAAGAAGCTGCGCCAACTAGCAAAACGCGACAGAATGTGACGTTCAGAGCGCAGTCCTCACGTCCTTGGATGATGATTTGCCTTGTTGATCCGACAGAACCATGCATTGATGCGTCACGCCTCGACTTAGTGAAAACGGAAGACGAGATGAAAGCTTGTGAGGAAAAGGGGAAGAAATGCGATATGAGAATTACAGCTCGCGTGTAATCCGACTATATAAAATTAATGGTCCTGTTATGCAATGGTTAGTGGTCCCCGCGGTTGGATTAGCACTTACAAAGCAGAGTTAGAAGCCGCGGCGCTTGGAGACATCATCGTCGCCTCTAAAGCATGCTCCTGACCAGACACAATCCCGCATACCATCTCCTTCTGGTATCCTTTAGGCCTGCGTAGGAGATATATTTCGTATTTGCAATTTCGAGTATGCCCGGCGGGTGATGGGAAGTGTGAAAGATCCAAGTAGGGCGTGAGGCGTCAGGAGTATGATTTAGTACGCTTCCTCACACTCGGGGGTTCTTGAGCATAACGTCGCAACGCAGAGGCAAGGGAGCCATCTCAAGTGAACCAAGCCAGCACAATTGCGTGAATTATTCGTCTTTAGACATGCTTGTCTAGATCAAAACTGACATAGAGGGTATCAAGTCGGTTTACACGAAGCTAAACACACCTACGGCTTAATCTCTGAAAAACCCACAACGCTAGACAAGAAACACTGACCGCTAATTCGACCAAAGTTCAAATAAACGCCTACCCCCTTCCTTTTGGTGTCAGGCCCTTTGTTACCGCTAATAGCACGGATAGAATCAGTGCGGCGGCCCCGAGTTCAGCAACAACTGTTATCATGCTTCCGCTCGACGTTCATCCAGGGCGTTGCGGGCTTCAGCAGCCGCAACCGCTTTCTCCCAACTCGTCCTGTAGATCCAGAAACCTTCGATACCAGCTACAACGCCGAGAGAAATTGCCGGTCCCTATAGAGCATTAGTGTTGCCACATCGCCACCGGAAATGATATACTTACACTCCAGAGTCCATACAGTCCCCACTTCGCCCCGAACCCAGTACCAAAGCTGATCGGCAGCCCAACAACATAGTATGCGAAGAGGCCCACATATCCACCAATCTCCTGTCTCCCAAGCCCGCGTAGAATGCCATTGCAGTTCGCCGCTAGCGAGTCGAAGAGCTGAAACGCCGCGCAAAGAGGTAGAAGTCGTGATACAAGCTCGATGACGTCTGGGTCCGGCGTGAAAAGCCTCGGGATGTATCCTCTCAGCAATGATAGAACCAGCAGGTTGAAAATTCCTACCACGACGGCAAAGACAAACGCAACCTTCGCCGCCGTCTTTGCCGGCATTGCAAGTGTCGCTCCGATCAAATTCGCAATCCTAGTTGACGCCGCCACACTCACCGGGAACGGGAGCTGGAACATAATGCCCGCAATCGAGCTCAGCACACTCTGCGCAGCCAACTCGGTAGGTCCTAACCAGCTACTAGATAGCGTCAAGATTTCGAAGGCCAGGAACTCTGCGAGAACCATGACAACGCCGGGGAGTGCGAGTTTGATCATGGGCGTCCAGTTGTGGAGAGCGCGGCGATCGAATCCGCCCCAACATTGGTAGCCGTCAATGAAGCGGACGTAGAGAAAGAGCAGCAGCGGAAGAAGGTTCTCTGTAATAGCTACCGCGATTGGAGCCCCGACGAATCCCCATTTTAGACGCCAAACAAAGATGTAGTTCATCAAAGCGTTAAGCGGGGCGCATATTAGCAGGATATACATGGTGGCGCTGAAAATCCCCTGTGCCTGCAAATAGCGCTTGCCGCCTTCGAAAGCGGCATAGCCGGGTGCGCCTATGATGAGAATTCTTAGGTAAAGTCCGGCGAGACGGGCTGTTTCTTGCTCGGGCACGATCAAGGAGAGGAACTGGGTTCCCAATGCCCATATAATGGATATAGGGATTGTGATGAGCCAGAGGAAGTACAGCATTCGCTGAAGTTGGAGGCCTACAAGATGTGGACGGCCAGATCCGTACGCTTGGGCGCAAAGCGTATCGAGCGATGTAGCCAAACCTTGATACACGGCATAGCCAGTGATGGACGCGGTCACTAAAGATGTGTTAACGGTGCTCTCTGAACTTGATATTATATACAGCCACTTACTACTCGCCAAGCTTACAGCTCCAAGTTCGACTTTACCAATATGCCCGACCGTGAAAATGCTCGCCACAGGAAGCGAGTATTGCAGCAAAAAGGTCAATATAAGCGGCGCAGATGACTTGGCCAGGACCTTCGCTTCCCTTTGCCATGTCGTAGTGATCTTGCCAGCGGCGACCGCTTCGTCCCACTTCCTATTCAGAGTCTTTGGTGAAGCGAGACCTCCGTATGGTAGATCCGGGTTCCCGCCCAGGAGCGCTGTGTGCTCAGATGACTCGTCGTTCGCCGCCTCCTCATCCACTGGAGCACTCCTAGTCTTTCGCAGCGCGGGGAAAGAAGGCATCCCCGTAAAGCCGTCGGAAAGAAGCCCTTCGCTCCCTCGCCGCGGATGTTTTGGGGGCAGAAGGTGATTATCTCGGAGCAAACTTCGCTCCTCATCCCGCACGGCCTCCCGCTCTCTTCTCGATAGATAGCTATGCTTTTTTGTGTCGGCAGATTGGCTATGCGACGGCATGCTCGATGAAACTAGCGCAGAGGGGCGGGCACCGGGATTTACGTATGAAGGTCGGCGGTATGAGTTTATCATGGAATACTGTCGAATGGTGGATGACCCATCGGATTCTGATTCCGAGTTTTCCTCAAAAGGCGAGTCGTCATCGGCGCAATCACGCGCGATTGCTTCTTCCGCAATTGGTACTGACGTAGAAAGGCTTTCCATTTGAGCCGCGATTTGTGATATCGCACCGGGGAGCGGATTGGTGTTTTTTGATGGGGTCATTGTGTGTGATGGTGGGGTTGCAAGAGCTTCAACGTCTACGGTTATTTGATGTCGCGCGGGACTGAGGTTCTGGCAGAGGAAAGAGAAGAAAAGAAGTAGCAAACAAGAAGCATTGGCTTCTTTAAAGGTGAAAATGCGGGGATGGGTCATATCATCGGGCGATTATGGATGTGCGGGTTAGACGGATTCGGCAGCTCGAAGCGACGCCGATTTGCAGCTTAGCTTCCCGCCCTTTTTTTGATACTTATGTCCTATGTCGGCCTGCGTGCCGAGCCTAATGACTCAACAGCGGTTGACTCACTCTCGTTCCAATGTTCAAACATAGAATGTTATCGTTCACGAGAGGCTCTGTATGTAGGCACACACAAGTGCAACACCATAGTATATCAAAGCTCGCCTATCGCTTCAGCTCGTTTCGGCTAGACCTGCGCCTCCGGAGTACGAGATGTCAGCTGTGGAGGCGAGCCTCGTCTCTCACAGCGTTTTCATGACCTGCTTCGAGGTGTTTGCCGACTCGCAATGGCTACTGGGGAGTCGCTCACGCCTGCTGCAGAGTTCGAGGTTGTTGTTAGCGGTCTCCTGTCCACCTACGCGCCTTCAGCCTCGGACACGACGAGCTCGCGCGCCTCGACCGCCTACCCCGACGATGTTTTCGACAAGGTAGCCAAATACCTGATAGAGGCAGGAAAGCAGCAATGGAGCCTGCGACCAAGGACATACGTTGTTCTGCGATTGATTAATCGCCTAGATAGCATGCCCGCCTTCATCCTCGACGGCCTTTTCGACATCGCGTTCCCCTACACATACAACCGGCTACCGGCATCTCTGAGCCCCGGAGCGCGCAACGCGTTTCTCGACCAGCAATCCGTTGTTCTCAGCAAAGCCGGCGACCTCGAAATCGAACATGGGCGACACCGCCATTTTCCTTCGACTGCCGAGCCGAATTTCGTCGTTGTGAAGCAGCTAGGCAGCGGATATTTTGGCGTCGTTGATCATGTTCGCAGCAAACTTTCCTTGGAAGAATACGCAAGGAAGAGGACTGTGCGAGCAAGAACTTTCTCCAAAGATAAAAAGGCACTGAAGGTTTTCGAAAATGAGCTGAGCAACTTGAAGAGGCTCTCGCACCGTCATCTAGTTAAATACGTGGGGTGCGTGCTGACGTGGGCCAACATGATCCATGCTAACTGTCTGCTTATAGGTCGTACACGGACCCACACTACATCGGTCTTCTCATATCTCCCGTAGCCGACTGCGACCTCAGAGTCTTCCTTACCCAGACTCAGTTTCCTCACAACCTCATCTCGTGTCTCAGATCGTTCCTCGGCTGCCTCTGCTCAGCAGTGTCGTACCTCCACAGCCAAAAATGTCGGCATAAAGATATCAAGCCGGGGAATATTCTGGTGAGGGGCGATGTCGTCCTGATTACAGACTTCGGGACCTCAAGAAATTGGAGTGATAGATCCAGGGGTACAACCACCGGGGAGAGCGGTCCATATACTCCAGGGTATGCAGCGCCTGAGGTGGTTGCTTGGGAAGCCAGGAATGAATCTTCCGATATCTGGTCGTTGGGCTGTGTGTTCCTAGACATTCTGGTAGCTTTCTCGCTATTACGCGAAGCCCATACTCGCTGACATTCTTATAGACCGTCCTTAAAGGCGAAACTTTGAAGACCAAGGATCTGTTCTTCGGAGACAACGGTAATGGCGGGAAGAACCCCCGTGTCAACCCGCAGGCACTCACCCTGTGGCTGTCTAAGCTCAGTAAATCTGGAGACGAGGATAGCCAGCCCATTTTTTGGATACAGCAGATGCTTCAGGTAGGACCAAAAGATCGAATATCGTCCGTTTGCCTCCTCGATGCCATCCTGGGATATGCCGATCAATACATCTATTACGGCCATTGTTGTGCTGATCACGAAGAAGAAGTAAGCTCATGTAACAGCTCGGAATGCCTCGACGATGATAGCGTATCTATAGGAGCAGAGGAGAGCACAAATGCTACGAGCGTTGGTTCAGAGGTAGAAGGAAGAAAGTTACCGAGCACGAACATGCAAAGACCCGGCGAAGGGAAACCTCCGGTTCCCCAATACACCCTGGATGAATTCTTGGGCGTAGCGCAAGGGCTCCGTAACATTTCGACGACTCCTCTTTCCGACGATTCAACCTCCCAGTCCGCGCCAGCAGATACTATCACTCCGGCTCGTCCGCAACTTGTAGACTCTAATGTAGTATCTGTACCAACGAGAGGGGAGAATATGGGCCGGCCAAGTCCGGGACCAGGAGCAATACCGATCCTACATTCTAGGAATCCGTTTAGGCCTGGTTACACACCCTCTCCACTACTCGGACCGGCCCAACCGCAACTATCATCATCTGAACGCCTCGCTCATACTCAAAACCGGCCAAGTTCATTCTGGACAACGCTAGACGACAATTCTGCAGTCCATGAGGTTCGCAATGACGGCCGTGACTCGTTTATTTCCAGGGCTTGGCCGTTGAATGTGGATACGTCTCGTCCTGAAACATCACCCAACGATGCCTCTTCCGGCGCAGACACATCCCAGTCATCTTCTGCATATCAGCATACCATAGATGGCGCAAGTAACTCTGCGGACAATCTCTACCCGCTGCGCGATGCTGCTGCCAAGGGCGACGTGCCTGCACTATTAAAGTACTCTCTTGCCGGTAGTAACCTAAATGAGGGAGCGTTGGGCAGGTCAGCATTCCATGCAGCCGGAGTGAACAACCAAAGGACGATTATGCAACTGCTTCTCGATCTGGGGTGCCCCGTCTACCCCAGTGATGTGGCCGATTATATTCTTCCAATGGTGGGCACTGGAGAACTCACGGTCGACCCTCTCAAACCGGTACATCGATTAGTTGTCGAGCAGATAGACTCGATACGAAAGGGCCAGGTGCTGGTTCCCATGCGTAGAGATCAAGAAGAGCGTTTTCTTCCCAGCCGTGGAAACGTCCCAGATGATGCTGTTTCCCTGCAAGGGTACAGTGATGTCTACGATCACGTACATCGGAAAACAACGTCCACCTCCAACGCCATCGACGTGAGAAGAAACGACTTTTCAAATCCCGCACACCTTCCTATGATCGGGCCCTGGGACACTGCTGGATTCCACTGGGATTTGAAGGTCCGTCCCGACCCCGAAGCAATGCACGAGGCGATACGGAGAGGTTATGTCTCTGAAGTGATCAACTGCCTTAACGAAGGCTACGTCGTTCACCTGCGCGACGAGGACGACCGGTCGCCGCTTGATATCGCCATCTCGTGTGGCCTCATTTCCATCATTGAGCTTCTTATTTCTTACGGCGCTAATCCCAAGGCGGTGGACTCGCAAGGGAAAGATGCTTATGCGAAGTCGCGATATCGGTTCTTCGGTCTGGAATTGGATCAAGTCTTGGACCTACTTGACAGGTCTAAAGACTACAACCCATATGCCCGCCACAGACCCAACCAGCCACAACTTCCTACGACGGTCCACACGCCTTGGGCACACTTCCTTGCACAACAGAACCAGGAACATGGTTCATATGGATATGATTCCGTTCCATATGATATACAGGTTCCGGGTCCCTTACACGAATTCACGATCGTCGGCGGAGCCAACTGGCTTAAAGATTGGCAGGTCTCTGTCCCAGTACGGTTTCAGTGGTTAGTCGATGATGAAAAGGGCGAGTTGATCTGGTACGAATGGCCTCAACCTATCCTCGAGCCCTATCCGTACCAGGTTTTCGAGTTGGCGGATACGTCTTTCGAAGCGTTGCTACTACCTTATATAAGGTCGCAAGATCCGCCAACTTCCTCGCCGGCACAACCATCGCATGGTAAAGAGCGGCCTAAGCGTAATCGGCTTCGGGATCTCTTTAGTGGAAATTGAGCATGGCGTGATGTGGGGAACAGGTAGCAGGGTTTGCGTCACTGGAGTATTGGTATTCGATTGTAGCTGGCTTTTTGTTTCTGCGAGACTCTGACGTCCCGCATTTATATGGATAATCTAGTGACAGCTCCTTCTCTGCTTTAAACATATGCTCTAATTAATAAGGTCACGATCCCTCATTTGTTCTTACTGTCTGGAGCAGGGCGTCATAGCCTCAAGGGGAGGAAAGCGAAACTATGTATTATGCTACTTATCTCTCGTTGTCCAACAGCGGCGTCTGCTCGTCATTCCCATTACCCAGCGCAGCGTCACCATCTTCGGCTTGACCGTTCTTAGACTTCGCAGCCTTCCTATCTCGCCACAGGAACCAAAGGCTCATTCCTAGCAGACAGCCCTGCAGGCAGCCAGTCAAGATGAACAAACCCCAGGCACTCCATCCGGCCGGCCCGAGCCTAACCGCCAAACTTGCGGCGAACACAAAGCTCCCAGGTGTCTGTATGCACATCATAGGTATTGATAAGCTACCCGTCTCTTGCAGCCTCCACGTCGTTAATATTTGGGGTATGTACTGAATCGCAGCGAGCGCGGTGCCCAAAAGACCGAGGAAGTTGGCCCAGCCTCTGACGTGAGCGTGTGCGGGGTATACGAAGACGATGGAGCCGAGAAATGCAAAGACGAAGAAGGCGAGGGAGCCGGCGAGGACGAAAATCGCTTCCTTCCACGTCGGGAGGCTGGTGTCTTGGTCTTCGGCGTCTTCGGCGTTGCGGGGGAAGAAGATGAGGAAGAGCAGCATTCTAGCGTCCGTTAGTGGTTGGGATGGAAGCACATGGTAAATACCCACATGAAGAAGAAGCAGGACCATTGAACCCCAATCTGTGCGATGCCCAACAGCGCAGCAGCGCATGGAAACGATCCGATCTCCCTGCAGCATCCCATGTCCCTCGTGCTTTCAGGTAGCGTCAAGATGTTCGCGATGCTCGCCGTGCCGGAAACGGTGCCTAAGAGCACAAATAATGGGCTGAGACCGCGCGATGATCGCCTTGCTATGATTTTGTAGTGTTGCGGGAGGTACGACACGAGGATGCCGACGACGATGAAGCTATGGGTCGGGGTTAGTGACACGGGATACTGACAAAAGGCAAAGAAGCTTACACAGAGACACCGAAGTTGACGATGTCTGGCTGCGCGAGTTCCCGACATCTTTGGTGATCTATGGCTATCATGACTGTGATGGTGATGGTGATGGTGTTGAAGCTCAGAGCTCGGGTGCTAGGCTGTGACGTCTGCGCGCGTAGCGGAGCGCGACTGAACTAGTTCCGATGCCTCGGCTTAGCCCTATCACGTTCTATCTTCAATGTCGCGTTGCAAATGTTCCATCTCTCCTTTTCATAGCCGCACATCGCCATGGAGTTTCTCCCCAGTCTGCAGCATGGGATAGACGATCTCAAGCCATCGCTTTTTGAACTCCTCTCCGAACAGCAGCTCGCCTCCCTCCTCCCGCCATCCCTACGCTACCTCCTCGTCGTCTCCACACATCGATATCCGCGCTACCTACTCCCAATACTCAACTCCTTCGATGAGGCCTACGCGCTTGTCATGCTCCTCGTTGAGCGCCACTTCCTGCGGACCTACGGCGGCTCATTCACCGAAAACTTTTACGGCTTGAAGCGTGCACGAGTGCTACGAGTAAGAGGCGGCGAGGTTCCCCGCGCGCAATTAGGAGCAAGCGACAGTGTGCGCGAAGCTGTGAAGCTAAGAGAGGGCGACATATGGCGGAACTTGGCCGTGCTTGTGGGCCTGCCCTGGCTGAAGAGAAAGCTGGACGAGGGGTACGACGTGCATGCTGCGCATTCGAACATACTGGGCCCGGGATACAATAGGGAAAGAGATAGCCTAAGAGCGGGGGCTAGCATAAAAGAACGACTGATGTTTTACTACAAGTGGTTTCTGCGGAACATATACCCCAGCGTCAACGCCGCCTACTACTTTTCACTAATTGTTTTCAACATGGCATATTTGTTCGACAGCTCCAAGTATCATTCACCGTTTCTCTGGATGATTGGTACGCGGATACGAAGGCTGGGGGAGGCCGACTACAAGGCGATTGAACTCGCAACACAACCGGCGAAGGTGGGCCCGGCCAGGCCTGGGGAGGGAGGCTCCATTTTCTCACCGAGAAACGTGGCACGCACCGTTAGGCCACGTTTGCTGAGCTCTTTGAAAATCCTGCTGCCTACCAGCATCTTCGCGCTTAAGTTCCTAGAGTGGTGGTATGCCTCCGATTTTGCACGCCAGCTGTCACGCAAAGCTGCTGAGAGCATCGAACTCCCGCCGCCAATACTCCCAAGCCTCCCATCATCCACCAAAAGAACTTTACCGAAGCAAAAACCAAACGAGAAGCAGCGCCCATCGTCATCGTCGTCCGAAAAGTCGAAGCGCATCGACCCACCGATTTCCTCTTCAACACTATTACCAATCTTCACAGTTCCGCTTCCTTCCGACTCAGGTCTCTGTGCTATATGCACTACTCCCATCACAACTCCCACCGCATCACCAACGGGCTTTGTATACTGCTACAAATGCATACACCAGTGGGTGGAAGGCTCACATGAACGGCAAGTCGCCTTTATGGAAGGTGCAGCAGGCTTCAGAAGCCCGGACGGGGTGGACGATGATGAAGGCTGGAGCAAAGAAGAAGGTAGTCGAGAAGGTCGATGGGAGAGCGGCAAGGGCAGAGATGCGGTTACAGGAAGGAGATTACTCGGCGGAACCGAAGCATTACGGCGAGCCGTCGTTTAAACGCAAACTCAATGCTATGGGATGTCGATCGAGCAACACGTTAGAGGCAACATAGTATGTTATCTATAAAACGAACTTGTCGAACAAACAGCAGCACGACCTGTGCGCAGAACTCGACAGAGCTGCACACATCTTGCTCACCACTCTCATCTCCTTAACCGTATCCACACCAACCTCCCTGCATCACCCCCTCAGCTCGCGCATTAACATCCTCTCCTGATCACTAAAAAACCCATTCTTCCTCAACCAACGCAGTTTGTTCTTCGCCCTCCTAATCTGCCACCGCTTGTACGCCCGCATAGCCGTATCCGGTATGTCTTTCACTTTGCTCGAAGCTCTGTTCACATTCCTCTTCCAACCGTTTTTAAACTTGTTTACGCCTTCTCTGGATTCAGTCATCTGCCTCTCGACCCTTTCGTAAACCGTACGCCGATTTCCGATGCCGCAGTTTACTGCGGGCTTGATTGGCCGATGGAAGCGAAAACCATCCCGCCAAGTTACTCGCTCCGTTTGTCGTGAGTGTAAACGGGGTTTGGGCCGTAAAGGATCAATCGCAGAATATACTGGTGGCGGGTCAGCGCTTTCTGCCGTGGTTAGGGGACGGTACACGCGTTTCCGTCGTGGCCGATTTGGGCGTGGACGGCGGCGATTGGGGCGTTGGTTATCTCTCAATCCTGGGGCAATGTCTCGCGGACTTGGACCTGCGGCTAGGAAATCACTCCTCCCTGCTTCGACGCTCGAACGTAGCGGTTGCGAGATCTGTCGAGGGTGGATGGGGATCACTACATCGCGCGTCGTGCGAGGCGGTGATATCATAATGGGATAAGGAAATGGAGTCGGGGGTGGAGCGGGTATCGGTAAGGGTAGTTCCAAGGGATTGTATGGATGATGGCGTGTTACGGAGAGGTTGGCGAGGGAGCTGCAAAGGTCTTCTTCGATGAGGACGTCTCGAAATTCGCCCAATTGCTTGCTTGGAGGAGTGGGAGCCGAAGTCCAGCCCATGAAAGTATTCACGAGAGAACTACCCCACGACGTATCTGAGTCCAGGTCAAAGGGGGGAAGTAAGCTGGTCATGTTTGGAAGCTAGAGCAAATTACTGGGGCACGGGAAGAAAGGAAGTGATGGCTGATCTGAAGGGACAAAGAGTCGAGGGTTAGAGAGAAGGGTTTCATTCTTACGCCTAAGCTGCGGGGTGGCTAGGAGATGGTTGTTGAGAGTGATTGAGTGGTTGGACGATGTGGTTTAGCCTTGGGCATGGTTTGGTTCCGCATGCTGAGGTCGAACCGTTGTGGAGGGATTTCAAATGAAGGAGCGCGCCGAAACAGCGCTCGACAGAAGCACTCTTCCAGCGACAAGTGTCTTCCTTTGGGAAGAGGACGTGCAATTAACCAGAACCTTGGCTTTCGACCTTCCCTTAGAAAACATCTGAAGGCAACACATGTCCTCGTAACAGCAACCATACTCTTTGTCTCCCTACCTTGGCATATCTCACTCGTTATTCTTTCTGTCCGGCCCACTACCGCTCTTCATGCCCCCATGTTTACTTCACATTGTTGCAGACGAGAAAAAAGTTGTTTTGGGTAAGACTCCTTATGTTTGAAGTGGAGTTAGCTTGGGAAGTATAGGGGTATGGAGAGGTCGATATGTAGAACGTCGTAAAATCACATGTAAATGCTACTGGGTTTATTACCTTAGTGCTTCGTTATTTTTATGAAAGCCGCATAATGCATCTCTCTTCATGCGGGGCTAGCTGAGCAGTGTTCGTATATCATGCGTGATGGAAACCGCGGAGTCCGTCGAAGACATCCTCCGGGAGAGGAGAAGGCATGCGACGACTAATAACAAGCATAAGCCCATGTCGTCCACGCCTTGAACCGCGATACCGGAAGATGCTCGGTCGCGTCCTGGCGTTCGGGTACCCGACATGCAAGGGCACCAATGAAGAGCGCAGGAACGAGTGTTCGGCGAGCGGCTAGATAGCAATCTTCACAAGAACAAGAAGTTGTGTAACAGCGAGATAGAAACTGATAGACAAGAGGACGAGATCTCAGCCACGATGTATTTGACACAAGGAAATAGTGTAATAAAAAGGGTCAGTCCGCCGAGTTGTTCTCTTGCAGCACGCCAATCAGACGGCAGTACTTCTCGTTACGCGACCCGCTAACCGGTTTGGGACTTATGGCATGTTCCTTATCACCGACACCAAGGCCACCTGCATCATATCCATAAAATTTCCAGCCTTCGCTCACGCCTTGCCCAACGTGCAGCTTGGCCGTATGCATGCAGACGGTCCGGGTTTCCTCCCTGGATCGCACCCAAGTCCTACGCCGCAGGCCTCTGAAGTAGGCGCGCGGCGGAGTATGCTCGGCATTCTTGCGCAATTGGATGGTGCCACAATGTTGCTTATCAGAGCCAAGGGGGCGACGGCCGTTTGCTGTCTTGGGAGAAATGGGGTGAGATTAACCCTGTCGTTCTAGGCGTTGGTAAATTGCGGTTCAGCTGCTTGGGACGCGGTTGCGGACTTCAGTACGAGTCAATATATTTATGTACGAGTTGCCGCCCCCCCCCTGCGTATGGGTTGCTTTGATATTTTGTTTTTTTGTTCAAAATCAAATGACGATAGATTTCTAGTCAAAAAGATTGAGAGAACAAATCGGCAAAGGCACAATGTCGACCACCGTACTAACTCCCGTAAGTACACTCTCCAGATCTAGGGTGGTGAGAGTCTTGACCTACCTACTGCACCGATGACGGTGGGTGTCGCTTTCGAGGAACGTCGGTCGCCGAACGCTGTCTTGCACTACATTTTGCGACTCATCAAGCAGCTGTGCTAACACCTTCATAGCCTGAGTTCGACCCAGCGAAGCCAAATGGCGGCAACTCACTGGAGGAGGATGTCAACGCTCAATATTCCGGCTTCGAGATTCACTACATCTACCTGATGGTTTGCGCCTTCCTGGTCTGGCTCATCATCCCCGGTATCGGTTTCTTATACAGTGGTTTGGCGCGTCGCAAGTCGTCTCTCTCGCTGCTGTTTCAGTCCTTTGCCGTCGCTGCAGTGTAAGCAAACTGATCAGCATGGAATCTGAAATCCGTTAACACGACGTAGTGTCTGCTTCCAATGGATGTTCTGGGGCTATTCCCTCGCATACTCACGAACGGCCAATGCCTTCATAGGCGACCTTGCCAATTTTGGCATGAAGAATGTTGTCGCCGCCCCTTCTCCTGGCTCCGCACTTCTCCCCGAAATCGTCTTCTGCCTCTATCAGATGCTGTTCTGCATTTGCACGGTGGTCCTTGTCATCGGCGGTAGCTTCGAGCGTGGCCGCATTCTTCCCTCGATGATCTTCGCTTTTTGCTGGGCGACTATCGTCTACTGCCCGATTGCATGCTGGACATGGAACTCCAACGGTTGGCTATACAACCTCCCATCTCTTGACTTTGCTGGTGGTGGTCCCGTTCACGTGGCGTCCGGATGGTGAGTAATCCTCAATTTCTCGAAGCGAATTCATAGTCTGATGTCTTCAGGTCTGCTCTCGCATATGCCTTCGTCCTCGGTAAGCGCGTCCACAAGGGAGAGAAGATCCACGGCAAGCCCCATAACACCACCCTCGTCTTCATCGGTACCTGCTTCATCTGGTTCGGTTGGTTCGGTTTCAACGGCGGATCTGCCCTCAATGCCTCCATCCGATCAATGATGGCCGTCTTCAACACCAATACCTCTGCATGCTTCGGCGTACTTGGCTGGATTCTCGTCGACTATGTCCGCAGCAAGGGTCGCTTTTCGCTCGTCGGCGCCTGCTCTGGTGCCATCGCCGGCCTTGTCGGTATCACACCGGCAGCTGGTTTTGTTTCCGCCTGGATTGCAGCCCTCATCGGCTTCTTGACTGGTGCTATCTGCTCCCTGTGTCACAACATCGACAAATGGCTACACATCGATGAGGGTATGGATGTCTTCAAGCTCCATGGTGTCGGCGGCATGACCGGATCCTTCCTTACTGGCATTTTTGCTCAGAAATGGATCTCTTCCCTAGATGGTGCTTCCATCTACGAAGGCGCGCTCGATGGTGTCGGTGTCCAGGTTGGACGTCAGTTGGCCGAGATATGTGCCATCTCCGCTTACTCCTTCGTTGTCACTTGCATCTTGCTCTACGCCCTCAAGTTCATTCCGTTCATGCATCTACGTGTCACCGAGGAAGCGGAAATGATTGGTCTGGATCTTGATCAGTTCTTCGATGAGCAGATTGGCGATTGGTCGATGATGGAGCAACACCACTTTGAGGGTGTGTCAGCTCCACACAGTAGTCACCACAGTGTAAAGGCAGTTGGTGAGGAGCCCAAGTCAGCGTAGGCCATTCGTGGGCATGAGCATGAAGCGGCAGTTGAGAAGGGTGTTTGGTGGTTATAGCAAATCCAATCGTTTTTGGTATACCCTCGTTCTTGGACATACATAGCTTAATAGTTTGGGCCTGCGCAAATGCGAATTTGATGAGAACATCACTTTACTAGCAATGCACAAGCGTGCGCGGTGAGCCAGTGATGCAAATATAGCTACGGATGCTTTTTGCTCATTTCGATCCAGATCTAAGCTATGTTCCCCTCTAGCCAGATTCGGACTAGACTTCCCGCATCATCATGCCCCTTCGCATGTCGATCCATTAGATGTCCTCCACTGCGCTCGCATGCTTACAATTCCATCAAAATCTTAGCTCTATCATGTGAGTATCTACAAGGCTAGAATTAGCATACAAAAATTGCGAATGTTACAGTATCCTCAGCTCTGCGCATGAGAAGTGCGGCTGAACAAGCTAGCCCGCTTACGCATACCTCTTTCAGGTCTGCGAGCGGAAAACCGACACTCCGATCTCTCGCATAACGCGAATTTACCCGTCTCTTTTTCGCGGCTTGTGACCGTGCTCGCGAACTTTTAAGCAGCGGCTTTGTCTCTGTGTGATGGTTTCTGTCATCGGGATTTCCTTTTCTTCGCTTGAGACGACACCCATTGAACACCACACTGAAGGGTCCACTCCTAAACCTGCTTCAGAGACCAAGACCACAAATACACCCCAGCATGCCGTTCGGTCCGTTCGCCCTCCAATGGCGCGCGCCATCACCAAACCCACCTCCACCCTCAGACCTTCCCAAAGGAATAACAAGAAGCTCCATCCCAACGCCATCGGGACCCCTTGAGCTCCTCTCTGCCATACCTACAAAACCAGACAACCTAAATCAGCGACCCCTCTTCTTCGCCCACGGTGGCTTTGGCTGCGCAGAGATGTGGGTACCTTACATGCAATTTTTCGCCGAGCGCGGCATTCCCTGTTATGCGATGAGCTACAGAGGCCATGGAAAGAGTTGGTACCCAGGGTTCTGGCAGCTGTATTTCACCACTAGGCATACAGTGGCAGAGGACCTTGCTGCGGGTGTGAATCATGTGGAGGAGATCGAGGGGGAGAGGACGGGCGCACAGGAGAAAGTGAGGGTTGTGCTAGTGGCGCATTCGGCGGGTGGCGCGTTGAGCCAGTATGCACTTAGTCGGGGAATGATCAAGGTCCACGGGTATTGTATGTTTGCTGCTGTGCCGGGATTCGGAGCGTAAGTTCTGCTACCCGTCCTTCGTCGAATAGAATCAAGCTAATGTGTGTATAGATTCGGTTGCTACCAGTTTTGGGGTACAACCGCCCTGCCCCACTTCTACTACCGTTTCTTCCACTCCAGATATATGATGGTTACCACCAAGCAAGTCCACGATGCCTTCTTCACACCATCGACACCGACTTCCGTTGTCAAATCTCTCGAGCGCTTGCTTAGCCCTTACGAGTCCATGCTCTGGCCAATGCAAACCCTCTTCAAGTTCGTCACCGGGCCGGACGTCCTCTCCTCGATCACTGGTTGGGGCCCCAAGATATCGACCTCGGCCAATAAGAACAGCGTGAGCGAAAACATGCTAGTGCTCGCTGCAGAACACGATGTACTCTGCAAGCCACTGATATTGCAAGACGCAGCGAGCCGATATCGAGCTGCTTTCGTGCAGATGGTGGAGCAGGGTAAGATAGATGGAGTGTCGAAGACCAATCTACAGGGCGAAGAGGAGCCGGGCGTGAGGTTCAGAGTCGTAAAGGGGCTGGGGCATCATTTGCAGAATCACGTCGAGTGGGAGAGAGGTGCTGAGGAGGTATTGGACTGGGTGGAGCAGCTATAGTACATTTTCGCACACGAGTAAGTGGCGACTTTGGTGATATGTACGATAGCAACACAAGATCTTGTCTCAACCTTCTACGGAAGTTGAAAATACTCGCTTCTTGAACGTGCCGGCGTTTGTACGGGAAATATTCTCAACCTCGGCTTTAACCCGTGGCAATTTCCAAGTACCGTAACACAATATTTCCAAATTTGAAAACAAGTGAGGTCATAGTTGCTTACGCTGATCTATACCCTACGGGGAAAGCATCGCTAGAACCATTCCCAAAGCGGTAAGCATCGCTAGCGTAACGATCGGTCGGACACACATTTGTAATGCGGATGAGGGGTCTTAGACGTAGAAAACGCATATAAAAGGGAGGAAGAAGAGACATAAGAGACCATATCCTCGAGCTCAGCTACACGTTATCCTTATTATACCAAATCATTGTTTACGTAATTGACTTAAATTCAACGCTGACTGTACCACAATGTCGACGCATGCAGCTGTTGTTACCGTCGGTCTCAAGAAGCCTCTTGAGATTAGACAGGTACCCACGGTCAAGCCCGAAGCCGACCAAGTCCGTGTGCGAGTGGAGTGGACAGCTTCGACGCCGTTGGACCTGCATCAGAATGATGGCGGGCTGCTTGTTAAGCATCCACAGGTCCTTGGAGACGGTACGGCCGGTACTGTCGTTGAAGTGGGTCCGGATGTCAAGAGACTTCAAGTCGGGGATAAGGTGTTCGGGTTTACTTGGCGGAGCCAGGAAGAGAAAGCACATCAAGAGTTTTGTACGACGAACGAGTGGTTATTCGCAAAGGTGTGTCTCCTTCAAACGCTACCGGAAAATGATACTGAGCGATAATAGCTACCGGAAGGCTTTACCCTGGCGGAAGCAGTGACTTTACCAAACAACTTCGTCACCGTCTTCCACGCTCTCACCACGGACCTGGGTATCGAAACACCATGGCCGAAGCCGGTAGGCTACGTACCACAAGACGCGGAAGAAGCCATTCTCGTCTGGGGCGGTGCCTCCTCGGTCGGTCAATACGCAATCCAAATCCTGCGTTACTACGGATACATCAATATCTTCACAACTGCGTCCAAGAAGCACCACGCGAAACTCCAAAAATTTGGCGCCAAGTGGACATTCGATTACAACGATCCGCACGTCGTGTCTTCGATCTTGAATACTAGCACATTGGTAGGGAAGAAGCCGGGCGTTCCGCTGATTCTAGATTGTATTGGGAGCAAGCACCGGAGTATCGGTCCAATTGCGAAGATAGCAAAACGGGGCTCGAAGGTGGCTATTCTGTTGCCCGTTATCGCGAAGGAGTCGAGTGAGACGGAGGATCCGGAATATGAGGGGGACGTTCTCAAGGCAGCAAATTGGGATGATGGCGTCGATGCGAGAGGTGTGCGAACACACTTCTACCTAGCCGTAAGTACATTGATCTCTTGCATAGGAGCCGGCTGACGTGAACAGAACGAGTTCTTCAAATACCACCTGCAACCTGACATCATGGCCACGATGCTGAAGGAGAGGATTGTCGAGCCGAATGCGCAAAAGATAATCGAGGGCGAGACAATGCTAGAGCGGGCGCAAGCGGCGATGAATGCATTGAGGAGGAAGGAAACCAGTGGCGAGAGATTGGTGTGGAGGGTGTCGGACGAAACGCACTAGCCCGATAGTGAATAGCGCCTATCCTAAAATTAAATGCTCTTCAACCCGACCTATCACCTCTACCTACATTCGTGACGACGCGCTCCTGCAATATACTTGCCCAGGTCCGCGGACAGCGCCTGTACGTAGCAGGATTTTCCGTCGTCCGCCATGCATGATTTCGTCCAACTTGAAACAGCGCCGAACGTTTCAACCCGGGTCGCCGGTGCCTCGCTCTGATTAAACAACTCGCTTGCCGACACTCAAATAGCTAGCCGGCTTGAAACAACGTGGCTTGCCGCTTTCGTGGACACGCCACCGCTTGGCTCTCGCCTTGTTGTTCACCAGAACTGTTCCTGCGGCCTCGGGATCCCTTTTACTGGTGGTTTAATATGTGCAGGTTTTTGATTCAAGCTTTAGGTATGTGCTACTATTGGCATTATGGCAAGCTTAGCCTTGATTTGCATGAGCGTACCGGGGACTACAATCCAACGGAGCAGCGTTTCAAACGTTTGATGACGGCCCACACATCGTCGTGATAAGGGAGGCTATTTAGCTACCCGTAATCCCACCCTTTCCTTCTACACCCACGCATCGGTTCTCTTCATCAAAGCAGCCTTTTCATTCTTGGTCTGTGACCTCACATTCGTTCTTTGTCCATTCATCGTCGTTCTTTCCGAAGCTACGCTTCTCTCGCATTTCCCACCGTCACTATCCAACTACACATCAGTCATTATGAAGTCCTACACAGTTGCTTTCAGTCTTGCTGTCGTGGCCTCCACCGTCGCCGGCCACGGCTACCTCGTCTCGCCGAATCCCCGCATGCCCGGTGACGCCATGAAGGCAGCCTGTGGTCAAACCATCTACAACATGTTCAACTCAGACATCAATGGCAACCCCCAGGGTGCGCTTCAAAACCCCGGAAGCGACTACAATGCGGCCGAATGCGGTATATGGCACTGCAAGGGCATGCAGTTCGACGACAACAAGGCCAATATCCAAGCCCTGACCGCTGGTCAGACCCTCAAGATGGAGGCGAACATTGCTGCTCCACACACGGGTGTCGCCAACGTCTCCATCGTCGACAATGCCTCAGGCTCTATCATCGGCGAGCCTCTCATTACGTGGAAAAACTATGCTTCCACCGCTACTGGCATCACCGCTGACGAAGAGAACTTTGAGGTCACTATCCCCAGTGACATTGGTAGCCAGTGTGCCGAGGAGGGAGCCTGTGTGCTAAAATGGTGGTGGGACGCCCGTGAAGTGGATCAGACTTACATGGCCTGTATTGATATCACTGTTGGTGGCTCCGGCGATTCGTCTCCTTCATCTACCGCTGCTGCTTCCTCGACTGCTGCCGTCTCATCCACTGCTGCTGCGCCCCCGACCGCTGCTCCGACCACTGCAGCCTCTCCTACACCTACCAAAGCCGCGGATGTGGAGCCGAGCACCACTGCCGGTGCCCCCAGCGCGACTGCTACGTCTGGCAGCGAGTGCTCGGCTCTTCCCGAGAAGTTCACAGTCCAGCAGCTGATCGCATACTTGAGGGGTTAGCATTGCATACCTAAGCTTGTGGCTTGATTACTTGTATTCATGCTCGTTTTTACCTTTGATGGCGGTGGATGTTGATTATGTGTAACGGAAGAACTTCTTTTCTGTTGTAGATATACCATTTTCGTATATACTTATCTGATTCGCTTTGGACGAACTCTTCTGTAAGCCCACTATCCTACGATTCCTATGATGTTCAACAGTGTTTATCTCCTCGAAAGAGAATAAAGCGAGTTCTGTATACGCGTGCCTCTATAGTCCCTAGGGCATCACGGCAATCAGAATCGTCAAAAACTTCAAACTGCGAGATGCTCAACGCAGCTTGTCTGCATGGAACAATCGTCAATACCGGGCCTGAGAGACGTACCGGCTTCTAGTTTCACGAAGGTCTGACTCCTCGCTCGAAAGAACAGCTAGTCATACTCTAAACAGGCCAGCGGGTTCCTAAATAGATATGGCGACGATTAGCTGATCGAGCAAACATTCATAGGTTAGAATCTTCATAATCGAGAGTATAGTTTGCCAGGTAATCAACGAGCAAAGTATAATTTTAAATATAGAGCAGGGTACATTATCGATTCAACTACGTCGTAGTTAAATAATGAGATTCTATATTAACGTAGTAAAATCTAGGAATGTAACATTTAGCAAGGCTAACTGTAGCTTCTATGTGACACTGTACTTTCACTGCGTCCATTTGCCCCTGAGCCAAGAAACTGCTATTCAGATGAAGGATGTACGGAGGCACTTGCGACAGTCGCCATAGTGGGAACAGAAGAGCTTGGAGAATTCGTGGTGCTATTCTGCGCATTATCTTGAGAAGACGCCTGAACAGGGAGCGTGTCTGACCTTTTGATCCAGACCACCTGCAAGGATACCGGAAGTTGATTCGTGCGCCCTTGAAGCGGACCGTATATGCAATCATTAATAAATGACAGTAGAGTGCGCAAGCCAGACTGAAATTGCGACGACCTGCCCAAGTGACCATTCCATATCCACATCTCCCTTACTGATGTAAGATTCTAGGCAGCCTATATAATGTATACTAACCATTGAGGTGCACCAACGGACAGCCGTCCACAAAAACCAAATTGAATGAAGGCCAAAGGGTTGGTAGTGGCTGAGTCCGCAAGGAATGTGGCTAGCTGCCGCCAGTGCATCTATGTGAGAGTTAACATGGTGATCATACTAAACGCTGTAGCGGCTTTAATTGCAGACGAGAGGACTTCTCCCCGTAGTCGTAACCGCACAAGTACACTGGAGGCTCCAGACCGCAAGCAACTGTTTGTTCGTTCCTGTAGCCAAAGGTGGTATCTTTGGGAACACGTACGCGAGGACGAAACCCTACGGCAAAGAGAATGACCTAGGTGATGAAGATCAAAGAAAATATATACAGGGATTCTCGGCCCTTGATGTCGATAATTGTAATAGGAGCCGTGGTCTTTGGAAGTATTCCTTCGATGCTGACTATACAATAGCATCTCTGTCGTGGTGAGTGACTCAATGTCAATGGCAATGGCGAAGCAGCATTGCACACGCTGAAACTCGTCAAGAGCCATAGCCAAGGATTCCTCGAATGCCTTGATCGAAAGAGCCATCCTGATTCGCCAATCTCTAGGCTGACGGCCTGATATTATGCCTAAAGTGATCTGACAATTATCCAAGCTAAAAGCCCAATAATCGAAATTCCAAGTTGAATGAAGATCGAAGAAATAACTCCAATTTCCCTCATGTCTGAATGGTAACATTTTCCGGGTTCGCATTGTATACGCTGTCGAGAAAAGAGTCAATCCCGGTGGCGAGAGCATGGCGCCGTCGAGAACTACCGTTTGATCAAGGGTGCATGATGGACCTCGAAAACCTTTGCTATTCTCCCACCACGCACGAAGGCATGTGGGAAAAAAAAATGAGGTAACTTGGGGGAGATAGCAATACTTGTGTCGACCATGAATTGTTGCAGCATAGTCCTGTTTTCGGTTGGTAATCTCAGTTCTAGAAACTCACGTGTGAGGTTGGGAAACATTGCACAGCCCCAGAAATTGGATAAAGCAGAGACCCCATCCCGGGCCTCTCCAAAGATTACGGTAGGCTCAGTGCAATTCTTTTGGTAGGTTTAATATGCGGGAAACGTGAAGTTGTTGAAGAAGCCTGTATTTTCGTAAGCGATACTGACGAGTGGCTAAGCTCAATGGGCCGAAACATGTCTTGTTGGAGGTCCGTGTTCGCAGCTTGGGATATATTCTCGAAATTGTCAGGATACATCTTTGCTTGGAGGCAGTTTTGATGGGAAGCCCCAAATAAACAAGAACAAAAAGACCGCATTGCTCCCGTTGCTCCATAAGCCGGTGGGAAAGCACCACGTACAGAATATAAGTACAAACCACTGTCTGCCATGCAATCTCCAAGGTAACATGGGATGCCAGAAACACATTTCATGGTCATGTCTTCGAACGCATCCCCCGGCGCTTCGATCAAAGTGTGGCTGGAAACAAACCGAGAAATGATTTGTTGAGCAACGTTTTCGCAGAGTAAAATAAGGAACAAAATGAAAGGCTGTAATAGGCTATACTAGGCAGCGTGGATCAATGGATCATGGAATCTGGAAGCTTGTGTTTCAAAATTGAGCTAAGTAGGTGTACGATTGGCTGGGGCGGTGCATGCATGCATCAGGGGCAGCTCAGCCACACCAACTCCCAAGCGCATCGCACGTCAGCTTCAGCCTTCTTGCTAAAAGCTGGTCTCAACAACCCATCATTTTTTCCCGCGGTAGCTATTTCTTGCGATCCTATTGTTTCGAGACATGGAAGCAGCTGGTCTCGTAGTTGGTGTTGCCGGATTAGCTGGGCTTTTTAATGTCTGCAGCAGCGCCTTCCAGCTCGTCCAGAAGGGCCGCGCTTTCAATAAGGACTACAAATTTCTGGAAACAAAATTTAGCAACCAGGAACTTCGACTCCGTGCTTGGGGCCGTGCATGCGGTCTTATGGATGGGACTCAGTACGATGTGCGATTGGATGAACCGGAGCTAAATCGCCAGTTGGTGTCGACGCTAGACTGCATCAAACTATTGTTGAGCGATGCAAAACAACTGAAAGATCGTTATGGCCTAACACCATCCACGGAGCCCGCCGACGGAGTGCAAGGCGAAAGCGCTGCTCTCACGACCTCGTCTTCAAGGTTAGAAAGAAGAAGCAGCCTCAATCGCTTCCTAAGACGACGATCAAAATCTCAGCAAAGCCGGCCAAACTCGAAAGTATCAACGGCAATATGGGTTATCGACGACCGCGAAAAGTTTGCGGAGCTCGTCAAGCACCTCAAGGATTTCATCGACGACCTGGAAGACCTGACCAAAACGACGGAGATTCAACATCGTCAGCGCATCTTCATAGATTATGAGATAGAATGTATTGATGATGTAGAGGAGCTGGAAGAGATTGAAATGGCAAGAGAAGGAGAAGAAGATGCAGTTTCGGACGCGGCAAGTGTGCGACTTGAACAGATTTCCCAGGGTACGACTAGTATACGCTCTTCCATGGACAGCAGACACCTAGGGTCTTTCATCACCCTGGAGTCGTACTACACAGCGAGGACACATCTTTCGAGAACCAGCAGCACTGCCGAATCTAGGGAGTCGAAATCTATTCCGACGGAGCAGGAAATAGCGGTCCGCGAGCCCAACGGCAAGCAACTCCCCACGGATGAGATGCAGCAAGAACTCAGCTCTACACCTGCAAAGCGGCTAAGTAGGCGGTTGAGCACAACAGAACGCCCTGTCGCTACGAAACAGCAACCTCTAGTTGCTATCAAGCAAAGCGTCAAACAAAGCTACAAGTAAGACTTAGTCGGAAATCATACCAGCGCTTGCGAATGCTCACTTAATTGTGACCAGATGTGTCGTAGTCGGCGAGCCGTCGGCTCGCAAGACGCAATTGCTTTCCACGTTTACGCGGGGATATTATCCTACAGAATATGCGCCGGTCGTATTTGATGATTGCATAAATGACATAAGGTATGTCTGCACAACTCCACTATGAACCAACGCATCTATTCCTCAACGCTAACCTCCTTCATCAGAATTGACGATCAGCGAACTAGCCTTTTACTGCGGGACTTAAGCGGGTATGAGGACTATGAAAGCCTGCAAGCTCCCATTTCCGCAGGCGCAGATGTTGTTATCATATGCTTCCTTCTCGGCGCAACACCGGATTATGAACAAGTACGAGAAAAATGGGCCGCCTATATGGCCTTATACTGCCGGAAAGCTCGCTGCATTCTAGTAGGCATGGAGCCGGATCGCTCGTACAGATCTTCTCCTTCCGATTCCATCAATGGAACCAACCTTGCCAAAGAGATTGGTGCTACGACTTATGTCCAATGTAAAGTAGAGACTGCCGCTTGTGTGGATGATGTCTTCGAAGCTGTAGGTTGCTCCCCCCCTAGCTAGTATCGTGAGCTACGCTGAAGACTGTAGGCAATACGAGCTGCCATTTCAGCGTCTTCGCCTCCGTCTCGCGGTTTTAGACTGCCATGGCGCAGTGAACGTCCTAGGTTGTCAATAATAAATGAAACACGTGAAGAAGCAAAATTATAATATATTTCTATATTTGGGGTCAATCTCTTCGTTAAAGTAGTTTTAGCTGTGTTTGTATTCAAGTAGCCAATTTTAAAAGGTCATTTCTAGAGCATTTAGGCTTAGGTTAGACTCAAGATTCGTAGGGTCTATATATATGGGGAAGAACAACGGCAATGAATGTTTGTCTATGCCCAAGCCGGACCCTTTGCGGTTATCGAAAATGCTGCCGATAATAATCCGTACGATTGCGGTGCCCGCAATGGTTGAAATGGTTGCGGAGGAATTGTTTCCAAGCCGCCCCAAGGCCCTTCTGTGAGAGATGGCGACTTGCTCACTGAAAGCTAACGCAAAGCGAGCAGTTTGAGGATTGCCAAATGCTCAGTGTCATGGACGGTGGTGCATGGAGTGGCTGGCCTGTGGCGCTAGCCTGTGTGGCTAGGGCTGTGTGGCTGAGGCCTATATAGCAGCGCCCTAGGGCTAGTTAGTTAGTTAACAAATACATGATCCATTCAAAAGACGGCACCCTTTCCAGGTGAGCCTAACAATATAGTAGCTTCGAAGTGGTACGAATTATAGGCCCTCCGAGTAAGCCCTCGACGCCAAATCTGAGCGTACGAGTAGACGGCCCTACCGCCACCAAAACTATATATCGCTGCTATACCTATAGTAACTACTAAAACTATTAGTAGTAAGGCCTAAGACACTTTTAAAGGTAAATATTAGTTTAATACCCTTAAGCTATCGCGCTGGTATAGATCTAGCATCGTTAAGGTATTAAACTCGCCGCTAAACTAATCGAATACGGCGGAGACTATATATACTAGTAGGGTCGTATACCTAGATAGAGTTAGATAAATAGTAAGCCCCCTAAGAGTACTATAATCTATAGTAGACTACTATTAATACCCGAGACGGCGGATACTAACGGCTATACGTACGTCTAAAGATATCCTCTACTAGAATTTAATATAACGTGTTTTATAAGCGAGTCGCTAGTATAAGCGAGTCGCTACCCTACCTAACTTTTCGCGACGCGTTACCTATTAACTCTTATAGCTCAACCAACTACTATTCGATTACCCTATAACGAAGTAGATATCTTCCTAGCCATCTTAGCTATCGATTAGAATTAGATCTAGAGCGTTTAACGCGCTATAGCAACGTTTAACGTCCCCCGATTAACGCTACGCGACCGACGCGCTAAAAAGGCTACGCGACGCGATTACTAGCCTAACTTAAGGAACCTTTCTAAGCTAGAGGAGGAGGTAGTTATTAGCTATATACTCGACCTAGATTCGCGAGAATTTGCCCCTACTATAGAGGCTATACGAGATATAGCGAATAGACTACTTACTACGCGCGGCGCTAAGTAGGTAGATATCTACTAGCCTAGGAACTTCGTTAAACAAACTAATAGCCTTAGAATATAATTTAATTAACCTTATAATCGATAGTAAGCTCTTTATAAGAATCCTAATATTATTTAAACCTAGTTTAACCTAGTAGCGCGTACTAAGGCTACCTAGAGTATTATTAATTAGAATATCTATAACTTTAACGAAGCTAGCTTTTTAATAGATAAGATATTAACGCGACTAGTCGTTACTAGCTTAGAGAAACGTAGGTAGACTAAAGCTATCTAGCTAGGTAATTATAAGTAGGTTACTATAATATAAGAAATTAATATTACTAGGTAGACTATTTCGCTCTTTATTATTTTTACTAGTAAGTACTATCTCTCTATCTAGTACGAGAGTAATATACTAGACGATTAGACTATCGTTATTAGTAATAATAGCTAGATAAATAATAATCTAGGAGTTATCTAGCTAAAGTACTTTATTAGATATATAATAGATTATAGAGTAGATATATACTAGCTACTAATTCTTAATAGTTATAGTAATTATATCTTAAATAAATTCTAGAACCTCTATAAGAAGAAAATTATTAATTAGCTAAGAAAAGATACTAAAGTAATAATTTATAAAGTTATACTTATATATAAATAAATTATAAGCTTAGAGAAAGTAAATAAGATTATCTTAGCGCGTAAAAAGTATAAAAAAAAGAGAATTTAGAAGTAGAATACCTTAATTAAGGTAGAGAAAGAGACTATTATTATTTAATAGACTACTAAGTAGTAATAGAAGAATAAAAGATATTAAGTTATTATATAATTAGATATAAGCTAATAGGCTTTAGTATATTATATATATTATAAAGAATTTAAATATAACTTATAAATATATAAAAAGGATACTATAAATACTACTTAATTTAGAATAGCTATTATATTAATAGATTTCTAGTATATTATTAAACTATATAGCTTTTTAGATATAAAAAGTTAGATAGAATAATAACTCGTTTATACTAATAACTTACTTATAAAATACGTTATTCTAGTTTAATAAAAACGTCTATTTATATCTACTAAAGCTCTTATTACTAGTAAATAAGCTTCTTTCTAATATATTAAGTATTAACTATCGTTATAAATATAAGATAGCTACTATTAATATTATTATTTACTAACTACTTAGTACTAGTTAATACTTTTATTAGAACTATTTTTACTCCTACTTAGTACTCTTATTCTACTACTTTACTATACTCTTTTATACCTCTTTAATACTAGTATTTCTTTATAATATATTTATATATATTCTACCTATATTAACTAATAGACTAGAAAATATTTTATTACTAGTTCTATAATATTTAAGCTAGTAGCTACCTCTAGAAATAGTATACTATTAGTAATTAATAAGATAGTAATCTACCTACTCCTAGAACTACCTCCGTTAGCGGTATAGCTAGCCTACTAGCTCGTCTAGTTTACTAATTATAATCTTAAATATAGAAAGATATTTATTAAGATAGTATAGAAGTATATCTATATTATTATTAAACTCTATTTCCTATTATCTCTATTATTATTAGTAGACTATCTATTTAGCGACGAAGATATTCTAGAACTTAACTATTTATTTTAATAGTCGTTCTAAGTTAATAAGATATTAGGTAAGAAGGCCGTTAAGACTAGTACTAACTAGTTAATAAAGAGTACTAGCCCTCTTATTTACTACTAGCTATTTTAACGGTAGAGATAAGAATATCTAGTTAAAATTAATAAACTAATTCTAGATTTAATTATTTTAATTATTTTAAATATCCTAGAAGAATTATATATTTAAAGAATCTATTTATAGTCTCTACTTAAACGACTATAATATAGAGATCTAGAAATAATATTTAAGCCTCGTCTATAAAAAGAGATCCTACTACTAGACTATATATTAATTAAAGTAAACGAATTAATAAAAACTATAGTACTAGACTAGTTAAACTAATTAGATATAATAAATTAGCTACTAATAACTATATTATATAAAGGTCTCGTCTTAGAGGTCTAATAATCTACTATTAAAGATATTAGATAATCTATTAACCTAGATTAACTACCTCTAGCGGACTAGTCTTTTAGATAATAAAGAATTATCTTTATAATTAATATTAATTCTTTTATTCTATACCCTACTTTATAACTAACCTCTACGCTTTCTTAATATAAAATAAGCGAAAACCCTATAATATAAAGTATTCTTAGTCTATTTTTAATATTAGTAAATATATAGAATAAGTTAAAAAAGCTATTAATAATAAGAATTAAATAGTTTATTTATTACGTCTACTTCTACTAGAGGACTTCTAGATTATTATTAATTCGATTATAGTTATATACTAGACCCTATATAGTTCTACGTCCTACTATTACGTCTTCTTAAGAATTTATCTTATTTCTATCCGAATATAACCCTTTTACTATCTTAGTATTTCTATATCTATCTACCTATATATACCTTATAATTCGAATCCTTTCTACTTCTTTTTAAGGACTAGTAGTACGACGTTAATACTAAAAGCTAATACTTTAAAAGTTCTTATTAACTATACTATATAATATCTATTTAAAGTTATTAGTATACCTCCTTATACTACCTACTTAAAGAAGAGTACCTACTTTAGTACTTATCTATCTAGTAGACGAAATAATCCTAATATATAACTAGTTAACGAAATATACTAGTAGTATTCTAAGTTTAGTAAATAATAAGTTTAGGAACTAGAATTAAATAATAAGGATAACTACTAACTAGGAGGTCTATTTAACCCTAAAAATATTTAGGAGGATTAATATATTTCTAAAACCTCTATAACTTATATATAGTATAATAATAGAAATATATTAAAGATATCTAATAAACTACTATCTTTTAATAGGGCCCCGATAATAGCTATAACTAATAGGAACTATTAATCTACGCGAAGAAATAACGAAACTTTTAATTATAAGAATATTTCTTATAAAAGTAAATCTATATAATCTTAACCTCTAGCTTCTACTACTATACTACTAATATTAGGAGCTAATAATACCCCTATAGATAGTAATTACTCGGGTATATTTTATACTATATCTATCTATACTCCGGCCCTAGGCGAAGTACTTCTAGTAAAAATAATAGAAGTATTAATCGACCTTCGATACTAGGGTATATTAGTTAATTAGATTATAGCTACGAAAGTAGATCTTAAAATAGTCTAAGTAGTCTTTAGACTAGTTATAGGTATTTATTAAACTATAGTTAATCTACCTCTAATAGACGATACTTATTAGGGGCTATCTAATCTAACTAAGATTAAGGACCCTTTTATACTAGACTTAGTAAAGAGAACCCTAACGATCTAAGCTATAAACTATTAGATTAAAGATATTAATAGTCTCTTTTAAATTAACTTTACTACTACTAATATCCTTAAGTATACTATATAGATTATAATACTTATTAAGAATAATATATATCGCGACCTACTAGACTAAACTATTAATAATAGCGAAGTTATTATATAGTCCTAGCTATAAATAAAGCTTAAGAACCTTATAAAGAACCTCGTTTTAATAAAGTTTAATAACTACTTTAAGTTTTAGAATATTAAATAGTATTAGAATAATAACTTTAATTTTTTCTTTAACTATTTTATAACTTATAAAGCCGCCCTAAAGATAAAGCCTTTTAGTAATAATATAAGCCCTAATATACTAAAGATATTTATAGTATAGAGTAAGTATTTAAAATCTTTATACTATAAGATATAAAGAGATAACTAGCTTAAAAATATATAAACTTAAATATAATTCGAATATATCTTATAAGATACGGAGATAGTAGTATACTTTATCCCTATACTAGTTACTCTTTTAAAAGTTTTTAATTTTAACTTAATTATAAGTAGAAAGTATATCGTATCTTTAGTAACTTTAAGTAATTCTAACTAGAAGAAATAGAATTAGAAGTCCTCTTAATAGGGTAATACTAAATAGTCTTTATTAAGAACTTTATTATACTCTAAGAGTATAGTATTAATATTCTAATCTAAGACTAACTAAAAGAAGAATTATTAGAAGTATTATTCTAAAGGTAATAATAGATTAGATAAAACTTAAGAAGAGAAGACTAACTCGTTCTTAAAAAAAGATAAGCCTTAGTTACTAATATTACTATAATACTATTAGAACTAAATACTAATAATAAATTCTTATAGATTACTAGTAATATAAAAATATACCTCTTTATAGATATTTTAATATAAGTTTAGAATCTTTTTAATATAAAATTAGACTTAAATATTATTAAAGAGGATCTTATACTATAATAGAATCTTCCTAGAATATTATTATATATAAAGTTATAAATATATTAAGTTTTTAATATACTACTATATCTAGAAGAGCTATATATTATTATAATAATAATATAGGATTTTTAGAATATAATAAGAATAATAGATTTTTAAGTATTTTAGACTACTCCTATAAATAGCTATAACCTTATTCTTAGCTAGCTATAGCTATATAAGGTAGACCCTTAAATAAATTACTAAAAGAAATCTTTTAAGTAGTAGGATAGAAGTATAATAGCTAAGTATATTAAAGTTAAGGTAATATCTAATAACTTAATATAATAGTTATAATCTAGGGAGAAAGTATATATACTATATCTAGGAAGCTTTTATACTTAATTACTTATAAGTAAAAAAGAATATTAACTCTAATTCTCTAATATAGTAGAGGCTATAGAATATTTATAAATATCTATTAGTAAGATATAAACCTTAAGAGATAATAAGTCTTAAAATACTTAATACTAAAATAAATAGGGTCTACTCTAGTTAAAAAACTAGACTCTATAACTTTATAATTATCTTATTTATTATATAAAGTAATATCGTAAACTAGTATAACTACTTAAGACTATAGTCTTCTAAGTTATAATATTAATAATAAATATCCCTTTATAAAGGGTCGTAGCTCTTTATTAAAAGGGGTAATAGAAGTTTAAGAACTATCTAAATACTTTTTATAATAATTCTAATAAGAAAATTAATATTAAGAAAGTTATAAAGGTATTAAAATATCTTTATAATTAACTTTAGTATTTTAGTCTTAAACTTACTAGTAGAATTACTTCTAACTTAGAGTATAATTATATTATTAATCTTAAGGAGAAAAAGATATTATTAAATTTATCTATTTATAATCTCTCTAAAAGAGAACTTAAGATTCTAAAGAAATATCTTAATAACTTTTTAGAGAAGAGGTAGATTTATCCTAATAAGTCTCTAGTAAGGGTTCTAATACTTTTTATATCTAAAGCTAATAGTATACTTTAACTATATATTAATTATAAGGGTTTAAATAAGATAATAATTAAAAATTATTATTTTATACCCCTTATAAGTAAGATACTAGACTAGTTATCTAGAGCTAAGATCTTTATAAAACTTAATTTTTATAAAATATATTATTAATTATATATTAAAAAGAATAATAAGTAGAAGATAATATTTAAAATATACTATAGTTATTTTAAATATTTAGTAATATCGTTTAATCTTATAAATATATCTACTATATTTTAGTTATATATCTATAAAGTTTTAGGTAATTTATTAAATAAAATATATATTATCTATTTAAATAATATTCTTATATACTTTAAAAAGAAGGAGAATTATAAATAATATATTTATAAAGTTCTTAAGAGATTATATAATTAGAAACTCTATTATAAAGTCTTAAAGTATACCTTCTCTATAAAGTTAGTAGAGTTTTTTAGCTTTATAATAACCCTCTATAGGGTAGTTATAGACCTAATATAGGTCTAAATAATTAAAGAGTAGCTAGAGCCTAAGGATTATTAGGATATTTAAGTATTTTTTAGATTTATAAACTTTTATTAATAGTTTATATATAATTACTTAGATATTATTTATTTACTTTTAGAATATATAATCTCTATATAGAATCTAATACTAGTTTAATAAGATTCTAGTAAAGACGTATTAATAGAAAAGTTAAAAAAGATTAAGAAAAATCTTATAAAGTAATATATTCTCTAATTTTAGCTAAAGAATATATATAATATATTTCTTATACTTTATAAGCTCTTTATAAAAGTTCTTATTTTCTAATACTTTAATCTAATAAAATTTATAATAGTTATTACTAATATCTCTAAGTTTACTATAGTAGCTATTCTATTATAGCTATAAATAATAGTACTCTTAATAAAAAAATATTAGAAACTAGTTATATTCTTTAATTATAAGTTTATTAGGTTATAGATTCGATAGAATATTTATAATAAAGAGTTATTTACTATTATAGAAATCTTTAAATAGTAGTAATATTATTTTAAATATACTCTAAATACTATCTATATACTATATAATTATAATAATTTAAGATATTTTATAACTATAAAGGTACTCTTACCTAAGTAAGTATATTAGGTTAAAGAGTTAGTTTATTTTAATTTTAAGATTAAATATAAGTTTAGTATAAAGAATCTAATTAATATACTATTATAACGACCTAATTATACTAAAGACTTTTAGCTTAAAGAGAAGAGAATATTAAAAAATATTATACTTCTTATACTTTAAAATAAACTCTAGGTATAAATATTCTAGAAGCCTATAGTTCTATACGTTAAAGATTAGATAGTATATAAATCTAATCTTATTAATAAGAATCTATAAGTAATTTATTAGAAATCTAAAGATAATATAAATTATTCTATTATAAGATCCCCTAATATAGTACTAGTTTTTAACGATATATCGTCTATTAACCTTAATCTATTTATAGATAGGAATAATAAACTTAAAGAGTAATTAGAAGACTTAAATCTAACTTTAATATTTCTTTAATATTATAAAGTATTTTTTACCTTTATATTATATAAGTCTTTACTAGAAGTTATAAACGACGACTCGCCCTTTAGCTAGAAAACCTCTAGACTATTATTAGACTATATTTAGGAAGTATAGAAATATAATATAGTTTATTATAAGAATATATAATATATATAAAAGTCTAAAAGTAGAGAAGAATAAAAGGGTATACCTTTATAGATTATAGATTTAAAGGGTATTCTTTAAAAAGTAGAAAAAGTATAGATTTCTAATAATAAAGTTCTTTATTAAGCTATTTTTATAAAAAACTATAATAACCCCCTAAGAGACTATTATAGAGTAGATAAAACTATTAAACTTTTATAAAAGAAGTATTATTAGTTAAAACTTTAAGTAGAGGTTAATATATACGTATAAGACTATATAATATACTAAATAAATAAAATATAAAGATATAAGCTATAGGGGTTACTAGAATTAATTTCTCTATTATAAAAGTTATAGTATAATTACTTCCTAGACTTTATTATCGATTTACTAGAATCTAAGAATTCTAAGAATAATATCTATAATATAATACTAGTACTTATCGACTACTTTTTAAAGCTAGTCTAGTATCTACCTATAATAAAAAATATTACTATAAGTATATTAATCGATCTATTATTTATAGAAGTATTTACTAAGGTTAGACTCTTATTATTACTAATCTTAGACTAAGACTTTATTTTTACTAGTAAATTCTAATTAGATATATACTTTTATTTTAATATTAAACGAAGAATAAGTATAGTCTTCTACCTATAAATAGATAATTAAACTAAATACTAGAATTAGGAGCTTAAAGTATATCTATAAATATACTTAAACTATTAGTAGAATAATTAATATTAGCTACTTCTAATAGTAGAATACGCGTATAACTCTAAGATTTATTTAAATTATAATATATACCCTATTAAGATTATAATAGATATTAAACCTAAGGGCTTTAATAATATAGAAGACGAGTATTAGCTCTATTAACCGTCTAGTAACTAGAGTATAAATAAAAAGATCTTAAATATATATTAAAAAGTCGTTAACTTTCTAACTAATTAAACGTAATAGTTTTCTAATATTTAGAATATATTAATCTATACTTAGAAGAGCTAGTAATACTAGTATAACTTAAAGAGAATAAGTAAGTATTTTACTATCGGCGAAAAGATAATTTTAAAGACTATTAATATTAAGACTAAGCGCCCTTTAAAAAAGCTAAACGTAAAGTACTTAGAATCCTTTATTATTTAAACTAAGTAGGGGAAGCTAAGCTATTAGCTTAAGTTACCTCTATTAATATTCTAACTATATTCTATCTTCTATATATCTCTTCTAGAGAAATAGATAGAGCTAAGAGAAGGTTTAAACTTTAGATTTAAACCTATATAGTATTTAAAGCTTAATAATAGTAATTAATATAAAGTTAAAGCTATTCTCGTATATAAGATAGTATATAATAAGAAATTCTTTCTTATAAAGTAGTTAAGTTAGTTATATAAGAATAGTATATAGAAGTTTAAGATCTCTTTTAATAATTATAATAAGATTCTTATAAAATATTAAATAAATTTAGATAATTAAATATTAATTTATCTAAAGTAGAAAGCTATTAAAGAAATATTATAAACTTTATAAAGAGATAATAATATACGTAAAAAGTTTTAAAGGGATAGACTATATAAGTAATATTAATATAAAAGAAGGACTAAAAGATCTAGCTAAAAGATATTCTTAAGACTCTACTTAAGAGATACTATATAAGTAAAGTAATTAGTTAAAGAAAGAATATTATCTACTTTAGTAATAAGCTATAGCTTAAAGAATTTAGTAAGACTAGCCTTTATATATTATAGTAATAGATAGATTATAAATCTAAAAAGATATATACTTAAAAAGTAATTAGTAAGACTAGACTTTAATATAGGTATTTATCCTATCTATATATCCTAATAATAGAAATCTTAACTAAGTATTATATAGTTTATAGACAATCTAAGTAAGCTATATATATTAGACGAGAAGTTCTTAAAGAAGCTTTATAACGCTCCCTTCTAAGAGGTAATAAGTATTATATCTCTACTAATAATATTTCTATTAGAAATATTAGGATTATAATAGTACTAATAATACTTATAATTAGTAATTCTAAGGAGTATACTAGTTAAGAAGTTATACTTAATAAAATAAACCTTATAAATAGTAGAGGCTACGAAATTAATAGATACTAAATAACTAATACTACCTAGTCTATACTAGAGGAATTAGTATAAAAAGTTATTAGAAAGATACTAGAATATATCTAATAACGTTAGAAGTTAAGCTTATATACTATAGTTATAGCCTAGCGTAATTCTACCTTACTACTAGTATTCTTAATTAGATACTTTTACTTAGTCTTATACTAGTTCTAACTAATATTAATATTAAAAGTATAAAACTATATATTCTACTAAATCTTCTTAAGTATATTAGAATCTATATTCTTATTATTACGAGTAACTTAGGTATTATAATACTAAATATACTTAATAGTAAAGGTAAGAAGATTAAAGTAATAGTAAAAAGTAGACTTAATCTATACGAATTATTAGTAAAACTACGTCGATAAGAAGAGGAAAAGACTAGTATATACTATTAAGTAGGTCTAATAATAAACTTTATATTTATTATAAATAGTATAAATATTAGCCTTCTAGTACTAGTTACTTAAAGTAATCTAATAAAGTTTAACTATATTAAACTCCTATATAAACTAAAGAAGATAGTTTATATACTAATAGTATATAAGGGAGAGCTAAGGCTTTAGATAGATAGGAAGAGTATAGATATACTTAAAAAGAATAGTATTATTATACTAGTTAATAGAGGTAATTATAATAAGAGGTAGGATCTTAAGAGTATTAAGAAATAAAGTAGAGAAATCTAGAAGTAGATATACCTTCTTATATTTATACTAAAAGAGACTATTTTATACTTAAGCTAATAGTATCTTAGATATTTATTAATAAAAGTTTAAAATATAGAAATAAAGATATTTAAAGAGATATAGTATATAATAATTTATTATCTCTTAGATAAACGTCTATAAAGATATAAATAGAATTTCTCTTATTAGAAGAGTTATAGGTAAATAAGTAATTTAATATAATTATAAGTTATAATAGACGATAGCTAATAATTACTAGGTATTACTAAATTATACTATTATAATAGATATTAAGACTAAATTAAATAGAGTCTAGACTAGTTCTAAAGTCTTTATAAAGATATTATAAATAAGTAAAGTAATTATAGAGATTATACTTAATAAATAGCTCTTATATAAAGATAGTAAGTATCTACTAAATAGAAGTTACTAAAAATTATCTATAAGGGGAGTAGTAACGTTATTACTACTAGTATAAGAACTTATAAAAATATATATAGACTATAAGTTATAGAAATAATAAATAAAAGTTATAAATATATACTAATAGTAGACTAATACTTAAGTTATATATACTTTTTAATAAAATTAACTATATATTATAGGGTTAAAACTAAAGGCTACGAAGCCGGAAAGACTACGAAAACCCTCTATTAAGATAATAGAATATAATATAGATACTAAATACCTAGAAGGTCTTCTTTATAAAATTATTTTTTCCTTAGAAATAGGGTTTTTCGGGAGTATAGATACTTAGATAAACTTTTCTAAAAAAAGTAAGAGGATTAATAGAATATATTATAGTAAATAACTCTCTATAAGAGTTAAGATAGTGTTACAACCCCACGCGAATCACAGGATGCGGGGCATCCCGAGAAGGTTGGAAGCCAAGACAAGGGCTTAGTC
>JASJFT010000298.1:0-46442 GCA_030770425.1 Darksidea phi | reverse complement strand
AGAAACCAACGGTGCGACAAACGTTCTATCGGCCCTAACCCGGATCCCGTATAAAGGTACGTACAACGCATAACAAGTAAGTAGAGTAAGGTAAAGTAGAATAGATATAAGAGAGTAGAGGATCTTCTAGGTTTTCTATCTTAGTTCTTTATAGTTAATCTTTAGTTCTTTACCTAATACTTATAAATAAGATTAGATCTATTCTTAAGTAGTTATTCTAGTAATAGGATTTATTAACTTAATCTTAACCTATTAGAAACTAATAGTATAATAAACGTTCTATCGGCCCTAACCCGGATTCCGTATAAAGATATATATAACGTATAATACTAGCTATATAAGCGCTTCTTAGATCGATTAAGATAAAGTATAGAATAGAAGATTATAACCCTATTAAGTAGTTTTTAGAGGTATAAGTAATTAGGAATAGAGAAGTTTAAATAATCGAATTAGTCTACGACGTATATATTAATAAGATTATAAAGAAGTTCTTACTTACTAATATAAGGAGCTTCTTTATAATACTACTTCTAGACGAAGAACTTATAAAGAATATAGAAGAGGTAATAAAGCTATAGATTAAGATATACTAAGAGTATATAGAATTAATCCTATATATAATAATTATACTCTACCCTAATATAGTATTTATAACTTTTTAGCTATTATACTACCTTATAAATCTAAGTAAAGAGTACTTTATAGTAGTAGACTAGATAATTATATATCTATATAGAATATAATATAAAGATATTAGATATAGTAGATATAATAATATATAGCTTCTTATATATAGAGATACTTTATTTATAAATAATCTAGAGACGAGACGATTATCTTATAGATACGTTATTATACTCTTTAGAGGACCTATACTATAAAAAGCTATAAGATAATCTACTATTACTACCTCTATAACTAAAGCTAAGCTACTCGTCCTAGAGTATATTATAAAGGAATTTCTAACTCTTAAGTATTTCTTTAAGGAACTTACTCTAGACCTAGATATTATATAGTAGATCTTCTACGATAATTAGTAGATAATTTAGCTTATTATTAGAGAAAATAAGTAAATTACTATCTAGCTATACTACGTAGATATATAAAATATATAGTTATATTAAGAGTATACTAAGAATATATTTAAAGTACTCTATTTAAAAATAAGTAATATACCTATAGACGGACTTATAAAGTACTTACTAGTATAATAATTCTAGTACTTTAAGAAGTAATTAAATATTTAAGTATATATTAGTATAGAAAAGAGTAGAGAAATAATTAATTAGAAGAGCTTATAATTTAAGGTTATAGAGAATCTTTATTCTTTTTTAGCCCTACTAGGGAGTTCTAGAACTTAGATAACTAGAAGGTCGATAAGCTCCCCTAGGAGCTCCTTAACCCGCTAGCGACGGGCTAGAAGCTTTAGAGGAGGGCTACCTCTCTACTTCTCCTTCTTCTACTTCTTCTTCTCTTTCTTCTCCTCTTCTTTCTTCTCTAAACTAGTATTAGGAGAGAGTAGTATACGTATAATAGCCCGAAGTTAATATACCTCCTATATAGTATTAGTATAATTAAGGATATAGTATATAGAGCTTAGTATAGAGCTAAGAAATATAACTTATCTACTTATTATAGGCCTTAATAGTTATAGTAAGCTACTAAGCGAATAATAGAACTACTTAAAGATTATAATATAATTAGTATAAGTATAATAATAGTAACTAGTATACTTCTAAAACTTATAGTATAAGATAACTATACTTAAAGGTATAGTATTAGTAATAGATACTATTAGTTAATAAATTATAATACTCCTCTTTAGAGTATCTAGTAAGCGCGGATCTTATATACCCCTAGTAAAGATATACTTAGAGTACTCTAGGAATATTCCTTTAAAGAGTAGATACCTTAGGTATAGATATAGATAGAAGAGAAGATATAAATATAGATATAGACGAGTAGTATAAACGACTATAACTATAATTAGAAGCTACTAGAATAATTAAAGTAGCTAAGCTATAAGTAGAGTAGATAGTAACGACGTATATATAAATAGTATGGGAATAAGTACTAGTTTATAAAATAGTTAGTATTTAATTTATAAGAAACTTATAATAAGAGTTTAGAGAGAGCTTAAAGAAAAAGGTAATACTTATATAAGCTATTATAATATTATTCTAAAGAAGAGAGAAAGAGAGAGATTAGTTTATAAAGTATTTATTATTATCTATAAGTAGTAAATACTTATATTACGTAAGTACTAGAGCTTATATTTATCTAGGAAAGCTTAATTAACTTATTTAATAATAGTACTAGCGTAAGCGCTAGTACGTATATACTATACGCTATAATTATATACTTAGTTAGCTTATTAATAAACGTATTACTATATAGTATACCTAGGAGGTATATTATAATACTTAAGTTATATAGTACCTAGGGATAACTATTCCTATACTTTAATAGATTAGAGAAGTATTATCCCTATACTCTAATAGATCTATATAGGGAGAGCCGAGCTCTCTATTATAATAGATAGTAATCTTCCTCTTAATTTACTCCTAAGTAGCTCTAGTAAGCTCTCTTCTTTCCTCTATACCTTCTAATATAGTTACTAATACTATTAAACCTATAGATAACGATTAGTAGGAATAACTTTAAGAAGTAGTAGGATTATAACCTAATTTAGAAGATAACCCTATTAATACTATTATATAAGAGGAGGACTAAGATAAGAATACTATTATACCTAATATATTATTAGAATAAGTCTTCGACGACCCCCTAAATCTATATAAAGATAGATTAAATTATATACTAATATATAGTCCTAGAAATAAGTATTATTATCTCTACTTTATCTCTCTAATATTTAAATAAGTTTTTACCTCTACTATTATAAAGATATCTATAGGTATACTACTATTAAGTCTTTTATCTAAATTAAAGAACTATTATAAATTTAAATCGTATCTTTATAGAAATTAATTTTAGCTTATTATAAAAGAGAAGTTCGATTCTCTTAAATAAAATAATATCTAACGCCCTATAATACCTATAAAACTAAACTAGTAGAATAGAATAAATAAAATAAGAAGAAGTTTCTTTCCTATTTCTACGATTTATTTTAAAGAGTATATATTATTAAGATATATTATTATATATCTATAATATAAAGTTAGACTACGTTTAAATCGGTACTCTAAAAGAAATATACTAGTAGAGATATTAAATAATAAAAGATTATCTACGTCTTCTTCGAATTATAGCTAGTAAAGGTCTATTAGTTATCCCTTCTACTTAATAAATACTATTATTAGTTCTTAATATATAGTAATAGAGTATTAAACTAATTATAGATTATAGAGATTAAGCTTAGATAGCTATTCTTTAAAGAGTTAAAGTACGACGACTAAATAATAATTATATTTAATATAAATAAGAAGTATTAATTAGTCGACGGAGATATATATTCCTTTAAGTTAAAGAAGATATACTAGTACTTCTAATTATTATACGAATAGAAAGAAGCTATACTTATACTAAGTCTAAATACTAGTCTAGTAGCTAGCTAGCTAATATATAGGGAGATCGAAGCTTATACTAAGTAGTAGCTTTTCTATTTAGTTAAGTTCGTATATTCTTAGTAATAGAAGCCTATAGTATTATTAGAAAGATTAATAATAATTATTTAGTCGTTATTTAATCCTTAAATTAAGTAGCTTATTAATAGTATAAAGGGATTAATCTTAATTTAATAGTAGTTTAATATCTAGTAATAGAGTACCCCTATAATTTAATTAGTATTTATATAAGAAAATAATTATTACTATACTTTCTATAAGTTAGTTAAATCTACCTTTTACTTTAAGTATAATAATAAATCGTATATAAGCTTTTATAATTAAATATAAAACCTAAAGGTAGACGTATAAATAATTAGTAATTAAAAGTTTTAGAAGGTAAGATATATTATTTATAGCTTAATAAACTATTAAATTTAAGAATACCTTCTATAAAGAAAGCTTCTTAATAATAGCTAGTATTATAAGAAGAAGAATAAGAAGACGGGCTAATTTAAATAGTATTATAGTCTATTTTACCTTTATAAAGAGAAGCTTTATAATTAAAGACCCTATACTATTCTTAATAATATATAGAAGTATCTTATTTCTTAGATAATAAAGTACTATAAAGTAACTAATATAAAGTTAGTAAGATCGTTTACTAATATAAAAGGGCTTAATAGGAAGAAGAACTACCTAGTAACTAGTAGTAATACGAATACTATCGAAATAGTAAATAATACTATTAATAATAGATCGTTAGCCTTTAAGAAGGAAGATTTAAAGAAGGCTATAACTTTTTATTATATACTATAGAAGTAACTAGTAATTAAGAGTACTAAAGTATTATTAATAGAAGTAAATAAAATTAAGATAAGAGACTAGAATCGTCTCCTTATAGTAGCTAATAAGATAATAGGTAATCGTATTATAAAGTTAAAGTTAAAGATAAAGATTAAGAATATTAGGCCTATTAATCTCCTAGTAGAGAAAGCTAGTAAGATAGAATAATATTAATAAGTAATTAGAAAGTTTTATAATTCTATCCCTATACTTAATCTAAATAAAGAAACTATAATAAATATAGTAGGATAATCTTTAGATTAAAGAGCGGCGTTAGAAGCTTAAAGTTCGTAGACTATTTAGGTAAGCTAGAAATCTTAATTAGTTATTAAAAGGAAGCTACTAAAGGTAGTAATTACGTAAATATCTACTAATAAAGAGTTAATATATATAGTTTAGTAACTAATAATAAGTTTAATTCTAGCTACTATTCTTTAATAGAAAGTCTACGGATTAACTATAACTATACTATTATCTTAGAATTAGATTATTAATATTACGTTAAAGCTCCTTAATATAGCTAAGTAAATAAGAAGCTATAGTCTTAATAATAGATTAGAAGAGGTATATACTATAAATAAAAGAGAAATAGTAGTAGACTTAGGTCTATTTATACTAATAAAGCTTTAGATATTAAATCTATATTTAATTTAATAAGTTAAAGAGATACTTAAAGTATAAGTAGTTTAATATTATAATATTTAAGAAACTAGAGATAGCTATAATAATAAGTTAGACTATATTATAATAGATAAATATAAGCGTCTTAAAGGCTAGCTCGAAGTAATAACTATAAAATTAAAGATTTTAATCTACTAGATTACTATTATAAATAATCTCTATAAAGTAATTCTTAATAATAGTATAAAGTTAAATATAATATATCTCTTTACTATACGAGTATTAAATATCTATATTTAGAATAAAGACTAAGATTATCTTCTACTTAAAAAGTATATTAGATATTATAGTACTAATCTATAACTATTTATATCTATTATATATCGTACCTATAGCTATAGTACTCCTTTTATTAGATCTTACTATATTAGGTATATATAGCCCCTACTTATCCTAGTATTAGCCCTTTATAGTATAACTTATATTCTATCTTAACCCTAGTATATCTATACTATAATAGTTTATACTATTCTCCCTTTTAATTCTACTACTAGGGTAAGACGCTTCTTTAATAGTTTAATTAACTACTCTAAACCTAGAAGATACTAAGCTAGACCTACGCTATATTAAGAATACTAAGAACTCTAAGAATACTAAGAACTTTAAGAACTCTAAGAATACTATAACTATTAAGAATTAGTAATATTAATAGGGCGAGTAACTTATTATCGCGATTAGTTAGGTTTCTATACTAGCCTCCCTTATTTAAATAAAAGGTATAGTAAGTAACCCTATTATATTAATTATACTAGAAAATAAGAAATCTATCTTCCTAATCTATTATAGTATTAAAGTTATATTAAATATCTTAGATATAAGAATATAATATTATATTATCTTCTATATTATAGATCTTAAAGAAGCTTATTAGACTATTTAATAACTCTAAAATAAAAATAGTACCTTATATATTAAAAATAATACTTTATATACTTAAGTTCTAACCTATATATTCTACTAATATCTTATTAATAATCTTAATAAATTTAATAACGCTAATAGATCTATAAATAAATACTAAACTAAGTATAAAAACTAGAAATTTAAAATTTAAAGTATTTATACTACGAATATAGTAATCTTTAATATAGAATTTAAATATATCTAGTACGTTACTAGTTTTATATTTAGTAATATACTTAATATCTATTATAACTAGTTCTACGCTATATAATCTAACTTAGAAAACCCTACTAAGTAGAAATAGTAAACTATTATTAATCTTTAGAAAATTCTTAATACCTACTATATTACCTCTAATAAATAGATAAAGGCTAGGACTAAATTTAATAACCTCGTTATAGACGATTAAATCTTCTTTAACTTTTAGACTAAATTCTATAAATAGACTACTAAAGTAGAAAAAACTAATATAGAAAAAATCTAAGTACTACGTACTAAGGTCTTTACTATACTAGGTACTATAGCCTTCTATTAAGAGAAATAACTAGATTATATAGATTATAAGAGATAGGTAGAATTCTTTATATATATTTAAAATAAAAAGTAAGAAGAAGAATATATTAAAAGGATATAAATTAGCTTCCGTCTAAATAATAATAATTAACTAAATAATATCTTCTAGTCTACTTCTATATCTATACCTCTACTTCTAGTACTAGTACTAATTTTTAATAATTTTATAATTTTAAACGTAATACGCGTATTATATACTTCTTAAGAAGAATATATTACTACTAATATCTATTTTTACTATAGTAAACTAGGTTACTATAAGACTAATTATAATAAGAAAAAAAAGAATAATATATAATTTAGTTAAATCTAAGGTTAGGAATAAGCTATATAATAGTAATTACTATCTAACTAACTTTAATATTCTCTACTATAGTATTAATACGTCTAAAACTAATATATAACCTTATAATATTCTTAACTCTAGTTCTAGTATAATAACTAAATTCTTAGTAATTAATTCCTATACTAATACCCGTTTAATAATAATCTCTTTTTTAATTATATTATAGACTAATCTTAAGGATATATTAAAACTAAAATAACCTTTATATCTAATATTCCCTATATTAATATCCTAGTTAGCTTAGTATTATCCTTTATAAGTACTTCTTACGTTAACGGTCTAAAAAATATATAACCTCTAGCTATTATTATAACTAAAGATTAGATAGAAAAGAATTATTAAATAGATAACTATACTAGATTCGAACTATTCTAAGTAAAAAGGTCCCTCTTTAACTTAAATTTATAAATAGTAAATCGTTATTTATTTATACTTCTTTTCTACTTATATATACTATTATTAATATATAAAATCTTATAAATAGTAGATATTTAATTATTACCTTTCTTAACTAAACCTTTACTTAAAAATATACTATTAATATTTATATTATATCCTTTTTAAGGAAGCTCTTACTAGCTAATAGCTATACGAGTAATATACTTATATAATATATTATTCTACTAATATAGATTAGAAACTACTATAAAAACTACTTACTATATATTACTAACCTAGTCTAAAATATACTTATTATCCTTAGTCTTTTTTAACTTTAAAAATATAACCTATCTATTAATTAAATATTAATAATAGTTAATATAAATTCTTAGTACTATTAGAAATATTACTACTATAAAACTAAGACCGTATAAGTAGCTTTTTTAACTACTCCCCCTTATAAAAATATATTAGATAAAATCGATCTATCGTACTCTAAGTTATATACTAATATAATAAATTATTAACTATTTTTATATATTAAGAATATTAATAAGTATAATCTTTATTAATCTAATAGAGAGATTCTAATAGACCTACCCCCTAAACTTATACTAGACTATCTTTACTATAAAATAAGAAACTTAGATACTAAATATAAAAAAATTCTAAAATACTAAATAATTGTAATATAAAACTATACTATAATAAAACTACTTCTAGTTATATAAGTAGGCGGACGCTAGGTTACCTTAAGAAAATCTAAGAAAGAACCTTTATTACTACTTAGTATCCCTCTACTAATTAAATAAAATTATAAATCTATTAACTTCTCTAATATTTACTTAGTAAGGGCCGTAATCTTTATATAATTTTATAAATAATTTAATATAAAAGCTATCTATATTATATAGGACGAACTAAATTAAGTACTTAAGATATTACTAAAGAATAAAGAAGACTAGGTCCTAAATCTTATTAAAGAAGAATTTAAAGATATCTTAGATAATAAGATTATAACTAAACTTTTAAATAAATTTCTATTATAGTTCTATAAATTTCTTATTAACTATAAATATACTCTATATCTTTAAGATATTAAAGAATTAGATATTAATAAATTTATAGTAAGAAAACTATCTCTATTTAATAATAAGCTTAAAAAGAAACTCTTAGATTAGTTAAAAGATATAATAACTAGATTTCTTCCTAAAAAAGTAGACGAACTTCCCTTAAGACGAGTATAGGATTATAAGATTAATATTATCTCTAGTAAAGAACCCCTATACTAAAAAAATTAATTCTTCTTTTTATTTAAACTTTAAGTTATATATAAATAGCTAGATAATAACTTAAATAAGAGTTTTATTTAGGAATCTCGTATATAATATATAACTCTACTACTTTTAGTAATAAAACTAGACGGAGAAGTATATATATACTAGAACTATAAAGATCTAAATAATATTATTATTAAGAATTATTATTTACTACTTCTTATTTAAAAAACCCTTAACGTCCTTTATAATATAAAAGTATAAGTAGAAAATAGTATTTATTATATATTTTAGACTTTTCGAAACTTTAGTTATACCCTTCGACCTTTATAATATACTAGTATCCTTCTAAAATTATATTAATTATATACTTTATAATCTACTAGATCGTATCTATACTATATACCTCGACGATATTCTAGTATACTTAAAAAATAGAAAAGAATATTAAAAGTACGTTTAAGAAGTAGTTTAGAGATTAATTAATACTAGCCTTTAAATTAATATTTATAAATATAAGTTTAAGATTATAAAGATTAAATATTTTAAACTTATTATTTCCTCTAATAATATTAAAATAGACTTAAAGAAAGTAGCTATAATTTAAAAATAGGTATAACCCTTATATTTAAAAAACCTATAAAAATTCTTAGACTTTATAAACTTTTATTAATATTTTATTTAAGACTTCTTAAAGATATATACTCTACTTAATAAGCTTCTATATAAGAATACTCTATAGAACTAAATTATAGAATAGATAATTATCTTTAAGTTACTTAAGAATTTCTTTATTATAATATTAGTATTAATAATATATAACTTTACTAAAAAGATAGTCTTAGAAACTAATACCTCTAATTAGGTATTAAGTAGCGTTCTCTCTTAATATAATAATAACGACGTCTTATATCTAGTTATATACTTTTTTAGTAAATATAATACTATTAAATATAACTATAAGATCTATAATAAGAAGCTACTAGTAATTATTAAGTTTCTAGAAGAATAGTAACTAGAGCTCTAAGAAATTATAAAACTATTTAAAATAATTACTAATTATAAGAATCTAGAATACTTTATAACTATAAAAATACTATTATAATATTAAGTTTACTAGTTAGAGTTCCTATTTTAATTTAATTTTAAGATTATTTATTAACTAGACTTAAAAGCTATACGATTAGATATACTAAGTAGAATATTAAGAAACTAATTAAATAAAAATAATAGTTTTAATAATAGAATAAAAAATAGACTATAAATAATTCTTTTATTAGAAATTCTTAGTAATAAAGTCTTAAAAGATCTTCTTAACTAAACTCTTATAAGTACGATACTACTAATTCTTTTAGCTATAGATTAATCTATTAATAAGCTAATTAACTCTATATACTCTACTATATTAATAATTATAGATATAATTACTACTCTCTTAGACCTAGATATAAGATACTAGCTAAAATATCTTTAAAAAATTATATAAGTACTAATACTAGACTTTATACTTTACTAAGATTATATATAGTACTAAGAATATCTTTTTATATTACCTTAAGATAAACTTTATATATAGATTCTATACTAAATATATAATATTATATCTACTAAATACCTAGGATAGATTAAAATAACTAAACTAGTTATCTAAGACTACTAGTAGCTATATATAATATATAATATTAAAATCTATATCTAAGTATATAAACTCTACGTCCGAATTAAAAATTTTAGATTATTATTTTAAGAATTTCTTAAATCTCTACTAGTCCTATTTTAGATATAGTCTAATATTTTTATTAACTATATTATTCTACTTCTAGAATTATAATAGTATAACTATATATATAAATACGTTCTTATTATAGTTTATAGACTTATAAAGATATACTATATTATTTCTATTAGAAAAATTAATATATCTAAGTTAATTAATATCTTTATATCTTAAGTATATTCTCTTTATAACTACCTTAATAATATTTTATCTAATTAAGAAGCCTAGTTTATATTATAGTTTTAAAATTAATTATCTATAAGACTTAGGATTATACTAAAATACTTCTTATTATTTTACCTTAAGACTAATAGCTAGACTAAGTAAGTAAATAGTAGTATTAAAGTATACCTCTACGTATTTATAAATTTCTACTAAAATAATTAAGTATAATAGCTCCCTTTTATAGAATTTATTATAAATAATATTATCTCTAAAATAACTAATATCTTCTTATTCTTTACTAATTATAACTTCTATCTAAAACTTAAAGTAAAGTCTAGCTAATTAATACTATTAAACCTATCTTTATCTTAATAACGGAAATTCTTTAAAGTAAATAATATTACTAATAGATTTAATTATATTATTACTTAATTAAAAGCTATTATTAAATAATCTATTAAGCGCTACGAATACTATACTAATAAGAAATAAAAAGATATATTAAGATTTATTATAGAAGATAAGATCTTTATAAATATAAGAAATATAAAAACTAATAAATTAATAAAGAAAGAAGATAATAAGATAGTAGGTCTATTTAAAGTTTTAAAAGTTTATAATTAAGTATATACCCTAAAACTCCTAGTAACTATAAAAATATTCCTAGTATTCTATAACTTACGACTCTAACTAAAATACCCCTCTTAAGAACTTCTAGGGTAAAATATAATAAATTAAGCTAAGTCCTAATATCTTAAAGGAAGAATACTTAAATAAGAAGATAAAATAGAGAAATTAACTAAATAATAGAAATTTAAATCTCTATTAGACTACTACGATAAGAATCTACGATAATTAATATACTTAATTAAATAGAAATACTATCTTATTATCTAGTAGCTAGTATTCGATCTAAAAGGTTAAGAGGGTATAGTCTACTAATTTTATATTAACTACTTAGATAAATCTACCCTAAGATAGATTTAAAAGATATTAGTATTAGTAAATTTTCTTTTTATAAAGCTATTCGAGACGTATAACTATTTAGAGGGGGAGTACTATTATAGTACTAACTTATAACTATTTATATCTATTATATACTATACCTATAGCTATAGTACTTCCTTTACTAGATCTTATTATATTAAATATATATAACCCCTATTTATTCTAGTATTAGTCCTTTATAATATAACTTATATTCTACCTTAACCTTAGTATATCTATACTATAATACTAGAATAGTTATTACTAATAAATTAGTAGACGAGTATATAGAAATAGCCTATAATATTCTAGTAATAATTAATACTATTATTATACCTATCTATTTTAAGGTTATAAGAAACGTTTAGAGGCTATTAATACTAAATACTTTCTAGTATATAGCTACGTATTTAGAGATAAAATTTACTCTAATAGATTATTATTACTATAAAATTACTATACTAGATAGATAGAAGACTATCTCTTTCCTTAGATTAGATCTAATTCTAATAGTTAACTATAAAGTAGACGATAACCTATTAGGAAAAGTATAGGGAGTATATCTTCTAAGGTAGTATATTCTCTATTCTATTAATACTTAGAACTTCGATCGCTAGAGGATTAAAAGGAATCTAATAAAGATATAGAGGGTAGTAATAATATTAATTTAGATAACTTAGATAACTATAACTATAGTACTAATAAAATAAAGGTTAAGAATATATTAGTTTTTACTAAAGCTAATACTATTAACTCTTCGTTAGAAGAAAAGAATACTAAAGTAGTAGAAGAGAATAAAAAGAAGAAGGGTACTAAGGAGGTAGAAGAAGATATAGGGGAGAAAGAGAAGAAAGAGAAGAATAAAGGGGGGATAAAGATATCGATATCTTAGTAAAAGATAACTAGTAAAGAAGTAAGTAAAATAAAGGCGTTAGAAATATCGATAGTTAGTTAGTATTAGTAATATTTTAAATAGAGTAGGTTAATTTATCTAGACGATTATAATAAGAAGTTAAATTAAGATTTAGGTCCTAATACTAAGGTTAAGCGAATACTTTTAAAGATAAGCTAGTATACTATAAGAAGAAATTAGTATTCCTAATAATAAGACGGATAAGTTAATACCCTCTATAAGATAGTTAATAAGAAGGTTCGATCTATTAATAAGTCTTATAAAGATACTAAAATAGATTTTAAAAGAAAGAATTAAAAAGAAAGAGCTATCTAATAGTAACTTAAGTATATATTACTAAGGAAAATAGAAGTAGATATATTTAATAGAATCTTTAAATCTAGGTATACGGACTTCTTAAGGGGTTAGTAGTTAATACCTAGTTAGATAAAGAAGATATATATTAAGAAGAATCTTTAATTAACTAAAGTAGAGCTTATATATAAGCTAATATACTATTAAAAGGCTACTCTAGTATAGGATTTCTTAAAAATAATAATTATTTATTTTAATATAGCGCCTTCGTATCGGATTTAGATAGTATCTTATAAAATCTAGTAAGTAAAAGACTTTTAATACCTTAAAAGGCTTAAATTAATTATTATTTAAATAATTTACGAAAGAATCGTCTAAGGTACTCTTAAGATATATAATAGTTAATATTATAACCTATAATTCCTAGTACTTAAGAAGAATAAAGATTACTAATTAATTAATAATACTTAAATCTTAAATAGTTTTACTAAGAGGAACGCGAACCTCTTATCTTCTACTAATAAGTTTTTAAAGTAGCTAGCTAGAAGAGCTATCTATTTACTCTTTAATCTATTCTTAGGCTATAATTAGATACTACTTTATATAAGTTTAAGGAATAAGATAGCCTTCTAGACGTCTATCGGGCTAATAAGATAGTATACTATTCTAATAGGTATAACTAATTTAATAATAACGTTTTAAAGAGTAGTAATAAAGATTCTAGAAAAGTACTTCCCTAATATATTACTATTTATTAATAATATTATAGTAGCTAGCCCTTCTAGTACTTATAGTAAAGAAGAAGTATTACTAAAGATCTATTAATATATATTTAAGTATATCTAAAAACTAAACGTAGTAATAATAGATATTAAATACGTAAAGATAATAGTATTTAGTACTAAGTCTTATTAGGAAGTCTCTTAACTAGGTATTATAAATTATAAAGTAGGTATTAAAGGATAATTTTCTAATAATAGTAAGATAGTAAAGATCTAAGACTAGCTAAAATATAGAAATATTAAAGAGGTCTAATAGTTTATTAGAATCTATATTTACTATTAGTAATAGGTCTTTTACTTCTTCTTTAAGGTAGAACCCTTATTCTAACTACTTCGTAAAGATATTAAATAAATATAGAAAGAGTCTTAAAGAGAAGCTATAAAGATTTTAAAGGCTAATATTATATTAATATCTACTTTAGTAATACTAGATATTAAATTAGAATATCGAGTCTATCTATATATAGATACTAGCTAATAAGATAGTAGAATAGTACTTAAATAAATTAGGAAGGATAATCTTTAATACCTTATTAGGTTTAAAAGTATACTATAGTCTAAGACTAAATTAAAGTAGTACTCTACTAAGTTAGAATATAAGATAGTACTTTAAATATTAAAGAAGTTTAGTCTATACCTCTATAATACTTAATTTACTATTAAGATAGATACTAGTACCTTAATTACGTAACTTAATTAATTATTTACTAATTTCTTTAGATTAGTAATAAATTAGTAACTAGTTATAATCTTACTCTAGGACTTTAAAATTTAATATAGGTCTAAGAAAAAGAATATAATTACTAATACCTTATTAAGATATTCTTAGCTAGAAGAATAGATCTAATCTTAGAAAGAAGAGGAAGATTTAGAATTATTTATAAACTATATTATTAATAAATATAATAAATTAGTAGGAGTCTTCTCTATTACTAATTTAAGAATTCTTAATAATAGTTATTTAAATAAATTAAAAGAAATTACTTATTTCCTATATATAGTATATAAGCCCGATAGACTATTAAGAAGTAAGAAAAGAAGCTAGATAAAGGCTACGTAGACCTTCTTTATAAAAGATAGCTACCTTTTTAAGAAGTTAACTTAGAATCTAGCTATTTAACGGGTAGTTAATAACCTTAATATTTAAAAGGCTTTAGTATAGAAAGTTTATTAAGCGCTATACTATTAAGGTATTTAAGAAATATTTATAGTAATTTAGTATTAATTTTAGTAGAAGAGCTAGTTTTAAATAGTAGCGAAAGAGCTTTAAAGCTATCTTAAGTATTAATAGAAATAAGATAATAGGATAGAAGAGATACTTAAGATTAGTAATCCTAGGGTTATATAGGACTAATAGACTATTAATATTACCTATATATCTATTAATAAAGGAGGAGTTTAATTCCTTATAATTACGTATAAATATCTTTTAAAATAGATTAAAGCTAGAGCTCTAAAGAATATTATATTCGAAAATATTATAAAGTTTATCTACTAGGATATTATTTATAGATAGGGAGCGTTCTTCTAGTTAAGTATTAATAGAGGGTCTAAGAATAGATTAGTAGTTAAAGTATTAGCTAAGTACTATAGGATATATAGAATCTAGGCTTCTTTCTATAATTTAAAAGTATAGGGTTTAATTAAATAAGGTTACTAACTACTAGTTATTATACTAGTAAAGCTACTAGGTTACTAATTAGAGAACCTACTATTAGTACTATAGACTAATAGAGTAATAGTCTAATACTTAACTAGGTATATACTAGCTAAGCTAATAATAGAGATTTAGTCTATTCTATTAATTAAACTTAGTCTAGAATCGTAGTAAATACTTCTATAGAATAAGATAGTCTTAACCTTTAATTTACTTATACTTTAAGTAAAATAACTTAAGTAGAAGGATAAGAAGCTAGTAGAAGTAATTAGTTATATCTAGTAGTATAGACTTAAGACGGCTAATTAATAGAATTAAGTAAAAGGTAATTAGAGTAACTTAGTAGCTAGAGAGTTAGTTCTTATTTAGGATACTATTAGAGCTAACGATTAATTAATAAAGTAGAAGTTTAATAATAGATAGTTAGAACTATATTATATAGTTAAGACTAAGGTAGAGTACTTATACTATAGACTCGTAGAGCTTAATAGGACTCTATTTACTTATACTATATATAGTAATTAGTTAAAGTAATTCTATTAAAAGGATTCTAATAATAAGGCGATAGAGATATAGAGTAGACTAAAGCTAATTAAAAAGAACCTACTAATTAATAATCGTTATCTAAAACTAAGAGCTCTAAGGTATAAAGAGATTAAAGAGCTAAATAAAGAGTATTTAATAATATAAGCGTAGGCTAATTATACGAAGTTCCCTATAATAGAAGTACCCTTAATATAGAAGTAAGCTCTATTATTAAAGGTTATTATTTAATAATCTATAGCTAGGCTAGAGGTTAAAGAAGCGGAATATTAGGTAACTAGTAGTAAATTAAGGAGTAGTAATAAAGAGTAATTAACTAAAGAATAGTTAATTTAGTTAAGAAGAAGTCGTAGATCCCGAGCTATAATTAGGACTATTTATTTATTTCGATTTTCTAGTTTTATTTCCTATTATTATTATTATAGACCTAGCGGAGAAGGACTATTAGTAATAAGAAAGAAATAGATTAAAAAGTAAGATTTTAAGAGCTATAAGCTAGTTTATAGAAGTCTAAAGGCTATATAAAGATATTAGAAGCTAGATATAAGAAGTTATAAAAAGAAGAACTAAGAGTTAATTATTAATTAAAAAAGTAAAATCTAGAAAACCTATATAGCCTAAGTAGTAGTAGTACTACTACTACTACTACGGCCTTCGTCGTTACTATAGTTACTATAATAAGTATTCTTAAAGTTCTTATTCTTATCTTTACCCTTACTCTTATCCTTAGATAACTAATAAGAAATTATTAGTATATTAGAATCCTCTAATATCTTATTAATAGTACGAGCTATAATAAATAGGTTAAACTAGATACGAGGGTAATTAGGATTTAAAGATAATAATTAACTAGATTAAGTTAGAGAACTACTTTAATATTAATTCTAGTACTTATATTATACTTAGAGCTTATATTATTAATATTAGTATTTAATTAGCTTATATTACTTTTACTTAATATTACTAAAGCTACCCTACTTAGATCTAAATAATTATTAAAAATAGCTAGAAGACTAAAGGTAAAAGTATAGCTTAATTAGCTTAGCCTTAATAGGCTTATTAAGAAGCTAGATTATAAAGTAGTATAAGAGAGGGCTTAAAGAAGAGTCTAATTAAAAACCTAGTTAAGAGTTTAAAGAAGAGCTACTAGTATAAAAGCTAGTTAGAGAAGCTTAAGGGGGAGGATAATATAATTATATCTTACTTAAGTCTATAATATTACTAGAATTAATCTTAGTAAGTAGGTATATAGTACTAGTACTACCTAGTCTAATAGATTAGTAGGTAAAGGTAAGTGTTAAACGGGGTCCAGGCCCGATAGATTATTTAGCCTCGTTTAGGATTTATACTTAAGATAGGAAAGAAGGAGTAGGAATAAGTAGGTAATAGTTTAATTACGTTAATAGATAGGGATTAATCTAGATTCGAAATTAACTATAAGAGAAAACTATCTAGGAGATTCGTAGTTATTATATATTAATTTGGTTTCCTTAGATCTATTAGATCTATAGCTCTATATTCCCGTAGATCTACTAATCTATAGATCTATAGCTCTATAGATCTATATTTATCAAGCCCTATAGATCTATAGATCTATTACGTAACTTCCTAGTAAAGCTATCCGTACTAATTATTATTTATACTATAGTCGTAGTCGTTATATTCTATATTAGAGCTAGTAATAGGTTTAATCTTAGGTAGCTCCTCTTACTACTATCCCGTAGTATATATTTAGTTCGTAATACTATCTCCCCTCTCTAAACCTTTAGCTCGGAGGTTATTCTAGATCCGGTATTCGGCTATATTAGTATTAACTTAGGATCTTCTTAAGTTATACCCTTCTTTCTCTATAGTTTCTTATAAAACTAAAGAATATCTTATACTTACTAACCGTATTAGTCGTAATAGTTCTAAAATATTTCCTTATCCTTAGTATAGTAGGCTAGAGACGCCCTACGTTATCTCTTCTAATAAAAGTAAATACTATAAGGCTTATATTCGCGTAAACGTACGAAATTCGTATCGGTTATCTAGAGTTTCTATAGCTAAGTATCTATTTTTAATTATAACTTATATATATAGGCTTATATATATTAGGACGATCCGTTAACTATTTATAAGAAAAACTTTAAGCTTAGTTATAGGCGGCTAAAGAGTATTATAAGAAACTACTTCGTCGTATAGCTAAATTTAGTTAAGAGTTATCTAATACGTAGGTAAAGGTTTAACGTTTAAAGAAATAGAAAGAGTTTCTTAATAAGAAGGTAGCTAGATAGTCTCGTACCCTCGAGGCTAAACTTAATACTAAGAAGGAGAAGCTCCGGCGGCTAGGATAGTAGGAGGATCTAGAGGCCTCTCTAATCGCTCTAGACGTCGCTCGTAACGTCGTAGATAATATCGCTCTTTCTAGTTCGTTAAACGCCTCGTACTATACTACGGGTAGTACCGGTCTTCTTAACTTACTATAAGATAAATTTACCTTATCTCCTAGTTTCCTTCGGAATTATAGTTTTAGTACTCCGTAAGCTTCTTAGAATAATTAAGATTATCTTTAGGTTCCTAGATTCGTTTCTATAGTCTCCTATTCTTATCTATTCCTTACTATTAGATTAGGTAATAGTTTTTTCCGTTTCTAACGTTTTTATCTAGGATTTCTTCTACTTTCTATTCTTTATTATCTTCTCTATATATATCTACTTCGTATATTACTAGTTTAGTATCCTATAGTACTTTTTCTAGTAAGCTAATATAAAACGTAGGATAGATTTTTATTTATAGGGGTAGTCTTAGTCGATAGTTTATAGGTAAGACTTATTTTTTAATCTTATAGGGTCCGATCTTAGTATAGTCTAGTTTACTATTAGGTTATTTACTCTTAATATTCTTTCGTAATAACTATACCTTTTCTCCCTCTTCGAAAGCGGGTACTTCCTTTTACTTCTTATTATAGTACTTACTTATTCTATTTTAAAGGAATTCTATATCTTCCTTAAGCTATTAGTATATTCGTAGAATAATTTTCGCTATTTCTTCTCTATTCTAGCTATAAGATTAAAGTTATCTAGATTCTTTATATATTTCTAGTTCGATTCTATAGTTCGTAAAGAAAGGTATTATCTTTATTATACTATATTATAAACTATTATACGTAAATTATACTATAGGTAAAAGTATAACCTAATTATTCTATTAGTAGTTTAGATAATATCTAAGATATTATTCTACTATCTAGTTTATTCGTTCTATTAGTCCGTCTATCTACGGATAGTACGCGGTTAATATATTATACTTAGTTCCTAGTTTAGCTATAAGAGTTTACTAAAACTTTACTATAAATTTAATATCTCTATCTAAGATAATCTTATCTAGTATTCTATACTTACTAAATACGTATCTTAGTAGGGTATAGATAAGTTATTCTACTATATTTCCTTTATTTATATATAGGATAAAGTAAGTATACTTCGTAAACTTATCTACTACTACTAGTATAGTATCGTAGGATACTCCTATCGTTAGTTCCTTAGAACGCGGTAACTACGTAATAAAGTCTATAGTAATAATCTTTTATAGTCCTTCTATATTTTCTATTAGTTATAGTATTCTATAGGGTACGTATCTAGTATACTTATTATAGTAATAGTCTATATATTCCGCGAGAACTTATATTACTAGTTATCTTACGTATAAAAAATAGTATATTCTTATTAATTATTCGAGAGTTTTTTCTACTCCTTAGTATCCGTATACTAGTACCTCGTAGTATTATCTAATAAATTCTTTCCGTATTATCTTAGGTATATAGGTCTTTTAGAATATATAGATAATTTCGTCTTTTTCTTAGATTACTTCTTAAATTTTATTTTATTTATCTATTACCTCCGTAGTAGCTATACGGATCTATTAGGTCTATTTATTCCCTTCTAGTTTAAGTATTATTTCTCGTATTCCTACTAGCTTTAGGCGGTTATAAGTAATCGTTCCGTCCGGCTATAGCTTAAGGATAACTATACTAGGTTTCTCTATTCCTTAGTAGTTAGGTCTCCTACTAAGCGTATCTACTCGTTTATTTTCTAATCCTTTAGTATATACGATCTTAATATTATAGATTACGAGGGTTTATACCTATTATATCTATCTTCTAATTAGAGGTTTATTTATTAAGAATCCTATTAGATTCTTATAGTCTATATAGATCGTAATAGGATATTTAGATCCCTATAGATTAGATCTCTATTCTTTTAAAGCTTTAATAATTACTAATAACTCTTTATTATAGATATTATAGTTAAGTTCGGCTGGTAATATCTTCTATAAGAAGTAGTATACTAGTCTAAGGTTATCTTTATTATCTTTCTATAGTAGTACTACTTCTATCGTATAGTCTAACGCGTCTATCTCGATAATTAAGGGTTCTTTAGGATTATATATCTTAATTACTAGTTCCTTAGTAAACTATTCTTTAATTTTCTTAAAAGCTTATTAGTACTCTTTTCCTTATTCGAAAGGTTGGTCCTTTCTAGTAAGCTATATAAGGGGTACCGTTATTATACTCTATTATAGTATTAACTTTCGATAGAAGTTATAGAATCCTAGGAATAATTATAGTTCCTTAAGATTCTTAGACGTCGGCTATTCTTTAACTTTCTTAATTCGTTATAGGTCTACTTTAATTTCTCCTAGTCTAATAATAAATCTTAGAAACTCTATTTCTTATACGTAGAATTTATATTTCTATAGGTAAAGGTATAATTATACCTTTTTAAGCGCCTATAGGACCTTCTTTATATATTCTTTATATTCCTTTTCTATTTCGGAATAGATTAGGATATCGTCGAGGTATACTATTACGAACTAGTCGAGATAGTTTTATAAAATATTATTAATCTATTTCTAGAATATCGTAGGTATATTAGTAAGTCTAAAGGGTATTACCTAGTACTTATATAATCCTTTCTTAGTTCTAAAAGCTATTTTCTATTCTTTACCTTTCTTAATTCTAATCTAGTAGTACGTATTTCGGATATCTAGTCGTATAAACTATTTAGCTTTTCTTAGTTAGTCTTATATTTCCGATATTAGAGGTAAAGGGTATCGATTCTTAATTATAATATTATTAAGTATTCGGTAGTCGATATATAATCGTAGTTCCGTAGTACCCTTCTTAGGTACGAAGAGAACCGGGTATTCTATAGATAAATTCGAGTATTAAATATATCTTTTTATAAGGTTATCTTCGAGATACTTTATTATAATCTTTTCCTCGTCTTCGGTTAACTTATAGATTAGTCCGAATCCTAGAGTCTTTTCTTCTTATAGTAGAATTACGTAGTCCTAGGGCTAGTACTAGGGTAGACTCTTCTCTAGTTCTATAAATAATTCTTTCTATTTCTTATATTATTTTAAAATATTATTATTTTCTTCTTAAGTTATACCTAGGTTCTACTATAGAAATAATACTTATTAGTTCGTCTATCGAATCTAAGGATCGGCTTCTTAGAGCTATAATATTCCTAGGATTATATCCTAGTCTTCCGATATCTTAATTATATTAAGTATCTCGTTTTCTTTCTCCTATCCCTATAGGCTAAGTTTACCTTTAGTTTCGTATATCGTAGGTTTATTAAAGGGTTCTCCTTTAATAGTATATACGATACTAGGGTATTATTTCTTCTACTAAGGAATCTTTTTTTATTAAATAAAGTTTTTACTAATAAAGTTTCGAGTAGCTCTACTATTAATTAAAGTAATAATTTTCTTTCCCTAGTAAGTTCTATAGAGGTAGATATAGTCCTATCCTCTAGTTCCTTAAATTCTTATCTTCTTAGACTAATATTTTATATTAATCTTAGTCTAGACGTACTTTAGATATTTATTTTCTAGGTATTCGTACTATAGTCTTCCTAAGATATAGTTTAATAGTAGAAGTAGTCCTAGTATAATTCTTATATATTCCTTTCGTCGTTAATTCTCGGATCGTTACTATCTATATACTACTTCTAGTATAACTACTTAGGTAATTCTTTTATTATAGTCTTTTACTAGGTAGTAGTTATTTTTTTATTTTACTTTCTTATAGAGTCGGTATTCCTTTTATACGTACGAGATCTATATAATCTTAAAGTATACTAGATATCTTATTTTATACTATAGGTCGTCTTCTAAATTAACCTTATATCTCTAATTATTATATTTTATAGAGGTCGTTCGTACGGGAATCTATTATTTAATTACCGTATACTATAGTTATTCTTTATTAACTATTTTTATAATATACCGTATTTCTTTCTAAGTCTCTTAATTAGGTATAAGGTCTATAATAATAAAGTTCTATTTAACCTATTATTTAAAGTCTTTAAATAGTCGATATATTAGGTAAGATCTAGACTATTTCTTATAAATCTCTTATATTATTATAGGTATTATAGTTTTTTCTATAAACTATAAGGTTTAAGTATATATCGTATCGAGTTCTAGTACTAGTCCTATTTCTTTTTTAGATAGTCGAATTATTTATAAGTATCCGGCGTTCTTATATATCGTAACTAGATTTTTATCTTCTAGTTTTAAGGACTTATTACTATTATTAACTATTTATAATAGTATATCTATAGTATTATTAAAGTCTTTCTACTCTATAGATAAGTCTTTCTTAGGTACTTCTTCTTATACTTCTAGTAAGAACGAAACTCTCCTCTAAGACTCCTAAGTTATAGCTACCCGCTATTTCTATAGCTAATAGCTAGTATTTAACTTAGCTTCGTAGTATATCTTATACTAGTCGTATATATAAGTTATCTAATATATAGTATTATATTCTTATATCGTAGCTACTCTATCCCTCTTATTCTATTAAGTATATTAGGGTTTTTCTTTTCTTTAATCTAACCTATAGTCTCTTACTAGGTATTCTTACTTCTTATACTTAAAGTATACTCGTTTTTTATAGAGCTCTTATTTCTTAGAATTCTATTTCCCTTTCTTTAGCTCTAAACTAGTTCCTAGGACTATTACTTCTAGTCTATAGTATTTTTCTTCTTTCCTTTTTTTATAGAATCCGACCTTCCCTTTTCTCTCTAGGTTCTAGAGATAGAGGTTATTATCGATCTTAATAGCTTATTTAATTAGTTCTCTTATAGTCTAGGGTCGTTCTATCTAAATTATTTTATAACGGATATAGTCTTTTAGTCCCTCGTAGTATCGTAATATAAGGGCTACTTCTCCCTATTAGATCTTAGTAGTAAGCTATTTAAACTTAGATATATAGGTCGTAGTAGATTTTGTCTATCTAAGGTATATAATTTTTTATTCTACTAACCTCTCTAAATCGATATCTCTAAAGGTAATACGTAGTTTATTCTTAAAGTACTTATAGCTTAAGAAGATAGCCTTTATCTTATTACTTTACTAAGCCTCTAGTAGTCGTAGTTATTCGTTTAGATACGTCTTAAACTAAGTAATAGCTTTCCCTATAAACTAGGCTACTACGAACGATACCTTATCGCTCTTAGTAGATAGTTTTATTCTATTAAGGTCGAGGTAGATCGTTATATTAGCTAAAAATCCCCTAAGCTTCGATCTTATTCTATTAAACTTTTCTAGTTCTTTAAGCTTTAATAGTTTACTTATATACCTCTAAAGTTAGATAGTTAACTCCGTAAGCTAGACTTTTAACGTATCCTCCCTTTTCTTAAATATATACTAATTTTTAATAACTCTTTTAAAGTTTTCCGTAGTTATACTACCTTCTAGAGAATTAAATTCCCGATAGCTTTCTACTTCTAAGGGTTCGCCCTAAGTTAGCGGCTACGCCGCTCCGCCTTATCGAGTTCCTTCTCCTACTATTATAGTTAGCTATTTCTACCTACCGGATAGTTAAGGTATTAAACGGGGTCCGGGCCCGATAGGTTATTTAGCCTCGTTTAGGATTTATACTTAAGATAAGAAAGAAGGAGTAGGAATAAGTAGGTAATAGTTTAATTACGTTAATAGATAGGAATTAATCTAGATTCGAAATTAACTATAAGAGAAAACTATCTAGGAGATTCATAGTTATTATATATTAATTTAGTTTCCTTAGATCTATTAGATCTATAGCTCTACGTTCCCGTAGATCTACTAATCTATAGATCTATAGCTCTATAGATCTATATTTACCAAGCCCTATAGATCTATAGATTTATTACGTAACTTCCTAGTAAAGCTATCCGTACTAATTATCGTTTATACTATAGTCGTAGTCGTTATATTCTATATTAGAGCTAGTAATAGGTTTAATCTCGGGTAGCTCCTCTTACTACTATCCCGTAGTATATATTTGGTTCGTAATAGTAAGAGGAGGAAATTAAGAATAACTTATAGAATATAAAGTAGAATCTTAAATTTCTATTAACTATATAGTTAGTATAGAATCTTTAAGCTATTAACTAATCGTTTTAACGTACTTATTAATAACTAGTCTAGATCTTACTAGCCTTTAGGTTAGTATATTAATTATAGACTAGACTAGCTCTACTACTATAATCTTAGATCTAGGATATATAATAGTATATACTAGCTTAAATATTCTATAAATAGAAATTCCTTTAGGTTTCTAAGCTAAAGAAGTTATAGATAGTTATACTATCCTCTATAAGAAAGTTAGAATTATAGATAATAATAAAGTTATATTAAATTATATATTAAATAGTATTAATACGTAGAATAGCCCTTAAAGGGATATCCTAATACTTAATATTATAAAGATACTAGTTAAAATTAATCTAGAAAGCTTAATTAATAATTTAATTAGCCTATAGGGTTACTATTAATAAATTAGTATAGGTAATAACTAATTAAAAAGAGAGAAAACTTATACTACTTTAGGATAGTAGTATTAACTATTATTAAAGAATAGTTATAGAGCTTTAATTCTTAATTACCTTTTCTATCTCTTAAAGACTAGTTAGGAGGGCGCTAGCTACTATTACTACTACTAAAGATATCTATAGTAGTACTACCCGTAGATAGGTTAATAACGACGCTCTTATTAAATATAGCTAGGAGGAGAAGTAAGAGGCTTAGAAACTAAGAAGCTAGAGGCTTAGAAGACTATTAGACTAGTAGATAAGAAGAGTAGTATAAGGTATATATAGGTAGGTAGATATAGAAATACTAAGGTAGTAAAAGGGTTATATTCGAATAGAGATAAGACGAATTCTTAAGAAGATATAATAGTAGGACGTAGAACTATATAGGATCCGGTACGTAATTATAGTCGGGCCGATAATAATCTAGAAGTCCTCTAGTAGAAGTAGATATAATATAGCCTTTCTCTTTTCTAAAGGCTATCCCGGCCCTTATAGAGAGTTATTTACTATAATATATTCTATTAATCTCTTTACTTCCTTTAGAAAAGTTTACCTAAGTATCTATACTCTTAAAAAACCCTATTTCTAAGAAAAAAACGATTTTATAAAGAAGATCTTTTAGATATTTAGTATCTATATTATACCCTACTACCTTAATAGGGGGTTTTTGTAGTCTTTTTAACCTTGTAGCCTTTAATTCTAACCTTATAATATATAGTTAGTTTAATCGAAAAGTATATATAACTTATATATTAGTCCCTTATTAACGTATATTTATAACTTTTATCTATTACTATTATAGCTTATAGTCTATACGTATCCTTATAGATCTTTATACTAATAGTAATAGTATTACTACTCCCCTTATAAACGATTTTTAGTAACTTCTATTAAGTAAATATTTACTATCTTTATATAAGAGCTATTTATTAAGTATAACCTTTATAGTTACTTTACTTACTTATAATATCTTTATAAAGGCTTCGGGACTAGCCTAGACTCTATTTAATTTAGTCTTAATACCTATTATAATAGTATAACTCGGCGATACTTAGTAATTACTAGTTACTATCTATTATAATTTATAATTATATTAAATTACTTATTTATCTATAGCTTTTCTAGTAAGAGAAATTCTATTTATATCTTTATAGGCGTTTATCTAAGAGGTAATAAATCGTTATATATTATATCTCTTTAAATATCTTTATTTTTATATTTCGAACTTTTATTAATAAGTATCTAGGGTATTATTAGCTTAGGTACGAAATAGTCTCTTTTAGTATAAGTATAAGAAGATATATCTACTCCTAGATTTCTTTACTTTATTTTTTAATACTTTTAAAATCTTACTTCTTATTATAATTATCTTTACTAGCTAGTATAATAATACTATTCTTCTTAAGTATATCTATACTCTTCCTATCTATTTAGAACCTTAGTCCTCTCTTATATACTATTAGTATATAAACTACCTCCCCTAGTTTATATAGGAGTTTAATATAATTAAGCTCCGTCGAATTACTTTAAGTAACTAGTACTAGAAGGTTAATATCTATACTATCTATAGTAGGTATAAAGCTTACTATTAGACCTACTTAATAGTATATACCGGTCTTCCCTTCTTCTTATTAATGTAGTTCTACTAATAATTTATATAGGTTAAGTCTACTTTCTACTACTACTTTAATCTTCTTACTTTTATTATCGAGTATATTTAGTATTATAATACCTAAGCTACTTATAATAATAAGGATATAGATTTTAATATACTTAAGAAGATTTAGCGGAATATATAGTTCTATACTTTTAATATTAATACTAGTTAGAACTAGTATAAGACTAAGTAGAAGTATCTAATTAAGGATACTAGTAGTAAAATAGAATTACGCCGGGCTATAGCTACGGCGTATAAGCTTAACTTCTAGTATTATTAGATATATTCTACTATCTTTTTAATAACTTTTTATACTAATTTCTCTAGTATAGGCTAGATAGTATTAGCTATTTAATACCTATTAACTTCGTAGCCTCCGCTATTTATAAGGCTTACTTTATTAAGTATAACTTCTCGACTAGTATATCTCTTAGGACTATTAATTATAAGTATTATTAGTACTATTATAGCCCTAATATTTCTAATAGAAATATTATTAGTAAAGGTATAATATCTATTATCTCTTAGAAGAGGGCGCCGTAAAGCTTCTTTAGGAACTTCTCGTCTAGTATACGTAGCTTACTTAGGTCGCCTATAAACTATATAATACTTAACTAAGGTTCCTAGTTTAGGGTATATAAATAGAATAAATACTTAAATTAAAAGTCTAGTCTTACTAATTACTTCTTAAGTATATATTCTTTTAGATTTATAGTCTATTTATTACTATAATATATAAAGATTAGTCTTACTAAATTCTTTAAGTCGTAGCTTATTATTAAAGTAGATAGTATTCTTTCTTTAACTAATTACTTTACTTATATAGTATCCCTCGAGCGGGATTTTAAGAGTACCTTTTAGTTAAATCTTTTAGTTTTTCCTTTATATTAATATTATTTATATAGTCTACCTCTTTAGAACTTCTTATATATATTATTATTCCTTTATAAAGTTTATAATACTTTCTTAATAGCTTTTTACTTTAGACGACCTAATATTTAATTATTTAGATTCGTCTAATATTCTATAAGAACCTTATTATAATTATTAAAAAAGACCTCGGGTTCTTATATACTATTCTTATATAGCTAACCTAGCTACTTTATAAAAAAGAGCTTCTTATTATATACTATCTTATACGCGAGGATAGCTTCGACTTTATATTAATCGTTATTATTAAGCTCTAAATACTATATAAACCTAGATTTAAAGTTTAGATCTTCTCTTAGTTCTATCTATTTCTCTAGAAGAGATATATAGAAGACGGGATATAGCTAGAATATTAATAAAGATAGCTTAAGCTAATAGCTTAGCTTTTTATATTTAATTTAAATTATAAAGGGTCCTAAGTACTTTATATCTAACTTCTTTAAAGAATACTTAGTTTTAATATTAGTAGTCTTTAGAATTATCTTTTTATTAATAGTAAAATACTTACTTATTCTCTTTAAATTATACTAGTATTACTAGCTTTCTTAAATATAGATTAATACTTCCTAAGTATTAGAAAACTATTACGTCTAGCTAGTTAGAAAGTTAATAACTCTTTAATATATACTTAAGATCTTTCTATTTATACTTTAGTCGCCGGGTAGTTAATAGAGCTAATACTTATCTTCTACGTTATTAAAATCCTTAGATTTAACGTCTATTACGATCTTAATAGGGTATATACTATAACTTAAATAAATCTTAAAGTTATACGCGTATTCTATTATTAGAAGTAGCTAATACTAGTTATTTTACTAATAGTTTAGGTATATCTATAGATATACTTTAAGCTCCTAATTCTAACGTTTAGTTTAACTATCTATCTATAGGTAAAAGGCTATACTTATTTATTATTTAACGTTAAAATAAAAGTATATATCTAACTAGAATTTACTAGTAAAGATAGAGTTCTAATCTAAGATTAGTAATAATAGAAGTCCGACCTTTATAAATACTTTTATAAATAATAGGTTAGCTAATATACTTATAATAATATTCTTTATTACGAGTAGATATCGAACTAGCTTTAAAAAGTAGTTAATAAGTACTAGTACTATATTATAAATATTATTCTTAGAATTCTTAGATTCTAGTAGGTCGATAATAAAGTTTAGAAAGTAATTATACTATAACTTCTATAATAGGGGAATTAGTTCTAGTAACTTCTATAGCTTATATCTTTATACTTTATTTATTTAATATACTACGTAGTCTTATATATACGTATTAACCTCTACTTAAAGCTTTAACTAATAGTACTTCCTTTATAAGAGTTCGATAGTCTTATCTACTCTATAATAGTCTTCTAGAAGGTTATTATAATTTCTTATAAGAATAATTTAATAAAGAGCTTTATTATTAGGAATTTATACTTTCCCTACTCTTTAAAGAATATTCTTTAGATTTATAATCTATAAAGATATATTCTTTTATTCTTCTTTACTCTCGGACTTTTATATATACTATATATTCTTATAATAGACTATATTATATTCTTATACTTTTTAGATATAGTCCGATAGTAGTCTAGGGGTTTCCTAGCTAAAGAGTAAGTTATTATTTATAACTTCTAGTAAAGACTTATATAATATAGAGGTAGAAAATACTTTATAATATTAAAGAAATATTAAAGTTAGATTTAAGCCTTTTAATTACTTTTTAGATTTATCGTCCCCGTCTATAGATAGGTTAAGGTTAATAGATAATATATTATTAAAAACTAGTACTATATTAGAGAATTCTATAGTAGAATAATTTATACTATCTTTAAATTCCTAATAGATTACTTATAGATTCTTATTAATAAGATTAGATTTATATATTATCTAATCTTTAGTATATAAAGCTATAGACTTCTAGAGTATCTATACCTAGAGTTTATTTTAGAGTATAGGAAGTATAATATTTCTTAATATTCTTTTCTTTTTAAGCTAAAAGTCTTTAGTATAATTAGGTTATCGTAATAGTATATTAGCTAGATTCTTTATATCGAGCTTATATTTAATCTTAAAATTAAAATAAGCTAACTCTTTAATTTAGTATATTTATTTAGGTAAGAGTACCTTTATAGTTATAAAATACTTTAGATTATTATAATTATATAGTATACGAATAGTATCTAGAGTATACTTAAAATAATATTATTACTATTTAAAGATTTCTATAATAGTAAATAACTCTTTATTATAAGTATTTTACTAAACCTATAATCTAGTAAACTTATAACTAAAGAACGTAACTAATTTTTAATATTTTTCTATTAAGAATACTATTATTTATAGCTATAATAGAATAGCTACTATCGTAAACTTAAAAGTATTAGTAATAACTATTATAAGTTTTACTAAGTTAAAGTATTAAAGAATAAAAGTTCTTATAAAGAGCTTATAGAGTATAAGGAATATATTATATATATTTTCTAGCTAAGACTAAGAGATATACTACTTTATAAGATCTTTCTTAATCTTTTTTAACTTTTCTACTAATATATTCTTACTAGAATCTTATTAGATTAGTATTAGATTCTACGTAGAGGTTATATATTCTAAAAGTAAATAAATAATATCTAAGTAGTTATATATAAACTATTAATAAAAGTTTATAAATTTAAGAAATACTTAGATATCTCGATAGTTCTTAGACTCTAGCTACTCTTTAATTATTTAGACCCGTATCGGGTCTATAACTACTCTATAGGAGGTTACTATAAAGTTAAGAAACTTTATTAACTTTATAGAGAAGGTATACTTTAAGACTTTATAATAAAGTCCCTAATTATATAATCTCTTAAGGACTTTACGAATATATTATTTATAATTCTTCTTCTCTTTAAAGTATATAAGGATATTATTTAAATAGATAATATATATTTTATCTAATAGACTATCTAAGACTTTATAGATATATAACTAAAACGTAGTAGATACGTTTATAAGACTAAATAGTATTATTAAATATTTAAAATAGTCGTAGTATATTTTAAATATTATCTTCTACTTATTACTCTTCTTAATATATAATTAATAATATACCTCGTAGAGATTAAGTTTTATAAAGACCTTAGTTCTAGATAACTAGTCTAGTATCTCGCTTATAAGGGGTATAAAGTAATAATTTTTAATTATTACCTTATTTAAACTCCTATAATTAATATATAATTAAAGTATATTATTAGCTTTAAATATAAAAAGTATTAAGGCCCCTATTAAAGACTTATTAGACCGAATCTACCCCTTTTCTAGAGAGTTATTAAGGTATTCCTTTAGAATCTTAAGTTCTCTTCTAAAGAGATTATAAATAGGTAAATTTAATAGTATCTTTTCCTTCTTAAGATTAATAGTATAGTTATACTCTAAGTTAGAAGCGATTCTACTAGTAAGCTTAGGACTAAAGTACTAAAGTTAATTATAAAGGTATTCTAATATCTTTATAACTTTCTTAAAGTCGATTTTCTTATTAGAATTATTATAGAAAGTATTTAAATAGTTCTTAAACTTTTATTATCTCTTCTAATAAAGAGCCGTAACTCTTTATAAAGAGGTATTTATTACTAATATTATAACCTAAGAGACTATAGCCTTAGATAGTTATACTAGTTTAGGATATTACTTTATATAGTAGGTAAGATAATTATAAAGTTATAGGGTTTAGTTTTTTAACTAAAGTAAACCCTACTTATTCTAATATTAAGTATTCTAAGGCTTATTACTTCCTAGGATTTATATCTTACTAATAGATATTTATAGATATTCTATAGTCTTTACTATATTAGAAAATTAGAGTTAATACTTTTTTTTACTTATAAGTAATCGAGTATAAAAGCTTCCTAGATATAATATATATACTTTCTTTCTAGATTATAGCTATTATATTAAGTTATTAGATATTACCTTAACTTTAATATATTCGACTACTATACTTCTATTCTACTACTTAAAAGATTCCTTTTAATAATCTACTTAAAGGTCTATCTTATATAGTTATAGCTAGTTAAGGATAAGATTATAATTATTTATAAAGATAGTCTAAAATATCTAAGAACCTATTATCCTTATTATATTCTAAGAATCCTATATTATTATCGTAATAATATATAACTCTCCTAGATATAACGGTATACTAAAGACTTAATATATTTAAAACTTTATACGTAATAATATCTTAGAAAGATTCTACTATAGTATAAGATTCTTTTTAATAATATTTAAGTCTAATTCTATATTAAAAAGGTTCTAGACCTATATTAGAACGTCTATAAAAAGGTATATTTTTATATTACTAATAATTCGTAAGAATTTACTATTAGTATTTAGTCCTAGTAGTATTATAGTAATATTAATAACTAGGGCTTATCTTTTTTTAAGGACGAGTTAGCCTTCTCTTCTTAAGATTTATCTAACCTATTATCGCCTTTAGAATAGTATTTCTAATAGTTCTTCTTTTAGTTAGTCTTAGATTAGGATATTAATACTACGCTTTTAGAACGTAATAAGATCCTTAATAGAGACTATCTAGTATAGTCCTACTAAGAGGACTTTTAATTCTATTTTTTCTAACTAGAATTACTTAAAGCTACTAAAGATATAGTACGCTTTTTACTTATAATTAAATTAAGGCCGGAAATCTTTAGGAGAGTAATTAGTATAAAGGTAAAGCGTATTACTATTTTCGTATCTTATAAGATATATTCGAATTATAACTAAGTTTATATATTCTTAAGCTAGCCGCTCTTTTATATCTTATAATATAAGAATTCTAGGTATTTACTTTATACTATAGATATCTTTAATATATTAGGGCTTATATTACCGCTAAAAGGCTTTATCTTTAAGATAACTTTATAAGTCGTAAAATAGTTAAAGAAGAAGTTAAAGTTATTATTCTAGTATTATTCGACGTTTTAAAACTTAAAGTAGTTATTAAACTTTATTAGAACGGGGTCCTTTATAAGGCTCTTAAGCTTCGTTTATAATTAGAACTATATAATAACTTTACTATTATTAATAGCTTAGACTAGTAGGTTACGATATACGTCGTTCTTAATAAGTATTATAATCTATATAGTATACTTAAGGGTATTAGTAGTAGTAAAGTTAATTTAAAAGAGACTATTAATATCTCTAATCTAATAATCTATAGCTTAGGTTATTAGGATTTTCTTTAATAAGTTTAGTATAAAAGAGTTTCTAACCTTAGTTAGATTAGATAGCTCCTAACGAGTATTATTTATTAGAAGTAGACTAGTTATAGTCTAAGGGATTACTATAGCTAGTTCGAAGGCTACTTAGACTATAGTAAGATCTATTCGTATAGCCTCGATCTAGTTAACTAATACGTCCTAGTATTAAAGATTAAGTAGTATTTATACTACCTTAATTAAAAGTACTTTACCTAAGACTAGAGTATAAATAGATATAATATAGGCTATACCTAGGTAATTACTATTTATTAGAATATTATTAGCTCCTAATATAGGTAGTATAGTAGAAGCTAAAGATTAATATAGTTAGGACCTACTTATATAAGTTATATTTTCGTAGCTAGATATTCTATTATTTTCTTATATAGATTAGTAGTCCCTAATAGTTATAGCTATTATTAGGACCCTATTAAAAGATAGTAGTTTATTAAATACCTTTAAGATATTTCTATTATCGTACTATATATAGGTTATAAGGGTTTCGAAGATATATTAATCCTTTTAAATATTTTTAGAATTAAATAGATCCTCTAGCTAGTAATTATCCTTATTATCTAATTTTAGTTCTTAAACTCGTTACTTACTAAACTTAGGATATTATTAGTATACTTTGTTAACTAGCTATATATTAGGGTTATTTCGTTTACTAGGCGGATAGATACCGAAGTAGGTATTCTTCTTTAAGTAGGTAGTATAAGAAGGTATACTAATAACTCTAAATAGGCGTTATATAGTATAATTAATAAGAACTTTTAAAATATTAGCTTTTAACGTCGACGCCGTACTACTAGTCCTTAAAAAGGAGTAGAAAGGATTCGAATTATAAGGTATATATAGATAGATAGGTATAAAAATACTAAAATAGTAAAAGGATTATATTCGAATAGAGATAAGACGAATTCTTAAGAAGATATAATAGTAGGATATAGGACTATATAGGGTTCGGTACGTAACCGTAGCCGGGTTAATAATAATCTAGGAGTCCTCTAGTAGAAGTAGATATAATAAGTAGCTATAAAAAGAAGATTAAAAAGTTTAAAAAAGCGCTAGAAGGGGTCTTTTATATATATTTTAACTAGCTACTAATTATAAAGAAGTCGAAGTAAGAGTATTTAAAGACTTATTTATAGATATTATTATAAAGTTACTAGATAAGAGTTTAAGGGCTATATAAAGATAAAAGAGTTTATTAAGAAGCTAGGACTAAGTTAAAGACTAATTAGTTTTATAATAATATATTAAACTAGCTAAAGAAAGCTTATCTTTATAATTATACCAACTTACTATTAAAGACCCTAGGTAGAGAGAGGTATTAAGATTAGGCTATAGTCTATTTACTAAGAAGAAGGGAAATAAAAGACCTACTAATAGCTTCTTAAGACTATTTAAAGATAGAGATTACTTAAAGAAGAATTCTTAATAGACTAGTAGTAGGATTTACTATTAATAATATACTAGTATTATATAGAATTACTCGATCGGGTAGTAGAGCTTAAGAGGACTAAGCTCTTTTTATTATAGTATAGATATACTAAAGTTAAGATAGAATATAAGTTATACTATAAAGGGCTAATACTAGAATAAATAAAGGCTATATATACCTAATATAGTAAGATTTAGTAAAGAAAGTATCGTAGTTATAGATATAGTATATAATAGATATAAATAGTTATAGATTAGTACTATAATAGTACCTCCCCTCTAAATAGCTATACGTCTTAGATAGTTCTATAGAAAGAAAATTTACTAATACTAGTATCTTTTAAATCTATCTTAGGGTAGGTTTATTTAGGTAGTTAATATAAAATTAGTAAACTATACCCTCTTAACCTTTTAGATCGGATACTAGCTATTAGGTAATAGAGTAGTATTTTTATTTAACTAAGTATATTAATTATTATAGATTCTTATCGTAATAGTCTAGTAAGGACTTAAATTTCTATTATTTAGTTAATTCCTTTATTTTATCTTCTTATTCGAGTATTCTTCCTTTAAGATATTAAAACTTAGCTTAATTTATTATATTTTACCCTAGAAGTTCTTAAAAGGGGTATTTTAGTTAAAGTTATAAGTTATAGAATATTAGGAATATTTTTATAATTATTAGAAGTTTTAGGATATATACTTAATTATAAACTTTTAGAACTTTAAATAGACCTACTATTTTATTATCTCTTTTCTTTATTAGTTTATTAGTTTTTATATTTCTTATATTTATAAAAATCTTATCTTCTATAATAAATCTTAATATATCTTTCTACTTCTTATTAGCGTAGTATTCGTAGTACTTAATAAATTATTTAGTAATAACTTTTAGTTAGGTAATAATATAATTAAATCTATTAATAATATTATTTACTTTAAAGAATTCTTATCGTTAAAATAAAGATAAATTTAATAGTATTAATTAACTAGACTCTACTCTAAGTTTTAGATAAAAGTCGTAATTAGTAAAGAATAGAAAGATACTAGTTATTTTAAAGATAATATTATTTATAGTAAATTCTATAAAAGGGAACTATTATACCTAGTTATTTTAGTAAAAATTTATAAATACGCGAAGATATACTTTAATACTATTATTTATTTATTTAGTCTAGCTATTAATCTTAGGGTAAAATAACGAGGAGTATTTTAGTATAATTCTAAGCCTTATAAATAACTAATTCTAAAATTATAATATAAACTAGGCTTCTTAATTAAATAAAATATTATTAAGATAGTTATAGAGAGAATATACTTAAGATATAAAGGTATTAATTAACTTAAATATATTAATTTTCCTAATAAGAATAATATAATATATCTTTATAAGCCTATAGACTATAATAAAAACGTATTTATATATATAATATATTATTATAATTCTAGAAGTAGAGTAATATAGTTAATAGAGATATTAGATTATATCTAAAATAGGACTAATAAAGACTTAAGAAATTCTTAAAATAATAATCTAAAGTTTTTAATTTAAATATAGAGTTTATATACTTAAATATAGATTTTAATATTATATATTATATATAACTACTAATAGTCTTAAGTAACTAGTTTAGTTATTTTAATCTATTTTAGGTATCTAGTAGATATAATATTATATATTTAGTATAGAATTTATATATAAAGTTTATCTTAAAGTAGTATAAAGAGATATTCTTAGTACTATATATAGCTTTAGCGAAGTATAAAGTTTAGTATTAATATTTATATAATTTTTTAGAGGTATTTTAGCTAGCGTCTTATACCTAGGTCTAAAAGAGTAGTAATTATATTTATAGTTATTAGTATAGTAGAGTATATAGAGTTAATTAGCTTATTAATAGGTCGATCTATAACTAGAAGGATTAGTAGTACTATACTTATAAGAGTTTAGTTAAGAAGGTCTTTTAAAACTTTATTACTAAGAACTTTTAATAAGAGGACTATTTATAATCTATTTTTTACTCTATTATTAAAATTATTATTTTTATTTAATTAGTTCTTTAGTATTTTATTTAGTATATTTAGTCGTATAGCTTTTAAGCCTAGTTAATAAATAATCTTAAAATTAAATTAAAATAGGAACTCTAACTAGCGAACTTAATATTATAATAATATTTTTATAGTTATAAAGTATTCTAGATTTTTATAGTTAATAACTATTTTAAATAGTTCTATAGTTTCTTAAAGCTCTAATCGTTATTCTTCTAAAAACTTAATAATTACTAATAGCTCCTTATTATAGATCTTATAGTTATATTTAATAATACTATATTTACTAAAAAAGTATACGACTAAATATAGAACGCTGTTATTATTATATTAAAAGAGGATATCGCCTAATATCTAATTAGAGATATTAGTTTCTAAGACTATCTTTTTAATAAAGTTATATATTATTAGTACTAGTACTATAATAAAAGAATTCTTAAGTAACTTAAAGATAGTTATTTATTTTATAGTCTAGTTCTATAGAGTATTCTTACGTAGGAGCTTATTAAGTAGGGTATATATCTTTAAGAAGTCTTAAATAAAATATTAGTAAAAGTTTATAAAACCTAGGAATTTTTATAAGTCTTTTAGATATAGGGGTTATACCTATTTTTAAATTATAGCTACTTTCTTTAGGTCTATTTTAATACTATTAGGGGAGATAATAAGTCTAAGATATTTAGTCTCTATAACTTTAAACTTATATTTATAGATATTAATTTAAAGACTAGTATTAATTAATCTCTAGACTACTTCTTAAACGTACTTTTAATATTCTTTTTTATTTTTTAAGTATACTAGGATATCGTTAAGATATATAGTATAGATATAATTTAGTAGATTATAAAGTATATAGTTAATATAATTCTAGAAGAATACTAGTATATTATAAAGGTTAAAAGGTATAACTAGAGTTTTAAAAAGTTTAAAATATATAATAAATACTATTTTCTACTTATACTCTTTAGTTATACGTAGCTTATTAAAGATAGTAATTATATTAAGCTTAATATATACTTTTATATTATAAAGGATATTAAGAGTTTCTTAAATAAGGGGTAGTAAATAATAGTTTTTAATAGTAATATTATTTAGACCTTTATAGTCCTAGTATATATATACTCCTCTATTTAATTTTATTACTAAAAGTAATAGAACTATATATTATATATAGGATTTCTAAATAAAACCCTTATCTAAATTATTATCTAACTATTTACGTATAACTTAGAGTTTAGATAAAAAAAAGAGTTAATTTTTTTAATATAGGGATTTTTTATTAGGGATAATATTAATCTTATAATTCTATATTTATCTTAAAGAAAGTTTGTCTACTTTCTTAGAAAGGAATCTAGCTATTATATCTTTTAGCTAATCTAAGAGTTTCTTTTTAAGCTTATCGTTAAATAAAGATAGTTTTTCTACTATAAATTTATTAATATTTAATTCTTTAATACCTTAAAGGTATAGGGTATATCTATAGTTAATAAGAAATTTATAAAATTATAATAAGAATTTATTTAGGAGTTTAGTTATAATTTTATTATTTAGGATATTCTTAAATTCTTCTTTAATAAGATTTAGGACCTAGTCTTCTTTATTCTTTAGTAATATCTTAAGTACTTAATCTAGTTTATTCTATATAATATAAATAGCTTTTATATTAGATTATTTATAGAATTATATAAAGATTACGACCCTTATTAAATAAATATTAAAGAAGTCGATAGATTTATAGTTTTATTTAGTTAATAGGGGGATACTAAGTAGTAGTAAAGGTTCTTTCTTAGATTTTCTTAAGATAACCCGGCGTTCGCCTACTTATATAGCTAGGAGTAGTTTTATTATAATATAATTTTATATTATAATTACTTAGTATTTTAGAATTTTTCTATATTTAGTATCTAAGTTTCTTATTCTATAGTAGGGGCGGCCTAGTATAAGTTTAGAGGGTAGATCTATTAGGATCTCTCTATTAGGTTAATAAAGATTATATTTATTAATATCCTTAATATATAAAAGTAATTAATAATTTATTATATTAGTATATAGCTTAGGGTATAATAGGTTAATTTTATTTAATATATTTTTATAGAGGGGGGTAGTTAAAAAAGCTACTTATATAGTCTTAATTCCGTAGTAGTAATATTTCTAATAATACTAAGAATCTATATTAATTATTATTAACGTCTAATTAATAGACGGATTATATTTTTAAAGTTAAGAAAGACTAAGAATAATAGGTATATTTTAGACTAGGTTAGTAATATATAATAAGTAATTTTCGTAGTAGTTTCTAACCTATATTAATAGAATAACGTATTACGTAAATATATTACTTATATAATTATTAACTAGTAAGAGCTTCTTTAAAAAGAGTATAGTATAAGTATTAATAATATATTTTTAAGTAAAGGTTTAATTAAGAAAGATAATAGTTAAGTATCTATTATTTATAAGACTCTATATATTAATAGTAGTATATATAAGTAGAAAAGAAGTATAAATAAATAATAATTTACTATTTATAGATCTAAGTTAAAGGGGGGCCTTTTTACTTAAAATAGTCTAAATCTAGTATAGTTATCTATTTAATAATTCTTTTCTATCTAACCTCTAGTCGCGATAATAGCTAGAGGTTATATATTTTTTAGACTATTAATATAAGAGATACTTATAGAGGGTAATACTAAGTTAACTAGAGTATTAGTACGAGGAATATTAGATATAGAGGTTATTTTAGTTTTAATATACCTTTAAGATTAGTTTATAATATAGTTAAAAAAGGGATTATTATTAAATAGGTATTAATATAGGAATTAGTTACTAGGATTTTAGTTATTATACTAGAGCTAGGGCTAAGAATACTATAAGGTTATATATTAATTCTAGGCGTATTAATACTATAGTAGAGGATATTAAGACTAGTTAGGTAGTAATTACTATTATATAACTTATTCCTAACTTTAGATTTAGTCGAATCGTATATTATTCTTTTTTTTCTTATTATAATTAGTCTTATAGTAACCTAGTTTACTATAATAGAGATAGGTATTAGTAGTAATATATTCTTCTTAAGAAGTACGTAGTATATATATTATATCTAGAATTATAGAGTTACTAGAAATTAGTACTAGTACTAGAAGTAGGGATATAGGTATAGAAGTAGATTAAAAGATATTATTTAGTTAACTATTATTATTTAAATAGAAGCTAGTTTATATTCTCTTAATATATTCTTCTTCTTACTTCCTATTCTAAATATATATAAAGAATTCTACCTATCTCTTATAATTTATATAGTTTAGTTATTTCTTCTAGTAAAAGACTATAATACCTAGTATAGTAGAGACCTTAGTATATAATATTTAGACTTTTTTTATATTAATTTTTTCTACTTTAGTAGTCTATTTATAGAATTTAGTCTAGAAGTTAAGAAAGGTTCGATCGTTTATAATAAGATTATTAAATTTAGTCCTAGCTTCTATCTATTTATTAGAGGTAATATAATAGATATTAAGGATTTTCTAAAGGTTAGTAATAGTTTACTATTTCTACTTAGTAGGATTTTTTAGGTTAGATTATATAGTATAAAACTAGTTATAATAGATATTAAGTATATTACTAAATATAAAATTAGTAATATACTAAATATATTTAAATTCTATATTAAAGATTACTATATCCGTAGTATAAATACTCTAAATTTTTAATTTTTAATTTTTATACTTAGTTTAGTATTTATTTATAAACTTATTAGTACTATTAAATTTATTAGAGTTACTAATAAGATATTAGTAGAATATATAAGTTAGGACTTAGATATATAGGATACTATTTTTAGTATATAAGATACTATTTTTATTTTAAAGTTATTAGGTAGTTTAGTAAGCTTCTTTAAGATTTATAGTATAGGAGATAATATAATATTATATTTCTACGTCTAAGATATTTAATATAGCTTTAATATTATAATAGGTTAAGAAGATAAGTTTCTTATTTCTTAGTATAATTAATATAATAGGATTACTTATTACGTCTTTTATTTAGATAAGAGAGATTAGTATAGAAATCTAATTAATTATAATAGTAAGTTATTTACCTTATTAATATTACTAATCCTTAATAGTTATAATATTCTTAAAGTTCTTAGAGTTCTTAGTATTTCTAGAGTTCTTAGTATTCTTAGTATAGCGTAGGTCTAGCTTAGTATCTTCTAGGTTTAGGGTAGTCGATTAGGCTATTAGAAAAGCGTTTTACCCTAGTAATAGGATTAAAAGGGAGAATAGTATAAACTATTATAGTATAGATATACTAGGGTTAAGGTAGAATATAAGTTATACTATAAAGGACTAATATTAAGATAAGTAGGGGCTATATATATCTAATATAATAAGATCTAGTAAAGGGAGCGTCGTAGCTATAGGTATAGTACGTAATAGGTATAAATAGTTATAGATTAGTACTATAATACTTTTAGTTAAAAAGAAAAATATAATATAGTAGTAAAGGAAGCCTCCTAATTAAGTATTAAAGGCTTAGATAAGCGACGAAACGTTAGACTAGGCTTTAAAAGGGTATTATCTAAAAGAGTCTTTAGCTAATATTTATTATTTATCCTATTATATAGTAGATAGAGGAAATAGTTTAATTTAACTAATTTTAACTACCTATTCTATTAATACTTCTCTTCTATTCCTCCGACTATAGGTTATAAGCTCTACTACTCTATCTCTAATATACCTATATACTATAATACTTTAAAAGTTCTTATTAATTATACTATATAATATCTATTTAAAGCTATTAGTATATCTTCTTATACTATTTACTTAAAGAAAAGTATCTACTTTAATATCTATTTATCTAGTAGACGAAATAATCCTAATATATAGCTAGTCGATAAACTATACTAGTAGTATTCTAAGTTTAGTAAATAATAAATTTAAGAACTAGAATTAAATAATAAAAATAACTACTAGTAAACGAACTTATTTAACTATAAAATATTTAAAAAAGTTAATATATTTCTAAAACCTTTATAACTTATATATAGTATAATAGTAAAAATATTTTAAAAATATCTAATAAACTACTATCTTTTAATAAGGCCTTAATAATAGTTATAATTAATAAGAACTACTAATCTATATAAAGAAATAATAAAATATTTAATTATAAAAATACTTTATATAAAAGTAAATCTATATAATCTTAATTCTTAACTTCTACTACTATATTACTAATATTAGAAGCTAATAATATTTTAATAAATAGTAACTACTTAGATATATTCTATACTATATCTATTTATACTCTAGCCCTAGATAAAGTATTTCTAGTAAAAATAATAAAAATATTAATTAGTTTTTAATATTAAGATATATTAATTAATTAAATTATAATTATAAAAGTAGATCTTAAAATAGTTTAAATAGTCTTTAGACTAGTTATAAATACCTTTTAAACTAGACTTAATAAAGAGAATTCTAATAATCTAAGCTATAGACTATTAGATTAAAGATATTAATAATCTTTTCTAAATTAACTTTACTACTACTAATACTTTTAAGTATACTATATAAGTTATAATACTTATTAAAAATAATATATATTATAACCTTCTAGATTAAGTTATTAATAATAGTAAAGTTATTTTATAACTTTAATTATAGATAAAACTTAAAAGTTTTATAAAGAATCCTATTTTAATAAAGTTTAATAACTACTTTATATTTTAAAAAGTTAAATAGTATTAAAATAATAACTTTAACTTTTTTTTTAATTATTTTATAACTTATAAAGTTATTTTAAAGATAAAGCTCTTTAATAGTAATATAAGTCTTAATATATTAAAGATATCTATAATATAAAGTAAATACTTAAAATCTTTATATTATAAGATATAAAAAGATAACTAGTTTAAAGATATATAAACTTAAATATAGTTTAAATATACTTTATAAAATATAAATATAGTTTAAATATACTTTATAAAATATAAATATAGTTTAAATATACTTTATAGAATATAGAGATAGTAATATATTTTATCTTTATATTAGCTACTCTTTTAAAAAAATTTAGTTTTAATTTAACTATAAGTAGAAAATATACTATATCTTTAGCCCTTTCCCTAGGAGCTTAGGTTACTACTTAGTATAACGTTACGTTAGCTTCTAGACTAGTTATATTTTTTATAATTCTAATTATCTTATTATATTTTAATATTTCGATATCTTATATAATAGTATAGGTAGTAACTATATAATAATAATAGCTTCTAGTTTACTAATAATATATATAGATAGTTAAACGTACTAATAACCTACTAATAATAATAATAAACCTTTTTAACTAGGTATCCCTATTATTCTCTATTCCTATACTATTATTCGTATTATATCTACTATAGATACTAGCTTTATCTTTTATATTAGATATTTACTTCTTTAATAGCCTCTTAAGAAGGTTAATTTCTTCTTTTTTAATAGTCTTTCCTATATAAGCTTTTCCTCTAGTCTACGTAGACGATATAGTTATCTCTAGATAAAATATCTATTTTTATTATATAAAGTCTTAAATAGGAATATAATATAAATAACTATTAATAACTATATAAGAATTCTATTACTACTTATTTTCTTAAATATATCTAATATATAATTAGTTTTATATTAATAGTTATATAGTACTCGTATTATAAATATCTAGTTTCTTTAATTTATATATTCTATATATACTATATAAGTACTTATAAAGCTTATAATTCTAGGTACTTTACTTTTATATACTATAGGTCCTCTATACTTTATCTAGAGTATAGATACTAAGATTAATAAAAGTTTACTATATTAATTAAGGGTATAATATAAATAAAGATAGACTTATATTTAATAAATATTAAGTTATACTTATATAAGAGTATTATAAGTATAATACTCTTATCTATTAATTCTATATATAAGAAGTAATCTAGTCTAAGATATTAGACTTCTTTCTCTCTTAGATAAGCTTCTAAGACGATATTAAGATAAAAATCTTTAATAACTATAATATTTTATAATATTAAATTCTTTATATCCTTTCTTTAAGCTTTATTAAGTATATTTCTAATTAGCTAAGTATATATCCTCGTAATTAGAAAGATCTAGGTTCTCGTCTTTATATATTATATTCCTTAAACTTTCTTAAATAATTCTAGTACGAGTAGCTTCTATATATTTACTAGGTATAAAGTAACTCTATTATTAAGTATAGTACTTTTAAAGAGAAGATAAGTATTAAAATCTATTATTATATAAATCTCTATAAACTTATTAAGAAGTTTTAAATTAATTATTATAGCTTATATTTCTTCTAGATAAACTAAGGTATATATTCTATTTATCTAATTTACTATACTTAGAAGCTTCTAATCCTTAGATACTAGGTATTTTCTTATTTTTATAAATTTATTTAAGTTAAGCTATTCTAGAATCTTCTAATACTTATCTAGATTAATTAGTATTCCTTTTTTAGTTATTATTACCTTAAGCTTTTTATATTTATTTATACTTTATTTATATATTTTATACTTATTCTTTTTAAACTCTTTATATAGGTAAATTCTAGTTTTATCTACTAGATATTAATCTAGATACTAATTTAAAGACTAATCTAAGCGTCTCCTTAGTATTATAAATATTTTAAGGTTACTATTAGAAGCTTTTAAAAAGTACTCCTAGATTATTATAATAAATATTTTTCTAATTTTATTTAAAGTAAACTATTTTATACTAAGTATACTATTTTATATAACTTACTAGTATATTAATTAAGTCTATTTTAGTATAAGCTTTAGAGTAATAGCGTCTAGAAAGTTTTAAATAGTAAACTACTTTTTTATATCTTTTAGTTTATATATTTTTATCTTAGTATATAGAAAGTACTACTTCTTATACTACTCTTTAAATATATAAGTACCCTACTTTATCTTTTTTAGATAAGTATAGTACTTTATTTAAATTATATTTATAGTAAGCTTTAGAGATAGAATAAACTTCTATTTTAATACGCGTATTAGCTTCTATAATATAGTATACTTCTAAGATATAAGCTCTATTATAGCTAGTTTAAGTAGTTTAAATATAATAATTTTATTTATTTAGTTTTAAAGTATCTAGAGGTATATTCCCTATACTACCTAGTTACTTAAGAGGGTCTAATATTTATTAAGTCTCTATTAGTATAGTATATCTAGGGCTATTAAGTTTATACTATTTTTACTCTTATTACTAGTAATTAACTCTATTATAGAAAGTATTAGGGTAGTATTAACTAGATTTAGAATATTCTTACCTTTTAGATTAATCTAGTTTTATAGCTCTTTATTAATTATATAAAACTAGAGCTAGATATACTAGTATAGCTATATACTATAATTATATAGTTAATATAGTCCTATAAATAGAGCTTCGCTTATAGCTCTTTAGAAGGGGAGATTCTAGGTATAAGAAAGTATAATATAAGGATAACTAGATTAACTAAGTAGCTACTTACTAGCTCTTTTAAGTATATAGAAAAAATAGTTCTATACTCTTAAAGTACTAGGCTTATAACTATAAAGGAAAGAAGAGAGTTTACTAGAGCTACTTAGAAGTAAATTAAGAGGAAGATTACTATCTATTATAATAGAGAGCTCGGCTCTCCCTATATAGATCTATTAGAGTATAGGGATAATACTTCTCTAATCTATTAAAGCTCGGGAATGGTTATCCCCGGGTACTACGTAGCTTAGGTATTATAATATATACCTATCTACCTATATATATCTTATATTATAGTAGATTTAATAAAGTATAATTAAAGAAGTAGTTAAAAAGTCTATAATCTTATAATTAGATATAATACTATAGTAGTATAAAATAATTAGCTATTAGATATTTAAATATTATCTAGCTAAATAGAATAATTTCTCTAATCTCTTATAGAGCTAATAGGGATATTTTACTTTAGTAGACCCGAATATATATACTACGCTCGTACCTCGCTTCGTAATAATAGATAATTTAGAGTGACTACTCTCGTCTAACGATTCTATATAGCGTTCAGATTACGTTTAGGTATACCGTTCTTCTTTCCCCAATTCCACACGGTACCGTCCATGTCTGGCCCTAGGAAGAGCCATATTATACTCACAAGCCACATACCTAGTATATCTACAACAAGGTTATCTCTATAGACCGAGCCCATACTGCTCAGGCGCATTGGCTTTCCAAGCCAGTTTATCGCCGTCGAGTATCTGCCGGCCTCGAGCGCTTACATAGCGGCGGTGGCAGCCTCTAACTCTGTCTGCTCGGGTCCATGTTCTCGAGAGCCTGGGTAGCTGCATGCTTACAATAACGAGTACATATCAATTTCCATCCTCTCCTTGTACGCGCAATACGCCATGCCCGCGGTGTAGAGGTTTGATAACGGCCGCCTCCTCTCTCTGGTTCTCGACTCCCTCCGCCCGCTGGCAGCTCTCCGCCGGCAACTGCAGCGTTCAACTGTTTATGCGCGCGAATCCGTACCCGCGCATGAGCTCGCCTTTCCAGTCGTCGAAGCAGGGATAGGTGCAGTGCTTAAGGAAGGCCTCGTCTGCTAGAGTGAGCTCTTGCAGCCGTTTGGGTACTCGCAGGCGTTCGGCAAGCCCCCGCAGGCTCTGACTCTGCTCTCTTCGATTATGTTGCCATCTATCCGACCTAGCTCTTTAAGTAGCTCGAGACCGAACAGGTAATAGGCCACTCTACCCTAATAGCCCTCCCGTTCGACCCCAAGCCGGCGTCTAATGTTATACCACTTCTTAGGATCAGCAATGATGATGTTATCGAGGTCACCAGACTCGCTGTTGGTGTAGTCAAGGGTTGCGTCTGTGAACGGGGCATAGAGGCAGCGGTTCACCGACCAGCCTGTGTTGACGCCGTGGTACGAGATGCCGAATTCCGCGCTCATTGCACGACAGATGGACGTGAGGGATGTCGCAGATTGAAGAGGTAAGCTGGCTGCGTGGATGGGTAGAGCAATCGATGAGGCTGGAGGATGGAGGATGGAGGCGAGTGATGTCGCAGGTTGAAGAGCTGGCTGCGTGGATGGGTAGGGCAATCGATGAGACTGTGGAGGATGGAGGAAGGAGGATGGAGTGCAACGCTCCGCTGATGAAGAAGTTTTTATGGGACGTTGAGCAGGCAGCAGGTCACGTTTCCTGCTCTCGAGTCTGGTAGACTATCGTCGCTACCGCTCAACATCATGGCACGCGCCACGCCCTCTTTCATGAGGCTCGGGCCGTTGCTCTCGCAGTCGTGCTGTGACGTGACCTCAGGCAACGACTGCCACCCTCTTTGGTTTCGACCTTCTTGCGTTTCAAGGCATTCGGGACGAAATACCTTTTTGTGTCACGTTTTTAGGTTATTCCGCGTGTTTGACGACGCGATGGCTGCTACTCATTCGACTCATTCGATCTACTATTACTAGCTACTATAAAGTTTATTTGATTTGGATTTGCATAGTGGGAGTCTCTTTAGAAGGTCCGCACGAAACATAGTAGGAGTTTGTACACAGTAG
>JASJFT010000297.1:6439-46587 GCA_030770425.1 Darksidea phi | reverse complement strand
GGCAGTAGTTAAGCTGCTTCTTGAGACGGGCAAGGTCGATATCAACGCGAAGGATAGGGGTGGTTGGACGCCGCTATGGGTAGCAGCACGGAACGGGTATGAGGCAGTAGTTAAGCTGCTTCTTGATACAGGCAGGGTCGATATCAACGCGAAGGATACAGATGGTTGGACGCCGCTATTGGTAGCAGCACGGAACGGGTATGAGGCAGTAGTTAAGCTGCTTCTTGATACAGGCAGGGTCGATATCAACGCGAAAGATACAGATGGTTGGACGCCGCTATTGGTAGCAGCAGAGAACGGGCATGAGGCAGTAGTTAAGCTGCTTCTTGATACAGGCAGGGTCGATATCAACGCGAAGGATACAGATGGTTGGACGCCGCTATGGGTAGCAGCACGGAACGGGCATGAGGCAGTGGTTAAGCTGCTTCTTGATACAGGCAAGGTCGACATTGATGCCAAGGACAATCTACTGGAGAGGACGCCGCTATGGGCAGCAGCGCAGAACGGGCATGAGGCAGTGGTTAAGCTGCTTCTTGATACAGGCAGGGTCGACGTTGAGGCGAGGGACAGCAATAGTTCGACGCCGCTATGGGTGGCAGCAGAGAACGGGCGTAAGGCGGTGGTTAGACTACTTCTTGAGACGGGCAGGGTCGATATCAACGCGAAGGATAGAAGTGGTTGGACGCCACTACGTGCAGCAGCGCAGAACGGGCATGAGGCCATCGTTAAGCTGCTACAATTAGCTCCGGTACAATCCGGTTTGGTTATATAGCATAACGGGATAAATTAAAAGTAGAGTACACTATGGTACCATGCCCTCATCCTTGATGAGGCAAACCTCTATCCTTGATAAGGGCGCTCGATCCTTAACCGTAGCACCCATCATAGGACTATATGTGACGGTTGTGACGATAACGGAAGGCGGTGGGTACCGGGTAGCCAAGCGTACAAGGACCATTTGAGAAACAAGATTGTGTGTACGACATGCGAGCGCCATTTCGATAGTCCAAGCAGTCTGCAGCATGTAAGCATTACTTCATTTGATTACCCTCTTCTAAAATTCCTTCCATCGAATGCTACGGTTGCCCTCGGTCGTTCACTACCTATGCTGGGATGATAATCCATTTAGAGTCTGGAGCATGCGAGTCTGGCATCGATATTTCTTGACCTGAACGGGTCAGCTACGCTATGTTATCAGTGGCGGAAGTTTGTGGTCGATGAATATCGTGACGACATGCTCAGCTGTTATGATTTGGGAGAAGAGTACTGTGATGCGGTATATCCGTTTATATGCCCATCATGCGACACCGTGTTTTCGAAACTTTCGGGACTCTTCCAGCATGTAGGTAGTAAGTCTTGCGAACAGCGAATCAACAGTGGGCCGATAGCGAAACTTGTGGAATGGCTATCAAACAGGCATTCCTGATTAGCAGGTCTGTCAAAACTACGGCAAATGGCCTCTTTTCTCTCTTTGAACTTTGTCATCTGTATACTTTAGTGAGTTAACCATATTTATGTAAGCGCCGAATGGTCACCCAAGGCGAATGGGAAGATCTGGTCTACTAGTTACCAAAACCCGTAGTGATACCGGCAAGAAGGCCTTCGTGCGTCAAGATGGTAAGGATAATTTCTATGCTCCTTTAGTTGGATGATGTTTCGAAGGCTTCATGACACTCTAAAAGGGTATAAGAGAATGTTGAATATCAAGGCCGGTGAGACGCTACCGAAGAGCTGAAGGTGCAAGTAATAGAGGCGAGAAAGAGGGTGCTCGGTTACAACAGACCAGATACACCCAACATACCCGCGCTAGGGCCATACGTATGGCTTGTCATAGCGAAAGTCGGAGGAAATTAATTCCGTCATGTGTAGGGACTTTTATATTGCGAATACACCCTTGCAGGCAGCAACACCAGCCATCCTGACGTCAATCTCCTACCATTAAATCCCGGCGCGCCGCGAGGGCAGCCAAGTTCCTGCCCACTTCGCTCACCTGTTGATTCCACCTTCGGACGACGTCCCCGGGTACCCTAGCGGCTAATCTGACACAGGTGTTGCGTAGGCGACTCCAGTATGTCTTCGTCGGCAAATTGTAAGCGCGAAATCCAAGCGCTCAGTTATGCTGTAGGTTGGCAGTTATCCAAAAGAGCGTATTACTTACTAAACGTATCTCTCGCCGCTGGCATTAATCATATATACAGCCTTGTTGACGAAAAAGTGAAGAATGTGTGAATCTAGGGCATTGTCGCTACCTTTCTACTGTTAGTCTCCTTTTCTCGTAACGAGCTCTCATTGAAGCTAGGTAGGTTGTATTATCTCTTTGAACGCACGGACTTAATTCAAACTCGTTTTATCGACAGCGCTGTCGATGGCGATGCGCTTTGGGGAGAGCTTGCTGAAGAAGCTGTAGAAGAGAGCGTATAAGAACTTATCTAAGAGCTGAAGGAAGAAGCTGTAGAATAGCTTGCCAAACTCGAGACTGTCGGCGAAAGCGTGCTCAAAACGCTTGGGGAAGATGAGACTGAACGCGAGCCGGTGAATACCGAGCCAGAAATGGAAGTACAACGTAAGGATGTGCTCAAGATTCGAGCGCTCGAGGAGAAAGAGGAGGAAGAGGAGGAGGAGCCAGCATTACAGTCTCCAAAGCCCTTATGACAAGACTCCGGACTTCAGTAGTCAGCGGTTGGCCTACAGCACGAGCTGCGTTTGATGTTAGCATTGTACGACGTGGATAGGACCCCACAATACTTACTACTGACTACACCAGTTACCGTACGAACTACCCTTACAAGTTTGACTTTCAAAGTCAAGCCCGCATCGAGCATTACGGGACACCGACTGCGTGGAAGAAAGATAGGCCGATGAAAATTGGGCGGAAGACGGAGAAGGCGTTAGAGTTCCGGGTTGAGGTTGAGATAGAGGGTCGCAAATAACTGGTTGCAGCATTGCAGATACTACACTTTAACTGATATCTGGTCCTTCAGTAATCGGCATTAGATCCACTGTGGGGAGCTAGCAATCAATCTGCTCTTCGGTTATTCTGGAGCCTCCGTACCAAAAGTTATACTAGGAGTAGCAATCTTCCTGAGAACCACCTAGGCACGTGGTGTCGCCGAATTTGCTATCGCAGCGAGCATTCTTAGAGATTGTAGCAGCCTGTGTAAGACTGAAGAACGTGGCAAAGGAAGGCGAGGAACCGCATGGTACATGAGCGACGAGGCCAATTTGCCTAAACTGAGAAGTGACCATGATGGAAATTAATGTCATTTTATAGGAAAGAACAGACACTGCTAGCCATATACTCAGGTGTTAACGGAAAAACCAGGAGGAGGCTAGCCCTATATCTCAATGGATGGCAAATCTACCGGCACTACACGACGCAGACTGATCTCCAAGAGATGGAAGCGTATAGGTAATTCGCGTAGAGGCGTTGGAGAAATAGGGAGATTGGACTATTCTGAGCAAGTTCCTAGCGCATGTGGCTGGAGACCAGATTCTTCATTGCCTTGCTTTGCCCAAAGTGGCTACCTGTGTTGCCGCCTTCGGAACACGGACGATACGCAAGTCTTGGAGGCCAGATTCCTCAGTGCCTGAGTGCTGTGCAGGGCTTAATGACGCGCTTTTGGCGCCTTGTGGCTGCTTGAAGCCAACATGCGGTAACTGGACGGTCTGCTGCAAGTCGTTGGTACGTCATCCTTATCAATTTCGGATATTTTCGGTGGCTAATTACCACCACTACTAGCTCCTACACATGCCATTCATCTGTACCTGACATGGATAGGAAGAGAAGTTGCTGCGTGCACTTAGCGTTGAGGCTAATGGACGGTACAGGGTCGTGGGTGGGTAGGGCTGGTTTCAGGTGATACGCTGGGCTGAAGCCGGCATAGCGCTGAGAGAACCGAGGTTCTTCATCATGGACTTCATCCAGGACGGTATGAGGACCCTAGAGCTACCGAAGAACGTGGACGGCCAGCTTCAGGCTCCGAAGAGATGACTTCAGCGACGAAGAATGACAGAGAATTTTTGCGAACTTCCTGCTTCAACTTTTCTAGCTCGACTTTTACCGATGCGCGCCAGCAGTCACTTTGCTAAAAGTAGTAGTTAAGGAAACTATCATTCTACGTAAGGGCGCGGAGTCGCCGCGCTCTGCAACGACATAAGGTCGAAAACACGCCTAGAATGGCTGGAGGAAACATCGGACACGTTTCGATGCGGAACGAGGCGAGGTGTATGCGATGGAACGATTGAGAAAATTACCTATCTATCCTCAACACGGCCCGAAGCCGAATAACGACGTGAAGATGCTCTCGTTTTCCACAATAATGTCCTCAGAACCTAGGAAAGGCAGACGATTCCCCGGCATCTTTCTGGCACGATGTGCCAACAACCTCACTTTCCTTTCAAGTTCCCCAGCACCTGAAAGAAACCGCCAAACACAATGTAAACAGGCGCTGCATACCATAGAAACTGTGATAGCAAGCGGCAGCGTGAAAAGGAGGGCTTGCGGGCTGGCGGAAGATTCGGCGGAAGACAGCCAATGCTTTGTGACGACGGCTACGATGCTCACGCCAAGAAATAGCCATTGCAGCTGATCGTGACGATTAACGTTGAATTGTAGCATAGCTAGAAATGAGTAGTGGAGTAGGAAGAATCCTGGTGTAATGTATCTCAGAGCCGACTCGATAAGCCGCATATCAGGGGAGGCCCGGAAGACCCAAAAAGTGGCTTCGAGGCCTAACCAGAAAGTAGGTATTCGGGAAAAGGGACGGTCCGATATGCTCGAGTCGATGATGAAGCCTATAAAAAATTGTGGTGACTGGGATGACCGGATTGAACAGCCTGTTGAAGGGTCACTGCAGTGCAGTACAACGACGCCGACCCATTGGAGAAATAATAGAATAGCCGTTTCGAGGACGCGTTGGCGATAGGTATATTGAGAAGGAGGGAAGTGCAGTACGCCAATAGTTGAGCGTGCGATTGAAGCGGAATAAACGCTGCTAACGTCTATTCCCTCGGCCGGAAATTCAAGACCAACAAGACAACAGTCAGCCAGAATTATCGGGATAACCCAGTGCTCGTTGTGGTGGGCCGAGATGAAGATAATTCGACTCTTCGTTCTTCCCGAGACCTCGCGCTCCGAGGACAAAGATTGGTAGAGGATAGCGGCTCCTTCAGCACTATTCGCGTCATAGGTAAAGGTCAGGATCCTTGCCGGTAGCTTTGCAGCCTTCAATCGCTCACAGCAGTCTTCTTGATGTTTTCGATATTCTTGAAATAATAAGGCTGGACGGCTGTAAGTTATCACGACATCGACTGTGCTACGTGGGTGATCCTCAAGGACGCAGATGGGGGAAGATGATGCGCATTTGGTGCCGCTCGATGCAGGGACACTAGCTGCCGGTGCTGAGTCCATGTAGGGCGCTGATGAGCGGGATGTGACTTGGCAGGCTGGAAGAGAGGCTGGTCGGAATTATAAGCGGAGGAAACCTACGGGGTCGAGGCGCGCCTTCTATTGGTCCAGTCCTCGGGTCACCCCACCAAAATCAATGCGCGTTTTTGACTGATTACGCCACAAGGCCAGAATATTTTGGATTACAATTCTATAGACAGGCTTCCTAGATAGTCACTCCAAGGGTTGTCAGAATTATCTCACTTTGGAACCCTTCGCCCCCACCGACGCGGTAAGCCTCAATAGACCACTAGCTCCACTCCTGTGTCGACTACAGTAATTCTGACTGGATACTTTAAGGGTGCTTGCGCTCCGACAAGGCGCTTACCAAAAGGAGTCCCGGAGTCGCTACGCTCTTTTCGGAACCGCCCCGGCCCGCTCCCCCCAAAGGAGTCGCGGAGCAACTCCGGACAAGCAGAATCGGTTAAGAGCGCTTTGGGTTTTAGGTGAACTATACCACGGAATTTCAGTCGTCGATTTGTAACTCAATCTTATTTACGTGGCCATGGTCGCTCTGAATCGGTTGTTTACCCTCGCAAGTCACTACTGCCTACAATAGCGCGGCAGGTGAAAACGCAGACCAAAATCCAATTCAACCAACTCATCAACAACATCGACATGGAAAAAGCACTTAATCATGAGGATATTGGAGCCGACTCACCACGCAGCCCGGAAACCGCCCAGAAAGAAACGCAGCGATCTATTCGAGGCATTCGCTGGTTCCTCGTCTGCGTCGCTATTTTCTCAGCCAACCTTCTCTACGGCCTAGATACAACTATCGTGGCTGACATCCAAGCCCCCATCTCAGACACCTTTGAGAATGTCGCCCAGCTGGGTTGGCTCGGAATTGGCTTCACTCTGGGCTCCACCGTCCTTATCTTGCCCCTTGGGAAGGCCTTTGGCACTTTTGACAACAAATGGGTCTTCATGACCTGTTTGCTGAATTTTGCCGCCGCTAGCGCTTTGTGCGGCGCCGCTTCGAACATGGATGCCATGATTGTAGGGCGAGTGTGGGCTGGTGCTGGAGGTGCTGGGATGTATCTGGGGTGAGTGGGATCGATTCATGGACACGCAAAACTGCTTCTAAGGGAGATATAGAACATTGAATCTTTCTACGGCCTTGAGCCAACCCAAGGAACAGGCTCTATACGTGGGTGTCACTGGGTTTGTGTACGGCAGCGGGTGCATTCTTGGACCTGTTGTCGGAGGTCTCTTGGCCGACAGCGCGGCGACATGGAGATGGGTAAGCTACAAATCCGTTTCGCCAGTGTGTAGTGTCATGGTGGTTGACAAAATCCTGACAGGCGTTCTACTTAAACTTGGTCATCTTCGGCGCGATCTCTCCGATCTACATATTTCTGCTGCCGTCTGTACCTAGGAAGCAAAATATGACGATCGGCGAGAAAGTCAAGTCGATGGACTGGCTAGGAATCCTGTTGTGTGCCATCATGTTCTCTTGCTTCACAGTGGCCTTTACATTCGGCGGCATCCTCTGGAAGTGGAACGATGGGCAGACCGTCGCCTTGATAGTCGTTTTCGGTATCTCTGCCGTCGCCTTTGCCGCCACCCAGTACCACTGCGTTCTCACGAGCGAGAATGACCGCCTCTTCCCATGCGAGTTTCTGCGACACCCACAACTCGTCTTGCTTTACGTTATCATGTCGTGCAGCGGAGCTGCTCTCTTCGTCTCAATATATTACATCCCCCTATACTACCTCTTTGTCAACGGAGACAACGGTACGGAGGCCGCAGTCCGCCTACTTCCGTACATCTGCTGCTACGTCGTCAGTGTACTTGTCTGCGGCGCCTTGATGGGAAAAGTCGGATACCACATAATTTGGTTCATTATTAGCGGCCTCATTCTGACCGCCGGCGGCGCAACAATGTACACAGTAAAGGCCCACACGACAAATGCAACGATTGCCGGCTATACGGTTCTGCTCGGTCTGGGCATGACGTGCAGTCAAGCGCCCTACGCGGTCGGCCATCTCCTAGTTCCATCACAAAGGGAGGCAGAACTCATCCAATACATCAACATTTCCCAAGGATCCAGCCAGCTGATTGGTCTCGCGGTCGCCAGCGCCATATTCCAAGGCTTGGCTTTCAACGGCATGAAACAGGTGTTAGGCCCGGGATACACGGATGAGGAAATCCGAGGGGCCATCGCAGGTGCGCGCAGCGCAGTGCTTGAGCAAACGACTCCGAAGGTTCATGCGCAGGCTGTCGATGTTATTGTGGATGCTATCAGCAATATCTGGCTTATGATTATTGCCGCCGGCGCTTTGTGGACTGTTTGCTCATTGTTCTTGAGCCGAGAGCGTTTCTTGGCGCTTAAGGTGCAAGAGGCAGACGGAGCGGAGACATGATTTGAGGGGTAGGATGTTTCCGCGGCGCCTGGTTCCTGTGTATTAACATGACAAAGGGAGGATAAGTCCCTTCAACAAAACATGGCGTATCGGAACATAGGCGGGTGTGTCCGACTACGGTAATGGTATCCAGTGTATTATCAACTTCATCACCCTTTTCTACCAACGGTTAATAAGATAGAAGTCATTCGTCGCATTGAATTTTTAGACTTGTCACAAAAAGTACAACTCAGCATGGACTTCATGCGAGCAGCAACGTCTGATACCACTTGGAATAACGATTGGGTTCAAGGCTTCGCAGGATCAACTCTTCGAGACCTCGCTTGAATCTTTAAACTCCGGTGCCGCCTACTCCATAGATCGTTGCCAAATTAGTTCCTAACTCCTCGTTACAGGATGCGGAAAATGAAGTAGCATAGGGGATGACGTGGAAATCAAGCGTTTTCACTGAATTACTTCTTCACAAGTACTATATTTTCCTAATCTTGGGATTCAGACAGAGGTGAAGGGCAGCGACTTTGAAGTACGATTTGAATTGACATTGATCTCTTTTCTACTATGGCCTTCTTCTAGATTCTGAACCCGGCAAGCAAATCACGTAGTAGGATACATGTTCCATCCATCAAGACTGCTCTGGACTGAGCGTTGTTACATGGTAATGACGGCTCGGAATCTGGCTTTTCCGCTCAACATATGATCTAGTGGAAAGAAATGCGTCAGAGTAGATAAAACGATTGATACACAATGTTCCGACTTACTGAAAGCATCGTTCGCTTTGGCTAAGGGGAAAGTTTCGACCATGCAGTTAATATCCTGCAACTCGGTGAACTGAATTGTCTCTTCCGCATCGACGGCGCTACCACATGGCCAAACTTGGACGGACAGGGCGTAGCGAAGCTATCATCGCGAGAACAAGTCTTGTCAGCATTGCCAGCGTATAACTTCTAGACGTTTTACCGCCGAAGGAAGACAAACCATGACTGCAGTATCCACTGGCAAATCACCCGGAACTGACAAGATGAGCAACTTCCCCAAAATGCCCAAGCCCTTTAGCAGCGGGGAAATGACATCGCCACTAGGCGAAGTGGTGACGATGAGGCTCGCTCCCCCTAGTTTCTGCAGCGCATCTCCCGCATCTACTTTGCTCGAATCGATGTACTCGTGCGCACCGAGCTGGCGCGCGAAAGCCTCCTTGCCACCACCCCGTGAAATGGCAACGACACGGTATCCGAAGCGGGCCGCATACTGGATGGCCAGGTGACCCAGGCCCCCGAGACCTTGCACAGCGACCGTCTCGCCGACCCCAATATTCATATTACGAATCGAGTTGAAGCATGTTAGGCCAGCGCACATTATTGGGGCGTATTTGGCGGCGTCTACGTGCATAGGAACTCGGATGGCAGTTTCGGAGCGGATCAAGGCGTACTCTGCGTCTGAAATATGACGACGTGTGAGTTAGCTGTATAGATTTCAGTTGATGGATATGTCGCGTAGTACTCACAGCCGCCAGCCTTGGTCTCGCCGTTGATGACCTGGTTGTCGCACATCTGGAAGAATCCCTTTTTGCACGCCTTGCAGGAACCTGTCTCGTGTGTTGGCCTTATCAGTCCGTTGGATTTGGACATGGGTGCAGTGCGTACCATCGTGTCCGCCGTGCCAGCCTGCACCGACGCGATCGCCCTCCTTCCAAAGTGCGACGTCCTCCCCCACGGCGGCAATCTTGCCGATAATCTCATGACCGGGCACCATCGGACTATCGGTCTCGATGAGCACATTTTGAAGAATGTCACATGTTGGGTATAATTGAAACTTACAATCCGCCGCCCATAATGTTGTTCTGAGCGAACATGTCGGAGAAGCAGACGCCGCAAGCCTCTACTTTGACGAGAAGCTCGCCTTTACCAGGCTGTTGCAAGGGAGCATCCTCGATAATGAGAGGCTGTCCCAGCTGCTTGAAGACTGCCTGCTTATAGGTTTTCGGGAGAGACATTGTGTTGGTCTGGGCTCCGTGTCGCAGCTGAGGTCGTAGTTTGCGGTCGGGGAGGAGTTTGTAAATGAGGGGAGGCAAGAATAATTGTGACGCTCGGGTGGCTCATGCGTAGGTTTAAATGCTGGAGAACTCCAATGGTGTCTCCACGATCGATTTAATGACGTGTACCAACTCCATTTCCGAAAGGGGAAATCGGAGTTGAGATGCATGTCAGATGGTTAGCCTCGGGTAAAACCGAAAACGGCCCCATAGAAGCCCTAAGCTAAAAAGCCGGCCGCGCTAAGCAACAACTATAGGGTCTAATTAGAATATATAGGCTAGAGCTAGCTAATAACACGCTTATCTATTTATACTCTATTTCTAAGAATAATAGATACAGTTGGTAGACTATCGTCGCTACCGCTCAACAACATCGCACGCAACGACTACAACCCCTTTGGTTTCAACAACCTTCTTACGTTTCAAGGCATGCGGGACGAAATACCTTTTTGTGTCGCGTTTTTGGGTTATTCCGCGAGTTTGACGACGCGATGGCTGCTACTCATTCGAATACTATTATTATATAGATATACTATTCCCTCTATCGCTACTAGCAATAATTTTATAGACCGCGCAATTTTCATCTAACTTGTTCTAAACTTGGATCACTGCTTGACCCCATGTTGTCGACAGTGGTAGAGCCGGTATTTGTGCTAGCGTTACCGACTGTCAGCAAAGTGCTGAAGAGATTCTTGCAACACCGCCGGCAATTAGTAGGGTCGAACGGCGTCCCGCACTGGCTGCAATTAAAGTCCTTGCATGGGTCGGATGGTAAATCGCCTCTCCCGCCTTCAAACGTATACAATAAGCATCCGACCTGGCACGAGCCACCGACACCTCCATTGTTGCCTGGAAAGCAAAGAAGGTTGGTTCTTTCCATGCCTGAAGACCGATATGGGACATAGAGGATGACATGACGGGTTAACTTACACTTGGTATAATCCTCTCGAACAAGTAGGTATGCAGTGAGCAGACTGGGCGAGCCGAGCGGGAACCCTAAGCTTTGTTTGGCGACTTCAGTGACGCAGCTAGGAACCCAGCCGCACGAGTAATCGTAATTGACGCCGTGTTTGTCTGTGAGACGCAGCCGAAGAGTCGGGGAGGAGGGTCTGAGGGTGTCGTCGTCGCCCATCTGGGTTCGCAAATTGCTGAAAGCTGTCGAGAAGTCGTCTTGGTCCCCGGCTTGGAGGTCAGCGTGACCAGGGAAGTCGGACTCGCTGACGCAATTGATGGAGCCCCGCGAAAGCGGCGTCTTGGGCTTGCTGGTGGGCGTAGCTGATGGCGTTGTCGTGCCCCCAATCGTCGTCTTCGATGCCGAGTGGCCATCCGAGCTCAGGTCCTTGGGGTCGTGAAACCCTGGCGGCGCGCCCGTAGGAGTCGCATCACACCAGTAGCCCGAGCAAAGGTGACCACCGCACCCGGTACCGCTTGCGCATGTGGGCGAAGCAGACGGACCAGGTGTGAAGCTAATGGTGGAACCACCTTGGCTCGCCTCTTCGGCCTCCAATGCGGCGTACAGCTCTGCGAAGACGCAGCTACTGTAGGCCTCGCCGTCATCGGTAAACCAAGCTTCATCTACCCATGTGCCCACAGGTGCGATTGTTTGTGTTCCAATTTGCACGTCCGTTGATGTGGTGGTTTGGTTGGAGCCACTCACAGAGCAGCCCGATATTGTTTCACAGTGGCTTGTGGTGGACGTACCTATAGTCGTCGTTATACCCTTTGTCGTTGTCGTGACGGAGAAAATGGTTGAATACGTGCATGCCTCAGCCGTCTTGGTTTTACACTCAGGCTCTTTATCGGTTGTTATCTGATGATCGCTGCCAATAGTGAATTTGGGCCACGGTGGCAATGTTCCCTTCAGCGTGAAGCCAGGCGGCCACTTGATCAGATTCGGGGATGGTGGCCCTGGCGGGTAAATATCTGGAGGCAGGATCAAGTGCCAGCCGCCGACATGGATTTGGCCCCAGGAGGTGCAGATGAAGAAGAACCACGCTGTGCAGGGCAGCTTCACCCCGTCATCTGTTGGTTCAGGTGCACTGAGTGTGGTTGTAACGGGCTCTATGCTGCCAAAGCGGGGCTAAGTGGCATATACGGGCAAATCTGTTGTGCTAGATACATCCTTCCCTATGCTCCATGCAGTGATAAGAGTGCAGTCCACCGAAACGCGGGCTGCGGTAGATGCTAGGAAGGAGATGATCTTTGTTGTGGGACATCCAAAGTTCAGTGTATGAGTGTATGAGTGGATCAGTCTGGGCATCTCGTAGTTACTGTAATCGCAGGCGTGGCAAATGCCAATACCGTCTCGTCCGGACATGTGACGGTGAATGGGACTATCGAAGGAGGAAACGTTACCGTTGTAATTGTGGCCGCGGACGCGGTGATGGTGGAAGTTATGGCAGTATAATATGTGGTACTGCCGGTCAAGCTGCCTGTGTTGGTGTCGGATTCAGTACCTGGGTCGGTGTTGGCAACTGTACCGCCTGGGCTTGGTTCACAAATGGCCAGGGCGGCAGGAAAACGACGCGAGATGTTGTGCTTCCCTGACCGTTGAGAATGGGAAGAGTAACAAGAGGAACGTCAACGCTGGGATAAATGATCATAGATGAGGGCCCGCTAGATGTGACATTAACATTGGAAAAGGGCATTCCAGGGACGGTGATGGGAGGGATCGTGATGGTAATGATGGTCGTCGAAGTCACAAACACGGTGGCAGGGGCACCATTGACTAATGTTGACGCGTAGGTACCATACTCGGGCGAGGTGACATAGTGGCTCGGCGATATGGTCGTGGGCGAGTCGAGGTGACTCGTAGGGAAGACCAAGACGCACGGCGCCGAGCAGCTTACACTGGGGCTCGAGAAGATTTCAAGGCCGACATAGCCGACGTTGGCGTGGTCTTTGCCCGGAAGCGGTACCCACACGCTCACTTCGGTAGTGAAGCCGCGTTGGTTGGAGTCGGTCTGCAGGACCTCGGAACCGTCTATGCCATTGGCGATTTGGACAGTTGCAACAGTGAAGAGGTTGAAGATGACGACACCAGTTGAGCCTGTCACTTCGAGGATGCGCTCCTGGCAGTTGTGGGTGTCGATGCAGTCCTGATAGTAAGCATTGAAGAAGCTGTACAGACCGGCGCTGTGGATGGTGACGTCGGTCGATCGGCCAGCCAAGCCCAGACGTTCTCGAAGTAGCCTGACGCCTGCGGCGTGATGCGGAACATGAGCGAGGCGGCAATGCACTCGTCGTTGGCGCTGAACTGGGGGCAGTGGTCGAGGTCGAGGTCGGGGTCGGTGCCGATGCCGCCCCCAATGCGGAAGTGTGAGTCCTACATGCCGGCCGCACCGTTTTCGGCAGCGGCGACGTTCCACTCCATCAGGATCGCGCCTGCCGTGGGGCCGCGCACCGAAAACAACATCTCGACCATCTCGAGGCTGCCCACGTCGCCCTTGTTGCCCACCTGCACCATGGCCTTTGCAGGAAGCGGTTGATGCACGTCGTCTGGTCGCCCGAGCCGTCGGTCTTGCATCCACCGTCCGTCGTGGTTATCAGGAAGCCAGACGCATCCACGTCCTCGTACTGGGGCCGCGAGCGCACGTACGGCTTCCAATCGCCATCGAGCAGCGCTTTCGCCTTGGCCGGTGCAGTCACGGGACCCGTCTGCCTCGACCCTTCGGAGCCGTTGTACCGCTTGCCCGTCGCCCAGAGCCCTTCGTTGCCCGCCAGCAGCGTCGGCCCCCCCCCATCTACCTGCACGATGCGGTCGACGTTTTTGAATTCTGTGTTGTCGAGCACCACGTTGGGCACCGTGTCCCGCGAACTGGTGAGGATGCCCACCGGCACGTTGCTCACCGAGCTGTCGATGAGTGATATGCTGGCCGTGCCTTGACCTCTATCGCCGCCGAAGCCTGTAATGTTGACTGCCGGGTGCCATCAGTATCATTCTCACGTACAAGAGAAACCTTGCATACAAGCAATGGCGCCGCCACTGACCTCGATGCCTGCCTGATAGTGAACAATTGTCGGCTCACACACCTTTATTGATAAGGAAACTTGGATGGACTGGAAACGGCATTCTCACCAGTTGAAGCCCCAGTCCCACACCATCTGAACTGCCGTCAGCCAGTCATTGAACTTCAGGTTCCGCGCTGTGAACTGCTGCAACCTAGCCCGCCACCCAATGTTGCCGTCGTTGAACGTCAGGTCCGACACGAAGCCTGCGCTGCCGTTCTCTGTAAAGATGCCAACCGCCGCTGTGGCGTTGGCTGAGTCCGTACCGCCGCTTGAAGACATGTTGAAAACGAGGTTTTGCAGCGACGTCGCTTGAGATACCTGCGCCTGATGCACCAGGGATGTACGGATCCGTGTCGAACAGCGCGATGCCCCGGAACATATCGCATCTCTTGATCGTAGGTGGGTCATTCACATCACCAATAAACTGCGTATAGTAGAGCTGGACCACCGGAGCGCAAAGCTTGCATGTGCCGCGCGGAAAGTAGATGATGGCGCCCTGCGTGAATGTGTTGCCGCACTCTTTACCGCAGCGAGCCTGAGCGCTACTTCCCGCCGAGTCGTGGCTCCAGCTACTCACCGCCACGTTGATTGCCTCCGCCGCGTCGCTTCCGCCGCTGGAGTCAGCCCCAAAGTCGGTCACTGCGTAGCTATCCACAGCAAAACGAAAAAGAGAGTGAAATTCATAAGACCTGCTATGCTGGGGATCACGAAGACTCCTGGCAGCAATTGGGATGTACAAGATAAGCGTTTGCCGGGCTGTTTAAACCGGCTTGGAGCTGATCACCATCACCTGTGCCGAGGGCTACAATTGTCTCACCGGATTGCGCATGGCTGCAGGGATATCGATATCACACCATGCGCGAACAATTTCAGTGCCGTATATTGCAAATGGCCTCTAGCCTAAGGTCGGTCCATTGGGCCCCAAGTATAGCTATGCCGCATTGCTGCATTGTCAGATTTAGCACATGTTAGAGACAATCCTTCAACCTCGATAATCGACTATCCCCGCCGTAATCACAATTTCAACTTATTCACGCGGAATTCTAGGCTGCAGCGATTGAATCTACTGACATGACTTGCCTTCTGAAAGCATCATGCAGGCAGATGCTTGATGGGCAACAAGCGGCATCCTGCATGCTTCGGTGCGCTTCGTCTATAAATACGGACCACTTCACTGAGATCAAGGACATCACGCCTACAGGTCTGAAAAATTCCTCCGGGGAGTCCTTTGGTTGTTGTAGAAGGTCGTCACTATGGCACGATTTCTAGGTTTCCTCGTTTTCATTTACTCTTGCGCTTTGGTTGTTGATGGTCAGAATCTCGCCAATTTGATGACCATACAACCCGGAACCACAAATGGCGGTTGGCGCGCAAGGACTGCACTTCTAAACCAATATGCAACGGAGAGCTTGCAAAGCCCCACAGTTGCCCTTAGAGCTATCGATACCCATGGAAATGCAAATACCGCCGATGGCAAAAAGGTTCGCAGGGCTCTCAAGACGTTCTTCCAGATCTCTGAATCCATCAAAAATGGTCGGAGCGATAGAAACATTATCGCTAGTATGTTCAAATACCCGCTCGGCTTCAAGCGCAATCCAAAACTAAGTACCTGGAATGGACAACCTCGAGACTATCAGCGCTTGGTTCTCGGGAGTACAAACATCCCTCCTGCGGAAACATTTCTCTTCTGCGATAGCTCATTTCTCGTCCAAAAAGCAGCCACCGATCAAGCTCAGGACTACCAGGGCAACGGTATCACGCAGAACGGACAGAACTTGCCTATATCCGCCGCCTATGCGGGTTGGCCGACAGGCCGAAATGTCCCTTGGCGGGCTGGCACACACACCAGGCTGATGCTCCTCCGTAGGTACGGCATATAGCTCTTATATCGGATCAGCGAAACGATAATGCGATGACTTAACAACGACTCGCCTTAGCAATAGTACTTATTCAAGATTATCCCAAAATCTTTTCCATTCAAGTTGAGTATAGAGGATAATTAAGATACTAAAGACTGGACAGAGAAACCCTAGACTGAACACCAGCGTCCCGGTACCCAGTGCTAAGCCCTCAGATTTTACACTCCCCATGCATCCCTAGCAACCCCAGCACCCCCAGCACCCCCAGTACCCCCAGTACCTACACCATTTCTATTCTAACATGTCCAAAAATTTCTATGCACACATGACGCTCTTGATAGCCTTCTTGCCCAGCAGTCCAATGCACTTGTTCTGGCTCTTTGTAGAGTAGTTAGTACCCTTGCAGCCAAATTCGCTGTACCTGTTTACGCCTCAGTCATACCTCCGTGAAACGGTTTTTCCTGGAATCTTGCAACTTCAAAAGCGATCCTATCTATTTCGACTACGTGGACCCTGCTCACGACGACCATATTGCCCAAGTGTGCGTTGATTATCTGTTTGACGGCGAGTACCTGAAGCCGAAAACCCCAAAGGATCGCTTTGCGCCGCCAGGTGGTAAGAGCGAAGACCAACAAGTTGCAACTTCTATTGATACCACGCGAATCCCGAGAGGAAGTAAACAATCCTCTTTCGAAAGGAAGGCACAACCTCGCAATGACGAGAATCAAAAAGGCCAGCCTGCACCTCTCGAATCCTCTCTCTCTACCACACACAACAGCACCAGCAGCAGCAACAGCACCAGCAACAGCACCAGCACCAGCAACAGCACCAGCAACAGCACCAGCAGCAGCAATAGCAACAGCAGCAGCAGTAGCAGTAGCAATAGCACTAGCAATAGCAACAGCAACCGCAACAGCACCAGCAGCAGGAACAGCAACAGCAGCAGCAGCAGCACCACCACCACCCACCACCATGGCTGCCTGGTGGGCAGTTTTTGGCTCCGTCGCGGGTGGCATCGCAGCCATCGCCACCGTTGTGTTGGCGGTGGCGGCAGTGCTCGAGTACAGGCTCCGCGTTAGTTCTCACCAACATCTACAGCCCGTTCCTAGCTTGCTAACCCGCTTTTACAACAGCTGCGAGCGCTGCCTCCCCCGGCCGCCGCCCCCCGCCGCCGCCCCCTCCAGCTCCGCCGCCGCCTCCGCCAGGCCTGGGCCGCCTTTAGGGCCCCAGCCGACCCCACTCCCGTCGCCCCGGCCGCCGTCGCCCCGGCCGCCACCACCGCCCCCACCACCGTCTCCGCCACTGCCCCCGCCAGCCAAGGGTTCCGGTCTCGTGTGGTTTCTGAGGAAGTTTAGGTTTGGGATCTTTTGGGGGGGTTCCAATATATTTTAGACTTAATGGGCGGGGGAGGGATTTAGGGGAGGTTAAGTTAACAGCTTTATTCAATACATTTTTTAGATTTGAATTCTCTTCGTATACCGTGATACAACTCTCACAGTGTCAACTCCCTCTTCTCAGGCCTTGCAAAGTACTCGTCTCTCCCTTAGTCTTGATCGGCTCGGGCCGAAAGGATCATCCATCACGCTACTTGGTCCTAACTCTCTTAACACCTTGGCCAAATTCATATACCCATCGCTCAGTGGCCAACAGCAGCACTTCTCTCCTGAAAATAACGACTCTTCTTGCAGTTCCTCTGAAGTTCGAAGCCCTTCTAGTCCTTTGTCTTTCCAGAACGTGTTTATAGACTCCTCAAACAGAAAGTCCAGTTCCTTGCCTAGCCCTAAAGAATGAAGAAGCAGAGTGTGCGAAGCTAATGTATCACCCAAGTCCAACATGGCCGGTTCATCCCTTAGTTGATTACTAGGAGAAAGTGGCATCCAGTAATCCACCAGCGTTTTTTTCGCAACACAATCATACCTGCCTAGCACTTCCAAGACATAGTCTAGATCCATTTGAAGTGCTTGCACGGGCAGTAGGACCCATCTTCGAACGAGCTCTTTATCCTTTTTATGGACGAAGAGCCAGCGGTTGCCAGCTAGCGACTCTTCAAGATTTCGAACAAGAGCCGTAAGTTCCGCGACTATTGGCCTCGTGGAAATATGAAAAAGCGATCCTGGTTCTCGAAGGTGTGAAGAAACAGCCCACCTAGGATTAATCTCGGCTATGATTGCTTTGAGTCTTACAAAATCGGTAGGAAAGGTGACTGCCATGATTTCCGTAAGGCACCAGAGGAAATAGCCGCCACAGAAGAATTGCGAATCCTCTACAGCAAAGGCATATTTGGTTAAAAGTGGATAAGATGTGGATTTTCGTTCGGACGCGGAATTTTTGCTGCCGTCATTCAACGGGGATTCGCTATATGGAGGCGGCGATGTGTCGCACGTTTTCTCTCCTCGCACCTCTTGCTGTCCGTGCGCTTCTTGCTCTTCCTGTGCCTCTCGTGTGATCTCTTGTGTGTTATCAATGTGGATCCTTGTCTGCTTTAGCTTGCGCCATAGCTTCTTAAGAGTGCTGGGCTTCTGGGATTTGAACATTGATGGACTGATCCTTGGCGGCGGCGATGAAATTCGGCTGGCCTTGATATAGACCCTAAAATGGTGTCGAACGTCTGCTCAGTTTGTCTTGAATTCACTGTGGCACCAGGGAGAAAGAAGATGGCTAGACTTATATATGGCTATTTGGGTCACACAAGATCGGTCGGAGTCAAATTCAACACTTTAGATCCGTGGTTGAACAGAGTTTGAAGAGATGCGGGCGGTCCACTAGCATGACTCTCCGTTTGGGTCGCCGCGCATACACTTAATAATATCTCGGCCTTCCTACGGCCGCTGGTTGCGTACGCTTTGCGATGGATTAAGCGGCATCTAGACGATCAAAAGGAGCCTGTCTCTACATGGGTTAGTGTTGTAGTAGTAGCATACCTTTACGCGCATCGTTACGAGAGCCCTATCCCAGATTCGGTTTTTGGAAACATTAACGTCTATATTATACTTTTTAACGGTCGAATTGAAACGTATAAGTATCCAAATTAATGATCCAATAAAGACATACAGAGTCAGCAGAACGACCTTTCAACAAAAAAGTGTTGAATATGTAATGCCCGGCATATGTGAGGCCCCTGGATGCAGCTCTGATTTTGTATATAGAAATTTTTATCGTTTTACAGCCGCGCCCTATCCTTCCGTTTATCGCCTTCATTCCACCCCGCGATCCGATCTTTAATAACAATTATCATTTTGCCCTCGCACAATGCCTCCCACATGCTCCCCACTTACCACTCAGACTCTTCCCCAGTACTCCGCTGTTGTGCCATGCGCCTTCGTTTGAGAGAATATTAAAATTAGCGGGGTCCCTGTCCGTCTGCAATCCGGTACGAGTTGCAACAAACGAAGGCAGCAAATCGCGTGTATACGATTTGGGAAGTTTTTGGGTTTTGTTGCAACTCGTACCGGACCAAGTTTTGTCAACAATTCAACAGGGCTACTGGTACCGAGTTTCGACGCTGCTCAACACTTCAACAAGCTACTCGTGCCGGACCTTGAGGCCCCAATGTTCGATATGACTCAAATCGAAGCGAGTTGCAACAAAACCGGTACGAGTTGCCTTTCGCCCCGCTTGCGCCTCGCCGTCACCGTAAATAACACACGATCCTAAGTCCCGCTGCATTGCATACAGTCCAGCCTGATCGGTTGCTCTAGCAGTCTGTGTGCCTCCTTCGCTCTTTCGTCCTCGCTCTTTCGTCCTCGCTCTTTCGTCCTCGCTCTTTCGTCCTCGCTCTTTCGTCCTCGCTCTTTCCTCTTCATTCTTTCCTTTTGCTGCCATTGCACCTGCTTCGCTTCAACGATGGCGGCGGCGCAAACCACACAGTCAGCCGCATCCTCGACCCCGGCTGTCAACAGGACCAAGAAGATGCCGGAAGGCTACTGGCGACACTGGGAGCAGGAGGGGGAGGCTTTGCCTGATAACGAGGACGCTCAGAACACTCGAAAGCAGAAATACGACCAACTGGTCAACGAGTGAGTGCTTGATGCACCTCAAAGCGCGCAACTAATCGGGGCACGACAGCTACTACGACGCCGCAACAGATCTCTACCTTGAGTCTTGGGGTCAATCTTTCCACATGTGTTGATATCCGCGAGGTCCTGAAAACAAAGAGAAGGCGACTGCAAGGTACGAGCACTACCTCGCTTACACGATGAGTTTTCGCTCCGGGATAGGTGTACTTGATATCGGCTATAGTATCGGAGGTCCTGCCAAAGAGCTCGCCGCCTTTGCGGGCTGCCAAGTTGTCGGCCTGAACAACAATGGTTACCAAGTACGGAAAGCGGCTGAAATGGCCAAGGCTGAAGGCATGGTGTCGCGGCTGTCACAGATTCTAGATACCTAGGGACTCTATTTAATAAGGACTTTCCCTAAAAGCAAGGATTTATATGGTAACTATACGGAAATCGGGAAATAGTTAATCTAGCGTAGTTAAATGGATAGCTTATATTCTAGACTCTTTATATATAAGTAGCTTATTAACTTAGCTTATATAAGAATTAGAGTACTTAACTTTTTAGTATATATATTATAATAATTTCTACTAAATATATTTATAGAGATAGTTAAACTTCTCTATATAGCTAGTTTTAACTATAACTACTAACTAGAGTAGCTATCGCTTTAACCTAAGTTAAGAATAAGTAAATTTTAAATTAAGACTTAATAGACTAAGTAAAGGCTATATAGTCTAAGAAACCCTTTATTTAATATAAATAAGCCTAATGCTGAGCCTGATGCTAAGCCTAATGCTAAGCCTGATGCTGAGCCTGATGCTGAGCCTGATGTTGAGCCTGATGCTGAGCCTGATGCTGAGCCTAATGCTAAGCCTGATACTAAGCTTGATATAGGCCAGCCGCTGAGCTCGATATAGACCAGCTGCTAAGCTCGATATCAGCTAGTTACTAAGCCTAATACTAAGCCTAATACTAAGCCTAATACTAAGCCTAATACTAAGCCTAATACTAAGCCTAATACTATACCCCGATTCTTAATAAGGCTAAAGATAAGGACGCCCTTATTAAGGATAGGGGTTTGCCTTATCAAGGATCGGGGTGTACTCATCAAGGATAAGGACGCCCTCATCAAGGATCGGGCGCACTCATCAAGGATAAGGGCACGGTACCATAGTATACATAGTAGGAGAGAACTTGATTGCTCTAAAATTCGAAGCCTACAACGTATGTCCTAATAAAGTTACTAAAGTTAAAAATAGTTTTTAAAGGGTCAGCTTACATTAGGACGAGAGCGACCTTTCCTGGATCCTCAAGCAGGATGCTGGCAATGGGGAGGGCCTGATGACCACGGCCGCCAGCCCTTACGCGATCGCCATCACCATGCTGGGAAGCCTACCCGTTCTGCTGCTGCTGCGGACAGCGCGTTCCGCTCCGCCTACCAGCTGGTCGAGCACTACGAACACCGCCTGGCTGCCGTCTGCATCGAGTACCGCTGGGCAATGGCCTTCTTGGGCCACACCCACGCTGATTAGGTAGCTAGCCTGGAGGGAACGACCGTCCGAGGCAACCAACGTAACACGCCATCGCCGCGCTTCTACAAACCGTCACCGCCGACGGCTGCAAGCCGACAGATGCAATCCGCCGCGTGTTCAAGCTACGTCTGAATTGAGCAGCTCGGTGGTATCGCGCTGCCACCGTCCTTGGCTGGGGAGGCTTGTGCCTTATATCCGATGACATAAGCCCCAAGTGGGCGGAGCGGACGCGAGTGGAACCTCTGGCTAGAGATGGTGAAGAAGGCGTTATTGCTGACGCCAAGAAGGATGCATATTATTGTGGCTGAGCGGCGGAATGTAGAGGACAGGGAACGCTATAGAATGAGATTTATTCGCTACGCTAACGATAGAGATCTATAAAAGGGACTCGTTCGTCTCTCCTACTAAGTCTTCTTCTATCATCATCTACTACCATTCGAAATCTGCTAACTGCCTCTTTCCTATCTTCCTTCTCTCCCTCTACTATTCAATTGATAATCTTACGTTCTCTACAACCCATTTCTCTTTCCAGTTCCTATCCTCTGAAAATGTATACCAAGACTATTCTCTTCGGCGGACTCTTGGGCGGTGTCGCTTTCTCTGCGCCAGCTACGACAGAACGTACCAACGCAGAGAAGCGAGATAGCGCTAAATGCTATGCGCATATCTATATTGAAGGTGAGAAGGGCTCATAGCATTTTTGGGTCTTGATTCACACAACTTACGACGTATAGCATCCAACGCCGCGGCGCTTCCGCAACACGCTACCTGGAAATGGGACGTGGATGTTACGACGGGTAGCTCGGGTCTGGTAGGACACTGGGACGGGACGAATCCTGCGAATGCGTTTGTTAAAGTGCCTAGCGGAAAGGGCCTAGACTTGTGGATCTCAGGGTACCCATCTCGGAAGAAAGATGGTGCCGAGGGTCAGAAGGATGACTTGACTCTGGAATATAATTCTAGGCAGTGGAAGTCGGATCAATGCAAGTTTATTCGCAAGGAAGCAGCGCCTAGCAATGGGTGGAGGTGGCAGTTTGATTGGTGGTGCGACTACGAGTGCTAGGGGGATAAGGGGGGGATGGAGGAGTAAGTAGGGGGTATATGATATCGTATATAGAAGGAAGCCGGTATAGAATAGGTAATAAGAATGGCGCGGATAGGATTATAGATATTAGGAAAAATAGAATCTGTACGAATCTATTTAAGATACGAATCTATTTAAATATAGCCTACCCGATATAATATAACGATTTAGGCCTTCAGCATCAGGCTCAACATCAGGCTCAGCAACTGGCTGATATAGAGCTCAGTATCAGGCTCAGTATCAAGCTCAGTATCAAGCTCAGTATCGGGCTCAGTATCAGGCTCAGCATCAAGCTCAGCATCAGGCTCAGCATCAGGCTCAGCATCAGGCTTAGTATCAGGCTCAGTATTAGGCTCGATATCAGGCTCAGTAGCTAGCTAATATCGAGCTCAGTAGCTGGCCTACATAGAGCTTAGCAGCCGGCCTATACAACAGGCTCAGTATTAGGCTTACTATTAGACTTAGTATTAGGCCTACTTATAACTCGCTCCGCTTTCCAATTCTCGTTTACGAAAGATGAGGTGATTTTATCTTTTCTATTAGCGGCGTATTTTAGTAGGTAGCTAGGAATCTAATATAACTAAAAACTATATATACTAGCTTACGATTTCTTAGCTACTTCTAGGTTAATTAGTATAAATGATAAAACTACTATAGTTATTATAATACGATAACGCTATACTAACCAAGTCTTATAGTAAGCTCTATTATTAGTTATATTATCCCCTCGACTAGGGTATTCTTTTACCAGAATCTAGACTACATTACACAACACGCCGCCAAGATAGGGAGAAAAGGCGCGACAGCCACTCCGGCACTAACCGCTGTTCCTACTGCGCTGAAGAGAGCGGTGCCAAGGTTAGCTTTGGACAGCTTGACGTTATATTCCGCGATCTGCATATCCTTTTTCCTATCCGCAACCTTTTTCTGTTTGTATAGATTGTCGACTCGTTGTTGCTGTTTCTCGATATCTCTTCCCTCATCCTGCGCCCGCTTGAGGATAGCCATGGCTTCCTGGAGCTGGTCTTTGGTCTCCTCGGCCAACTTTCGGATCATCGCCAGGTCTTGGTCTGCTTTCTCGCCCCAGTATTGGACGATCTCCTGCGTTGGCCGCTCAAGTGCTTGGACCGCCGAGTTTCTTCGAACAATGGTCATTGATAGATCATTGTAGTGTTGTTGGAGGTCTCTCTGTCGCCGTGTTTCATTGGCCGTCAGAGCCGCAGTAAGATCATGCCGTGTCTGCTCGAGCTTTGTGTAGAGTTCGCCCTTATCCTTAAACCAGAACTGTTGCAGCACCTTCCCGGCGTCGGTTTGGTGAATACGGAGTCTTTCGTCGACGAGCTGTCTTTGCATTTTCAGCGCAAGCCTCTTGTTGGATTGCGCGATGGCGGTGACGAGCTCGAGAGCTGATGTCTTGCCCGCAGTCAGCGCTCTGCTAGTGCATTTCCCTTCCACCAGATCTTTCCAGAAAAGCGGGTTTTTGCGTAGTCCCAGCTCGCGCTCCCGTGCCGTATCGAAATCATCCACCTTGTCCCAGAATGTTGTGGCCATTGCCACGCCGTGGAAGTTTTCGGCGCCGCACATCTCCTTGAAGATCCGCAAGCCCCTCACCGCGCTACCAGTCATCCTCAAATCCGTTATGCGATGGAGGTAGACTATTGCGCTGAGGCGGATGCCCATCTCGTAGGATCTGACGAGCCAAAAGGAGATTTCTTCGAGGATATCGGTGTCGCTTCTCCGCGTGTCGTCGAATCCAGGAGTATCAATAAGACAGATGCGGTTCTCGATGTTGGGAAGGGTCAATGTGTGCATGGTCAGTCCCATGGTGCCTTTTCCGTGTCAGCCAAGTGTCAATGCGCATGTGGGTGGTGCGGGGAATCGTACAAGACTCGAGGCCTGCGTGATCAATGTCGGATTCGCCCGTACAATTGGCCACAAACCTCGTTTTGCCAGCTCCCGTCATCCCCATGACCGCGATGAAGATATCGTCTGGACTGCGAGATTTAATATTGCGAACAATGAGGCTTGAAGGGAAGAGATACCTTAGCGTCGTCATGCCTAGATTGAAAGTCGCAGTCCTCTTCAAAATTACCCCGTTGACGTGAATGTTCGGCGCAGGGTGGCAACGACATTCAATCAAAAGACATGAGGAACAGCGCCGCCAACACGGTCATGTCCGCATGTGATGCGGCCCAAAAGAAGGCAACCGAAGGACTCAAGTCGAAACTCAGCCTTTGATGCCCCGGCCCCGCTTCGGGTACAGTCGAGTGCCACCGTATTGATAGGCTTCGCTTGGCGACGTGGGATGTTCCGATGCTTGCTCAGCCCCGCATGCGCCCTCGCAGAAGGCTGAGCCCGCGGTTGACGCGTCAACCCGGCACGTTGCCACGCACCAAGAAGCAAGGCCCGTCATAGCGTCATTCTCGCTCATCTACGGTTCCCTTCAACACAGAAGTTAAGCGCATTCAGTCCTTTTGCGGGGGCCGGCCTTTGATGAAACGATGTATGTTGCAAGCTGAAAAATCCGTGAATGGTGGCGTGGTCCAGAAATGGCGTGTTGACTGTGCTGTCTCGCTAGGTCCGCCCGTCGACACTCTACGCAAGATGATGTCCGGTATCCCACTTTGCCTAGTGCCCGCTCCATGAGTGTCTCCTCATCGCCGCCGAGAATGGATCAAACAGAGCGACATGAGCGGTATTTGAAATCCCAGTCAGGCCAGCGCAGGGTCTAACATCGCCAGTAGACCGCCCACCCCGCAGAGCGCCGTGCTCATCATGGGCCTCACGGGCTCTGGGAAGAGTACATTCATCTCCCTGCTGGCAAATGAGTCCGTCCGCGTTGGGCACGATTTGACATCCTGTAAGCCCTTCCCACAGACCATTCACCGTTTAGTTCCCTGATAGGATGGCTAGGTACCTCCACTGTGCAAGGCTACACCGCATCTATAGATGGCACTTCAGTGCTCTTATTGGACACTCCGGGCTTCGACGACACGGAGAGAACTGATGTGGAGATTCTCAGCGAGATCGCCTTGTATTTGAACACCCTCTACTTCAGTCCGGTCCAACTGGTCGGCATAATATACATCCATCGGATTACCGACACGCGCATGTCAGGATCATCTCTGAAATCATTGAGGATGTTCGAGGGTATTTGCGGCTTAGATGCATCAGAGAATATAACCTTTCTGACTACCATGTGGAGTAAACTTGGCCCGAACGGCGAAGCAGTTGGGGAAGAGCGCATGAGAGAGCTTCAGAAGACCTTCCTGACAAGCATGGTGCGAAGAGGAGCGCAAGTACGAAGACACGATGGTACAGAGGATTCCGCGCAAGATATTCTCCGAAGAATCGTAGACCGCAATCGACCAGTGGTGCTCAACATCCAGCGGGAGATGGGAGATGAAGGGCTTCCGTTAGAAGACACTACGGTGGGAAGGATCCTCCAGCGTGATCTTGTCAAACAACAAGCGAACCACGACGCTGAGCTGAAGGAAATCGAGCAGCAATTAGAGGAGGCTGAGCAATCCGACGACAGGAGTACAATCGCCCTGCTCAACGAAGACGGGCAACGGCATAGGCAGCAGCTGCAACAACTCGCCGAGCTACGGCAGCAACTCAACGTCAGCATCGAGCAGCTCGGCTCACAAAAAGACCCGAGTTTTGGAGCTCGCCTGCGGGAGGCTCGCGAAACGGCCGCAATGGATGAAAATGAGGATCTGCGAAGGCAAATTAGGAGGACGAAGCAGCGCCGGGAGGAGGTGCTGGATGACAGAGATCTCGAGCGAGTGAACTTTAAAGAAAAGGAAGACGCGATCGCGTACGAAGGGTTTAGAAGGAGGGAGACGCTGGAACGGGCTGAGCGGAGAAAGCTGCAGAAGAAGAGGGCGCAGAGTGAAGTCAACTTCTTCGAGCTGCTGGCGGGCTGGGTCGTCCCACATCCTAACGTGGTAGTTGAAGTGCGACGGCTGTAGGATATAGGATTCGAAATAAAACCTATTCGTCCCATTCCATATAGCTGGCAATTATTCGTTTGCATCGTGACAGTGCTTCTATACTACAACGACACAAGGGGATACAAGGTCATTATGATCTAAGAAACGGTCCACGCGGGATACAAATCCTCTGGCCGCTCTACATTACCACGCAATTATCACTCTTGACCGTTACATGTCTGCTCATTGGCGGATGACCCTGCGTCGGACAGCGATGTCCACAAGAGCTGCACTGGTAGTAATTGTCCTTACGGCAATGGCAGCAGTCTGCTTACAATCAGCGGGAGCATCCGCGAGAAGAGACAGCAGACCTACGGTAATAATAATCCCGATGTCGATGCAAGTTCACGTAACACCGGTCACAGCGCCGCGAGCGCGCCGCGCTATATTGGCGGCATTGGTAGTTGGCATAATACCTCGCCTGTTCTGCCTTTCTCATTTCCGCTTCGATCGCCCGCTGTACTCTCTTCTGCTCTTGCTTCTGCCGTTCACTTTCTCGTCTCAGGTCTTCCTGAATCTGCTTTTGTTGGCGCATCCATTCCTGGTGCGCTTCTTCCTCGGCTTGTTGACGCGCCTCCCGTTCACGCAGTCTCCGTTCCTCTGCTTCTTGCTTCAGACGTGCCCTCTCCCGCTGCACCTTCCGCTGCGCATCCCTCTGCTCTTTCTCTAAGCGCTTGGTCATCTCCTCGTGTTCACGTTTGAGTCGTGCGTTTACCTTCGCTTTCATGTCTGCGGCGGCTGTGCGCGCAGCGTCGGTTTCGTTGATTTTCTTCCCTTCCTCCACAATCTCGATCTGCGCTTTGAGTGCGACCTTTGAATCAGGCCCTACAGTGCCGAGGATGGCCATGGTGGTGGCCGAGTCGTCGTTTCGCGTCCATCGCTTCATCTTGCTCCCGTGCTTCTTCACCATGCGACCCCAGAACTCGTCATTCGATGCCAACTCCTGCTCACGGCGAGCGCCTTCCGAGGAGGTCACGGTGTCCCAGAAGGTTGTCACCAGCAGCACGTTCTTAAGAGCATCGTTTCCGCAGAGCTTGCGGAACATGCGTAGGTTATCAAAGGCGCTCCCTTGCATTCGCACATCGCTGATGCGGTGCAGGTAGATGATCCCGCTGAGCCTGGTACCCGCGCGATACGACGTCTCCAGCCAACCAAGAATGGATTCAACCACAGAGTCGTTGGTTCGATAGCTATCATCGAAACCAGGAGTATCGATGAGCACGTAGGTGCGCCCGTTGTGCTGGCACCTGTATTCGTCTACGTCTTGGGTTTCTGCGTGGGTTAGGCTCCACTTCAATCACTGGCGAAGAAGACTTCTCACCGGACTCGAGGCTTCTCCCAATCTTGCATCTACCGTTACCCGTTGCTTTCCGTATAAAGCTACTTTTCCCCGCACCCGTCACGCCTGGGGTTTGAGCTTAGCCTTTGCTCACAGACAAGATTCTTCAAACATACCCATCACCGCAACGAACACTTCATCGTTGCGCGCTTTGCCGCGGCGACGTGGAGTGGCCGATTTCAGCTCCCCGCGCAATTTCTTCTCCCGCGTTGGAAGGTCGGCAACTGATATGCTCTCCCGCAGTTGACGGGGTTGCGCAACTTCGAGGGTGGAACGCTTTTGTCGCACAACCGTAGCCATGTTGACTCCGAGTGTTGCTGGAGACTGTCTGCCCCAATATTGCGGCCGCATTGCAAGCGCCCTCCCCCTGCGCCGGCGTCCTGGGGCTCAGCGTGGGGGCTGAGATAGCACGAAACCACTCGGCTCTGGAAAATACGAGGCCAACAACTTGATTGCCAATGATTTCGGAGGGCTGCGAACACGGCCCCGACGCCATCAAAGAGGCTTTGCGGCTTGCTGCGGCCAGTGCTGCCGGGTAATTGACGCATGCAGCTCGCGGTTCGCCCATCAGGCGAAGCGGCGCAAGGAGCTGGCGTCACGCAGCGTCCCCTCACCATATCATTCCACTCATGCTGCCAGATGCGGGGTGCGCAGCCACGAGCTGAGATGCAGCCTCGCCCCGCTGGCGCTCCGAGCAGCCAACGATTGGATGCCCTTCTTGGCTACGAACGCCAGAAAAAGGCAACCGGAAAGCATCAGGAGAGGGCGTAGAAAAGAAAACCACGGCTCGGCCCCGGGGCGGCTCCCGCACTGAGGCTTAGCTGGGACAGCTTGGACTTGACTTGTCGTTGCCTGTCGTGCGCTTCCACCACGTCCGCTGACCACACTCCATCTTAGCACTTCGATCCTCCTCGAACCCAGAGAGAGGGACAGGAACGCAAAGATGGAGACTTCTCCAAGGTATGCACGAGAACCTGCACACCACCCGGGGCATACTAACGAAACGACAGGCCAGGCGATGCCGTAATTGCGGTCATGGGCGTAACAGGGGTGGGAAAGAGCACGTTCATCAACTACTTCTCAGACGAGTCGGCAGTCATAGGGCACGGCCTCGAAGCTTGTAAGTTGTATCGTGAGCGTGAGCAAGAGGCGATACGCTGAACGTCTGCCCAGGCACCGCAAAAGTCCATATATATCCGTCTACACTCCCTGGGGGGGCGAAAGTATTCTTGGTAGACACGCCTGGCTTCGACGACACCTATAAATCCGATACCCAAATCCTCAAGGAAATAGCGGATTGGCTCAGCGTCGCCCACGAAAACAAAATCAAGCTCACCGGAATCGTCTACCTCCATCGCATCCTCGATGTCCGTCTCGGAGGAGCCGCGATGCGAAACCTCCGCATGTTCAAGGCTTTGTGTGGCGACGGCAGCCTGGGCAGCGTTGTCCTAGCCACCACGCGGTGGGTCAACGTCACCCCAGACGAAGGTCTCGAACGAGAGCAACAGCTCTGCACCAATCCGAAAATGTGGAAGCGGATGATCGACCACGGCAGCAAGGTGATGCGACAAGATCGTGACGAGGCGTCGGCGCTCGCAATCCTGCAATATCTCATCCGTCGTCGGCGGCCTGTTGTTCTGGAAATCCAAAAGGAGCTCGTTGACAACAACAAGAGCTTAGATGAGACTGGAGCCGGCCAGGAATTGCACGCGGAACTCGAAAAGCAGAAGCGCGATTACGAGAGGCAGATTCTGGCCCTTCGCAAGGAGATGGAGGAGGCGATTGCGAAGATGAACCGGGACATGCAAGAAGAGCTCGAGGCTGAGAAGGAAATGCTGGAGCGCAAGCTCGAGGAAGCAAGAGAGAGCGACCGCCAGCTGCAGGCGAACAGAGAGGAGATAAGAGGACAGATGGCCGAGGAGGCGCGCAAGGAGAGAAATGAGTTAATGGAGCAGCTCAAGCAGCAGGAAAAGCTCCTGGCGCGAGAAGAACAACGGCTCGAGAGCCTGAAAGACCAGAACAAGTACGAGCTGCTGCAGCAGAAGATGGAGATGGAGATGCGACAGAAAGATCAGCAATTAGCAATTCTGCGGAGAAGAGCGGATAGGACTATGTGTATCGTAATGTAGAGGGCTAGACTAACTATAGCTATAACGTAGCTATACGTGTCCATTCCCTTAAGAATATATCTATTAGAGGTTTAGTATATCGATTAAATACTTCTATCTAGTTACGGAGCGAGGTACGAGCGTAGTATATACATTTGGGTCTACTAAAGTGGAATATCCCTATCAGTTCTGTAAGAGGTTAGCGGCTATTACTAGGATAGATTAGAGAAATTACTAGGATAGGTTAAAGAAATTACCCTATTAGGCTAGAGTAATATTTAAATGGCTAATAGCTAATTATTTCGTATAGCTATATATTACCTATAAGCTACGGCTAATTAGAATACTATATCTATTTCTAGTTATACCCTATTAAATATTAAGCTTAGAGCTTAGACTTAGTATTAGACTTAGTATTAGACTTAGTAACTAGCTAATATTAAGCTTAGTAGCTAGTCTATATAAAGCTCGGTAGCTAGTCTATATTAAGCTTAGTAGCCGGCCTATATTAAGCTTAATAGCTAGCTTAGTAGCTAGCTAATATTAAGCTTAGTATTAGGCCTATATATAATTTACTCCGCTTTTTAATTCTTATTTATAAAAGTTTAGGTAATTTTATTTTTTATAATAAAATAGTTTATTTATAGCTATAATAATATAACTAGATACTAGAGAATAATACTTAAATAATATATTACTTTTTATATTATTTAATTATACTTATAAGAATTTCTCTTTTAAAAGCTTAGACTAGTTATATTTTTTATACTTTTAATTATAAAGAAGTAAATTTTATTCTTATTATATAACTAACTATATATAAAGAGTCTAATTATAATAATAAAATTATCTAATCTTTTATAAATAAGAATTAGAAAGCGGAGTAAGTTATAAGTAGATTTAATATTAAGTCTAATACTAAGCCTAGTATATAGACCTACTACTAAGCTTAATATTAGTTAGTTATTAAGTTTAATATTAGCTAGCTATTAAGCTCGATATTAGCTAGCTACTAAGCTAGCTACTAAGCTTAATACTAAGTCTAATACTAAGTCTAATACTAAGTCTATTATATAGGCCGGCTACTAAGCTCTATATAGACTAGCTACTAAGCTTAATATTAACTAGCTACTAAGCTAGATATTAGCTAGCTACTAAGCTAGCTACTAAGCTCGATATTAGCTAGTTACTAAGCCTAATACTAAGTCTAATATTAAGCTTAATATAGACTAGCCGATAAGCTTTATATAAACTAATTATTAAGTTTAATATTAACTAGTTACTAAGCTTAATACTAAGTCGACTATTCTTCTTATTAATATAATCGAGATATTTATCTACCTTCTAATAAAGGTCTAAGTATAGTAGATATTTATAGATAGTTCTATTATTAAGTTAGTTATTTTATTATTAAGATAGTTCTCGAAGCTTCTTAAAGCTTTAATATAGTAAATTATCTAATTATATATTTATACTAATTAGATTAGTACTAATATTATACTATAAAAAATACTATTTATATATACTATAATAGTCTTTAAAAAATAATTTATATAAATATACTTAATAAAAAAGCCCCTTTTTAGTAGATTCTAGAACTCTACTACTATTATTTAGATACTAGGGTTTAATTAATATACTTTATTTATAAATTCTTTATTCTTAATAACTTTTATTAGTTTTAAACTACGTTCTATAAAGTACTCCTAAGATTTATAATAGATAGAAGTTATAATATTAGCTTTAACCTCTTAAAGTAAGCTAATTACTAACTTATTATCTAAAGAGATTTAGAGAGATTTAATAGGTATAAATATAATAGTACTTCTAAGATATATCTAGGTAACTTAGACGTATTACTTTTTTTTAATTTTAATAAGCTTATTAAGGTAAATAGTATTATTAAATATCTAGATAGTATTAGAAAGTTCTAAAGAGTAGATATCGAATAACTCCGTCTCGAGTATTAAAGCTAGTAACTTTACCTCTAGGAATATACTAGTAGAGAGTTCTAGTAATCTTAAATATAATTCCTCTAATTATTATCTTAATAGTCTTCTACGACTTTAGAGTAATAACTCTAGACCTTAGTACTAAGTTCTTAATACTATCTAGGGTAGTAAAGACTTTACGACTATTTAGGAGCTTATACCCCTTAAAATTAAGATTATCTATATAATTCTTATAGCTAAAAAGAATTATATCGATTAGTAGTAGGTCTTATAGTTATAACGCTAGACTTTTAAAGGACTTAAGATAAAAGAGGGAATATCTCTTTTAATTAAATCTTTATAGTATCTAGTATTTTATCGAATATATACGAAATATTATATTCTATAGCTAAATAAAAGACTAGGTCTATTAGAAAATTAATACTATTAATAGTAAGAATTACCGTAGCCGTCGTAACGTATATTATAGTAATAATATTCTTCTTATCTAATACTACGGCTATATTTAGAGTAATAGACGAATTTAGGAACCGATAGGACGAAAACGTAGTAGGTAGAAAAGCGAGAACTTAGGTATATATATAACTTAGGAGGGTATATTCGGACGTAAGAACTTTAGGACTTTATAAAAAATTTCGTCTAGTGATAAGCCTACACTCTATAATATCTTCTGATAATAAACGGTTCTTAGTAACTATCCAAGGTACGAGCGCCGCTTATTCTGCCGTACTAAAACTTGCCTTTATATTCGAAAATCCTCGATTGGCTCTTATGGCGCTTTCAAGGTTTAGCTAGATCGATCTGCTTCTTCCGCTATCGCACCTAACCACCGTTGAGCAAACGACGACGCAATATGAATCGGCACGCCGTCGCAAACGCTCACACGCCGGAGCCGGAGTGCACCGGCCGGAACACGGGTTCGGAAGCTGCCCTCCGGGTTGGTGTCCCATACTCGCGCGCCCGGTAGTCTGAAAATTAGGCCGTTTGCCACCTGTGTGAGTTAGGGCGTTCTCTTAAACCAAGCCTGGTGTACTTCAATGTAATACACGATAAAATTCGGCGGGACAGAATACCCTAAGGTACATCTGGCTTAGATATCTTTACTTTTGTTTGAGTACAGCATATTTCTATATTGAGGGAGAGCCTATTGCACGTGACTTTCGGAGCTCTTGTACTAGTATGCCGAAGCAAACACCAAAGTTCCACAATTTCACGATGTGAAGTTTTGAAAATTCGATCTTGTGGATACCCTAGTTTTTGAGAAAATTGGTGAGATCCAAATCGCTGAAGACGTCCACGCCACGTCTCGAACAACGTCTACGGCCCCGATGACTAGGCCTATGCCAATGTCTGAGTGGGCTGACGCAAGATGGCTGTCGAACCACTTTACGATTCTGTGACCAAAAATTGCTACATCTTGCTCGATGACGCGATTCGACGTAGCTGGTTAGCTGCTTCATAAAGACTCCCATCACTAATACTACGCTGCGGCCTCGTCGTTATTCGTCGGCCAAATGATGGCACTTTGTCGACAGCCAGGGTCAACTAAACTACTTGAGGCTTCCAGTACGCCCTGAAGAATCTAACCATATCTGAAACCAACTCCTGTGGCTTCTCGTAGCCAGGAAAGTGACCTCCCCCCGAATGCTGCTGCCAGTCCACGATATTGAAGTCATTCTCCGCCCAGCTGCGCGGTACCATAAATACCTCCTTGGCGAACGCACTTACACCGGTTGGTACCTTCACGTACCTTTCCGTACCAGGCGGAATCTTGCCGGATGTAACCAGGGCTAGATTCTCAAAGTACATCTGAAAGGCGGTTGTCGGGCCTGGAAAATAATGCAGCAGGGTCCATGTGATGATCTCGTTCTTCGTCCATGGATAGTCGTCGGACCACATGCGAAGCTTGTCGGCCATCCAAGCAAGCATGCCCACAGGTGAATCGTGCATAGCAAAGCCGAGCGTGCGTGGTTTTGTGCTCTGTATTTGGCCGTATCCGGCCTGTCCTTGGGAGAACCAGCCCATTCTCTCTAGAGAGCGCTTCTCAAAATCCGAATACTCTGGGTTGTTGCTATGCTCCGGAAGCTTGACGAACACCTAGAGACAGACCATATAAATCACCGCTCTACAAGGAGATGGAACACTTACATTGGTGAGATGAACGGCCTGTATATTTTCCGGATGAAGTCGGACCATAGAGGACGCTATCGCCGCTCCCCAGTCCCCGCCCGCAACGACGTATTGTTCGTAGCCTAGTCCGACCATGAGTTGGTGCAGCAGCTCCGCAGAATGCCAGATTTTCAGCCCGTTCTTGGTTGGATATGACGAAAAGCCGAAGCCTGGGAGAGAAGGCGCCACAACATGATAACCTGCAGATCGAAGTGGCTCGAGCATTTTGGTTACTTCTGTAAAGTTTCCTGGCCATCCATGCAGATAGATTAGCGGAGTCCCATTTCCTCCATCGGAACGCTCATGGATGAAATGAACGTCAAAAAGCCCCCACTCGTCCAGTTCGATATTGACTTTAAACTGCGAGGTTTCATTGAGTATGCGCTGCTCAGACTCCCAGTCGTATTCTTCGAGCCAGTATCTGACCGTCTCTTGAACAAAGGCTACGGTAATGCCATTTTCTTCTCCACATACGCTTTCAGTATTGCTAGTGGGCAGGCGCACAAGCTGCAGCTTCTTCTTCAAAAGTTCTAGTTCGCCCTTGGCAATATCGAGCTGCCATGAGTCTTAGTCATTGCTTTCCCTGAGCCGGAAGACTGCCGTGTCCGCCTGACTGACCTTGAAGGGCTTAGGGTTAAAAGAATACATGTTTCACGGGGTGTTTGAAGATGGAAGTGTGCATATGTGTTGTACGAGAAGTTGTAAGCCATGAGAAATTGGGTACACATGGTTGCACTGCCCCACTAGACCACGTGGTCGCGCTGCCCCACTAGACCACGTGTTCTCGATGTCACACAACATTGTGAAGTCTGAGAAATCTCCTCAGACGATACCCAACAGAACTGAACGCCCCCTAATTCTTATTTCAACATTTGCACTGCTGAGTACTTCGTGTTCAAATCATAAAGGCACGTTGGTGAACGATCAAGTATCTTTGGGGCTGTCTGCTGCCATCACCTTTAAAACGAACTTTTCTGTCGCTGCATTCATTTCATCTTTCTAAATCTCCTTTTACTAGTCGATAGTTCCGTTCAGGCCCACCTTCACCAATAAAGTTGCAGGCTTGAGGATAACCAACACCTTCTCACGGCCCAAGGTACCACAAAGCACTGAAGACGTTAACGCCACGCGAGGCCTAAAATACCGAATTTGCACAAAACCATCGACAGCCATCTGATATTACGAAATATATGAGTGTTTCTCAAGACGTGCGTTACCAACATGTCAAACTGCAGGTGCATGGCTACTATTGGTGAGCGCTCTCACAACCGTACTCCGATGCGCAAGGGCAGACGCAACTAGATTGTGCGGTTCTGACGTGGAGAGAACTGAACGAACAAGTCACGTTTGGGAAGGATATACGTTCGCCAAACACTTGACTTTGTCTTATGGCTGGATGTGAGTCCACAGTCGAAGTTCTTGATGACATGCGCGATAATAAGTTTCGTCGCTATTGATGCATAAAATCTCCCGGGGCTACGAAATGCTGTCAATGGGGCGAAGAGACTGCTCCATGTCGCGACTTACCAGACAATGCCCCCAATCCCCCAGACATGATAGTTTGCAGAAAGGTCTGAGTATCTCGATGGGCCTTCGGGCTGAAGTACTGTCTGTCTGTCGTTGGGGATTCTATCGCGTGGTGCAAAGCGGAACCCTTCAAAGGTGCCAGCTTGAGGAAAGTACGTCTCGTCGTGCAACATTGGCATGGCAGGAACGCACGTCCAGTCACCTTTTCTCACATGCGTCCCATCAGAGAACGTAAAGTCCTTGAGGGCTTGTCGTCGGCCTGTCACTGCACGTATGTAAGCGATATTTGCAAAAGGGAGAGGAAGAAGAAGAACCTACCAGCCTCAATCGGACTCAGTCGCGAGGATTCTTTGATGAAACTGTCAAGAAGCGGCAGACCCTTTGTAGTCTTCATGAAGCTCTCGAATTCAGGACTGTCTAGCTCAGTTCGAAGCGGCTCAACGTACTCGGGATGTTCGCATAGGTCAAAAAGTACATAAGTAACAGTCTGACGCCGAACTGTCAGTCTTCATCATTGGTAGGCCCGAATGTTTTTCAACTCACTGCAGCCAGAGCGTGGACAGACCCAAACCAAATTGCGATGATCTCATAGGACACTCGACGAGGACCCCAATTCAATTCAGGAGGCGCCGTATCAATAATCCACTGGACCATGTCATTCTATTTATTACGGAATTAGTAACGCGACAGGCCACTAAGTGTGGACCAACATACCGGGCGCTTCAACGAAGTATCTGCCAACTTCATCGCTTCCATACGCCGGGCAACAACATCATGGAGCATATTGAAGACATGATTCTGAATGGACGTGTGCCTTCCAATGTACGGTCCGACTGTCCTTTCGGGGAGTTAGCGTGTCGAACTCAGGAGCACACCATGCATGTGTACCTCTTCACAAAGTCTGGGACGAGTCGAAGAACCTCTCCTGTCATTATGACGAGCTCATTGTATTGGAAGATCTTGTCCATAAAGAGCTCGTTCTTGACTAGATCATGTAAGTCAACATCAATGACCACGGACCAAACTCACCGAGCTCATCACCAAAGAAGCAAAACCCATTCAACTGGCATAAGATCCTTTTGTTCAACTCGTAGGCCGGAAGGGGTCCATGGCCTGCATCGTAAGCATCGTATAGCTGAGTCATTCAGTGAAGCTCACCTTCAGACTGCCAAAAGCTCTTCGCGACTGTGCCAAAAGTATCTCGGACGACTTCGTGCATTTCAGGCATGATGTTGAGTAGCTGCCTAGGGAACAGCGTGCCTACGGCTCGAATATACCCAATGCCTTCAGCTCCTCTTTCGTCGTACCAGTTGTGGCCGAGCATAGTATAAGCGGGCTGAAACATCTATACAAACCTTAACGCTGCGTCTAAATATAGTAATTATAAAGCGTAGGGAATAAAGTACCCGTTTGGTTACTCCAAATATAGAGAGAACATCTCGAGTAGCTTTACGTATCTCACTTATATATTTTTCTAAGCTAACGAAGACGTAGTTATAATTAGGCCCTACGACTCTAAAGGTATTTCTACTAGCCTAGTAATATTAGCGCTTATTTTAGGTTAGAGAAGTAGGAAAAGCGGATTAAAGTCACGTAGGGAATAATACTACCTTTATATAGTCGTCTTATATAAGTTCTAGTCCTTTTAGGAGAAAATTTTATACTTTTAGCCTAGTTATAAGGTAATTTATAATTTTATAGTAAGGTTTAATAATAGATTTCTTTAAAAGGTTAGATAGAGAGTCTTAAGCGAAGTATCTTATACTTACTAGCTATATTATTAGTTTAAGCGTATATACTATAGCTAAGTAGTATACCTATAGAAGTAAAGTAAGTATTAGGGAAAGTATATTAGTATATTACTAGAATATAGATAAGTACTAAACTTTATACTAGATATAGATATAGAATACTTAATAAAGAGTAGAAATACTTTAGAATAATTAAAGATAATAAGATTTTATACTTAAAGAGCGGTCTTCTTTATCTTTATCTAATAGATATTTATATATATTAAGATATATATTTTAATAAGATACTATCTACTTATTACTCTTATCTATAGAAGTAATATACTTATTAAAGTACTTAGTAAATTTAATAACGATTTCTAGTCTTTTTATTAATAATCTATCCTTATTATAGTAAAAATAAAGAAATACCTTAATTCGTAAACGTTAGTTACCTTCTTAGCCTAGAGCGTTTAGGTTAATACCCCTATTATTAAAAACCCTACTAGTTAACCTTATAGAGGTAAAAGGGATTAATAGAAATATTATTACTAACGGACTTTAAGAAAGTTTTAGGGATCTTATTAAAGATATTACGACGTAGTATATATAAATACTAAGTCTACTATATTATCTATTTATAGTACTAACTAGATCTATTAAAATATAAGCGTTTATAGAATATTAAATAGAGAATATAAGAATAAAATTAGAAAAAAAAAGTAAAATTTTATAGCTCTAAGTTATTAAATAAGTATTTCTAATAGATATATTATAATCCGTTTTATTATATCTATTATAATAGTAGAGATATATAATTAAAAAGATAGATATACTAGTATCTAGTATTTATATTTAAAAAGGCTTCCTAAGCGAGGCCGTTAATTAAATTAGGGTTTTTTTAGAATATTATAATATACTATATTAAAAGCTAGGTTTCGTATAAAGTAAGTTCTATAAGGTAGAATAATAGTATAGAAAGCTATTTATACTTATTTAATATACTTATTACTATATAATAGTAATATATAAATAGATTTATCGTCGTTATTAAAGAAGGATATACTAATTAAATTAAGATTTTTTTAGAATATCGTAATATATTATATTAAAAGCTAGGTTCTATATAAAGCGAGCCCTATAAAATAGAATAATAGTATAGGAAGCTATCTATACTTATTTAATATACTTATTACTATATAGTAGTAATATATAAATAGGTTTATCGTCGTTATTAAAGAAGAATATATTAACTAAATTAGGGTTTTTTTAGAATATTATAGTATATTATATTAAAAGCTAGGTTCTATATAAAGTAAGCCCTATAAGATAGAATAATAATATAGAAAGCTATTTATACTTATTTAATATACTTATTACTATATAATAGTAATATATAGATAGGATTATTATTATTAAAGAGAGGATATATTAATTAAACTAAAGAAAAAGATATTATATTAATACTATTTCTAAATACTTATAAATTATAGTTTATTATAAGATAGTCTATATTAATACCCTATACTATATACCTTATTAGGATTAGGGCTAATCCTAATAAAAAAGGCCCGTATACGTATACTAAGAAAATATTTTAGCTAAAAAAAGCTTCTATAGATTTTCTAAGGTAGCTATTTTACTTATAAAAGCTTCTATAGATTTTCTATAGTAGCTTTTTTAGGTTAAAGTATTAGAATTAGCCGTATACTATATACCCTTTTAGGATTAGCGTAAAGATATATAAGCTCCGCTGGATTTTCTATAGTAGCTTTATTTTTAAATTTTTATTACTAAGATAAAAATCTACTACGAAGACTCTATAGTAGCTTTATTTTTTTAGATTTTTAAGGCTAAGATTAAAAGCTATAATAGAGTCTTTATAGTAGCTTTATAGTCTAAGCCGTTATAAACGCTCCTAAATCTAAATCCTAGCGCTTACTAGTCTTAGATAAGTATATATTTAACTATATAAGGGTTTATATCTAATAGATATTAAAGTTAGAATAGAATATTCTTATCTCTACCTAATCCTTTTATAGAGTAGGGTAGTAACTTTCTTATATTATTTATAAACCTCTTAACGCTCTTTAATACCCCTTTATCTTTCTTAACTTCGAAACTTAATATAAACCTCTTAAATAATCTTCCTAACTTAATAGACTAGATAGCGATATTATTACTTATATTCGAATACTTAAAGTAGCCCTTAGTTAAAAAGTATATAAAGAATTCTACTATAAACCTATTATTACGTTATATTCGTATACTTTACTATTCCTCCTAGTAAATAGTTATCGTCTTTCTTCTCCTTACTATCTAGGATAATAAAGGGTATATTATCCGCCTCGGCTATCTTACTTTACCTTATACTTCTTCTTATTTATCTTAATTTTATCTATTTAGTTAGCTCCTTCTCTTTTAGTTCTAACTCTTTAAGATAATAGATACTTATATTATAAGTATATTAGCTAAGTTATTTACTATATTATTATAATCGTAGTTATATAGATCTTATCTATAAGATAATATAGAAGCCTTTATTAATAGTTATTAATAGGGCTAAAAAACTATTAAGTTCTACGCGTATTATAGACGCGTAAGTTCCTACTACGGAGAGACCTAAGTACCCTATTAATAACCCCCTAATTAACGACTAGGTATTTCTCTTAAGGCTTAGATAGGATAAGAAGTAGAAATTAAGTATTTTTAATTCTTAGATAAGCGCCGAAAATATCTTACTCTTTTACTTAATTAATAAGTTATCGTCTTTAGCTCCTACGTCTAAGAATATTAAGGATCGATTCTTAAGAAAAGCTATTAAGAATTAATAGTACCGCTAATATCTAAAGAACTTAAGTAACTATTAAGATAAAAAGCTAATATAAAGTCTTCGTAGTAGCTTTATTTTAAATTTTTATAGCTAAGATAAAAGCTAGTATAAAGTCTCTATAGTAGCTTTATTTTAAATTTTTATAACTAAGATAAAAGCTAGTATAAAGT
>JASJFT010000296.1:0-46600 GCA_030770425.1 Darksidea phi | reverse complement strand
TTTTTTTTTATTACTACTATTTAATTTATAAATTAGTTAATAGTTTATATTTAGAGTACTTCTATTATAATTATATAATTATAGAGGTTTAGGTATAGTATTTATAAGTAAATACTCTTTAAGCTATTATAATTATTTATTTCTTTAATATTATTAGTTAATTATATAAACTCTAAGTTAAATATATATAAAGATATCTTTTTCTACTAAAAAGTCTAAAGTTTATTTTTAGCCCTTTTATTAATAAGAGGGTTAGAAAACTAGTTATCTAGAAACTTCTAAAATAGTTCTATTATTTTATTAGGGTTCTAGTCTATTTATAATATATCTATATCTAAAGTAACTTTCTTTAACTAGTTAAAAATATAGTTTACTTTATATTTTTTTCTTAAGTTATTATTTAATAACTTATAGTCTATTTATATTTTAAACTATTTCTAATTATATTTATTTTCTTTAAAGTATTTAGAATTAGAAATCTTAATTCTCTTCTTACTTTAGAATATTATAGGGTTTATTAGAATACTAGTTACTAAAAAGAGAAGAGAGAATATTCTTAGTAAAGGGGAATATACGATTTTATTAATATTAATACTAAAGGGTATAAAGAATATAGATATATAGATAGCTTTAAGAGTATTTATATATTTTTTTATATCTTTTATTATAATAAGTATTTTATATAAAGTTATATTAAAAGATTATTCTATACTAATTTAACTTATTTAAAATTTATTCTCTATTATAGATCTAATTAATTATAATTTAGTTTAGACCTCTTCTTTTATAAAGTCTCTTTCTTATAAATAGTTTAGAAGTATTAGTTCTATCTATATATTATCTTATCTCTTAGCTATATTAAATAGAGTCTAGGTCTAATAGATTATTTAATCTCGTTTAGAGTTATACTTAAGATAGAAAAGAAGAAGTAGAAATAAGTAGATAATAGTTTAATTATATTAATAGATAAGAATTAATCTAGATTTAAATTAACTATAAGAGAGAAGACTATCTAGGAGATTCGTAATTATTATATATTAATTTAGTTTTCTTAGATCTATAGACTCTATAGCTCTATCCTCTAATAGATTTACTAATCTATAGATCTATAGATCTATAGAATCTATATTTATTAAGGATTATAAATCTATAAATCTATTATATAACTTTCTACTCTCTAATTATAAGGTCTATATCGTATTCTTTATTAGAGCCTATAATAAACTCTATCTTAGATATTTCTATTAGTTATTATTCTATAGTTTATATATAGTTTATAATACTATCTCCCCTCTTTAAATCTTTAGCTTAAAGGTTATTCTAGATCTAGTATTCGACTATATTAATATTAGCTTAGAATCTTTCTAAGTTATATCTTTCTTTCTCTATAGTTTTTTATAAAACTAAAGAACGTCTTACGTTTACTAACTATATTAGTTATAATAGTTCTAAAATATTTCCTTACTCTTAATATAATAGACTAGGAATATCTTATATTATTTCTTTTAATAAAAGTAAATACTATAAGACCTATATTTACGTAAATATATAAAATTTATATTAGTTATCTAGAGTTTTTATAGCTAAGTATCTATTTTCTACTATAACTTATATATATAGACTTATATATATTTAAGTAATTTATTAACTATTTATAAGAGAAACTTTAAGCTTAGCTATAAATAGCTAAAGAATATTATAAGAAATTACTTTACTATATAATTAAGTTTAGTTAAGAGTTATCTAATATATAGATAAAGGTTTAATATTTAAAGAAATAAAAAGAGTTTCTTAATAAGAAGACGGCTAGATAGTCTTATACTCTTAAGACTAAACTTAATACTAAAAAGGTAGAGCTCTAGTAGCTAGAGTAGTAAAAGAATCTAAAGATCTCTTTAATCGCTCTAGACGTTACTTATAATATTATAGATAATATTACTTTTTTTAGTCTATTAAATATCTTATACTATATTATAGATAATACTAATTCTCTTAACTTATTATAAGATAAACTTATCTTATTTCTAAATTTTCTTTAGAATTATAATTTTAGTACTTTATAAGATTCTTAGGATAATTAAGATTATCTTTAAGTTTTTAGATTTATTTTTATAGTTTTCTATTCTCGTCTATTCCTTACTATTAGATTAGATAGTAGTTTTTTCTATTTCTAATATTATTATCTAAGATTTTTTCTACTTTCTATTCTTTATTATCTTTTCTATATATATCTATTTTATATACTATTAGTTTAGTATCCTATAGTACTTTCTTTAGTAAACTAATATAGAATATAGAATAGATTTTTATTTATAAAGATAGTCTTAGTTAATAGTTTATATATAAGACTTATTTTTTAATCTTATAAGAATTAATCTTAGTATAGTCTAGTTTACTATTAGGTTACTTATATAAGACCCTAGGACTAAGTATAATTAACTAGAAGTTATAATAGCTAAGATAGCCTTCTAATTAACTAATAGTAGAATTAGTATATTAAAGCTATTCTAAAATAGTACTATAAGGGTATAAGAATAGAGGGTTCTTATTATACTAATATTAGTTATATACCTCGCTTAGTCTAGTAGACTAAGTAAGCCTACTCTATAATACCTTTATATTAGTATATCTATTATTCTATACTACCTTTAGTATTATTACTAATACTAAGTATAGTATTCTTTTACCCGTTGGTTAGCCTAGTAGTATAGAGCTAGCGCCCTTATAATAGTATTAGTAACGATAATAAAGCTTTAGTTCGAATCTAGCTCGTATTAATTCTATTTATAAATTATTACGTAGATTTATCTAAACTCTATTTAACTACTAGTATACTTACGCGTCTAGCTAATTGGTTAATATACTTACTATAGTAGTATATTAGATTAAGTAGACCTATTATAATAGATACCGTCCCCTACTATAGATACTAAAGAATTAATAGATATATAAAAGGCTCGAGACGAGTCTTAAAAAGAAGAGAGATAGTATTATACTAATATTAGTTATATACCTTACTTAGTCTAGTAGACTAAACGAGTCTACCCTATAATACCTTCGTATTAGTATATCTATTATTCTATACTACTCTTAGTATTATTACCGATACTAAGTATAGTATTCTTTTACCCGTTAGTTAATCTAGTAGTATAGAGCTAGTACCCTTATAGTTCTTATACCTAAATAGAGCTTAGCGTACTAAATAAGCTAACTAACTATTAGACTAATTCTCGGGATTACCTAATCTACTAACCGAAATAGAAAATAAGTAAAATAACTAGATTACCTAGGGAACGGATCGTAATATTATCTCTCTTCTAGAATAAGGCCTTATCCTTAAGGGCCTAGTAAATAAATAATTAAGAAAAAGTACTTTTTAGAGGAAGAAGAGAAGAGAGATAAAGGGGATAGATAGGTATCTATATCTATTACTCCCTACTTAAAAAACGATTTAACTAGTACCCTCTAGGTTATTCTTAGAGTATATTAATATTATATAGTTCTATATATATCTACTTATTTTACTATATAAATTATTATTTAAAAAATATTTTTCTAATATATATACTATATAATATACTTAGTATATTTAAAGAACGTTATAGAATATATAAGAGAATACTAGTAATTTAGTTTTCTATATTATCTAGAAGTTATATATATATAACTCTACTAAGAGATAAGATTTACTCCTTCTATATTCCTATCTATAGTAAAGTAAGACTACGGGGAGGTACTCTAAGCTTTAAAAGTAATTACTATAGGCTCTAGATATTATACTATCTATTTTAGTAGACTATAAAGAAGAGGTACTTTAAGTTTAGGGATAATTACTATAAGCTCTAGACTATATACTACTCGTTTTAGTAGACTATAAAGGGTAAAAGTCTATATTTAGTACTAGTAATTTTTCTAAATTTTTATCTTAACTAGTATCTCGTCTTTTAATTAGGGGCTAAGGAACTTATCTTATAACGTAGCTTCTAGCTATTAGACTAGTCGTTTAGGTAGACCTAGCTTATTAGAGTACTTATTATAGAACTTTTTTACTTTTTAGACTATATTTATAAAATCGCTTACTAGGTAATAGATTAGATCTAGGTTATAGCCTATCTATTCTATTTAATAGTAGAGTTTACTATAAATAATCCGACTATTAAGAATATAGACTACTAGTTATTCGGGATATCTATTTACTTCTATAGCTAGTTTTTTAGAGAGTACTTAACTAGATAATAGATCTTATATAGCTTTATATAATCTATCTATATAGAAAATATTATATATCTTTATATAAAAGAGTAACTAGACTACGTAGAAGCTATATCTTTAGCTAATAATAAGATAAGATTCGTATATTTACTAGTCTAATTTTAGACTTAGTCTTAAGATAGTAAATCTCTTAGGTATAATATAGACTTAATCTTCTATATTAAAATCTAGAGAACGATATTTTTTATTAGTTTATTAGCTCTAGACTTTCTAAGCTACTATAATATTAACTTAGGTATAGTCGTAAATCTATTAGACTATATTAACTTAGATTTTTATAAACTCTTAGACTACCTATATAGTTATATCGTTTAATAATTTAAAGGATTTATAGACGTATTCTTATTAATCCTAGTAATAATAAGTCTTATAGCCGAATTTAATCTTAAACGGGGAAAATTCTATTATATTATATAAAAGAATTATCTAGACCTAGTCTATACTAGGTAGAAGATTAGACTAGTTATTTTAATAAAAGTTTATAAAGGGACGTAATCGTTAGTCTAGTTATTAATTAAAAACTTCTATATTACTATTAGTCTATAGATAGTAGACTATAAATAATAACTAGTTAATTTCTATAAGTCTATATAATTCTTTTATAAAGTCTAATATAAACTATAGATCTTAATTTAAGACTATAATATATAGAGGACTAAAGACTCGCTATATATATATATAGTAGAGAGTAGCTATATCTTTAATAATAGTAATCTTAAAGTAAAGTAATAAGAAAGTATATTTTAATAATCTATATATTATTATAAATATATTATTATATCTCTTATAGTTCTTTAAAAAGCTTTTAAAGTTTATAAAGATATCTTCTTATACTCTCTTAGATATAGAAAGTAGTTTAAGAAGATTTAGAGTCTTATCTTAAGACTTATAACTCTATTAGTACTACTTATAATTTCTTATATAATACTTTATATTCTTATTTATTATATTCTAATAGTATAGATCTCTTAGAAGTCTAATAGTTTTTTTTATACCTAAGTAAGTAGTAATCTATATAGTATATACTATCTAGATAAGATAGATCTTAAGAAACCCTACTTTAAATACTACTAACTTCTCTTTTTAAAGGAGGAGTCTAGATAGAGTTAAGAATAGGTACTTACGTCTTTAATAAGCTAACTTTTACTCTAGTTTAAGTATAGTATATATATAATTTTTATAAAATATATAATTAAGAAGTAAATAAGAATAAGTTTTAGTTTTATACTTAAGATTCTAGGTATTAGTAGTAGTTATTAAGATAGCTATTATAGTAGAAGTCTATTTAAAGAAGATAAAGATATAAGTTCTAATAGCTTTATCTTTTTCTTTCTAAGTTTTTAACTTCTTTTATTTTTAAGAGAGAGTATCTATAATAATATTAGTAATTCTAGAATAATAATAAATAGTATAGTAATAATCTATAAGCTTCTTAGTCTAACAAGTCTATTATAGAGTTAGTTCGTACTTAGTTAAGAAATACTCTAGTACCTAGTAATTAGTAATAACTTAAAAGGGTTTATTTAGTTATAATTCTATAAGCTAAGTTTTCTATTTATTTAATTCTCTTATAACTATAAGTATCTTCTTATTATAAATTTTATAGTTTATTTTTATAGACTTTATTATCTTTATAAAGTAGACTATAGATTACTAGGTTCTATTATTTTAAAGCTATATAAAAATATTTACTAGAATACTATTACTTATATTAATTTCTATACGGGTTCTATAATAGGGTAAGTAATATCTTATAATAATATCTAAATATAATAATATCTTACTTTTCTTAAATATAGCTTACTCTCTAGGTCTAAAGATATAGAATTTTCCCTTTTATAGTAGTTAGATAAGTAGATAGACTATATAACTATAGTCTTTTAGCTACTTATAGTAGTAGTTATAAAAGTCTAGATAAGCTTATAACTCTTTTAGAGTAGTAGATTTCTTCTAGTTTTTAATAATTATTATCTTATCTAGGTCTATATAGATCCCTTTAGTACTAATAATAAAATTTAAAAACTTTATTTTAGTAACTATAAACTTATTCTTTTTAATATTAACTTATAGTCTAGTCTTCTTAAACTTATTTAGAATTTTACTTATATATTTCTTATATTTAAGAGGGTCTTTTAAGTAGATTAAAATATTATCTATATAAGTAATATAAATCTTATTAATTTTATTCTTAAGTACTTAATTAATATAGTACTAAAAGATTATTAGTCTATTATATAGTCTAAAAGGTAGAATATAATATTTATAATTTTTATATTATATTTTAAAAGTTATAAAATCTTCTATATTAGAATCTAATTTAATATAATAAAAGACTTAACGTATATTTAACTTAGTAAATACTTTTACTTTAAAGAGTTATATTAGTATTTCTTTAATTAAGAGAATAGCTATAATATTCTTCTTTATAATTATATTAATTTTCTAGTAATTAATATAAAATCTCTATCCCCCTTCTAACTTTTTAGTAAATAGAATAAGTAAGATAAAGTTAATATTACTAGTTATAATAAAGTCCTTTTTTAGATATTCTTTTAAATAAGCTTTTAGTAGCTTTAGATATTTAAGGAATATATTATAAAATAGACTTATACTAAACTTACTTATATTATTCTTAAGAATAATTTTATAGTTAATATTCTTTCTTCTAAAGGATAGCTTATCTAAGTCGACTTTAGAGAAATAGTCTAGAGTAGCTCCTATATAACCTTTATAAGAGAGCTTCTCTACTATTATATTCTATATATTCTATTCTACTAAGTCTTTTAATTATCTATTTCTAATTAATAAGTTAACTTTATATAAGCTAGTAGCTTCTAATATAACTTCTTTCTTATCTATAAACTTCTATATATTAAAAGACTTAAGAAAATATATATTAAACTTATTACTAACGACCTACTCTAGTAGATTATTAGGAATAGATATTACTTTCTTTTTCTTTCTATTATTTTTTTAGTAGTCTTATTAGTTTTTCTTAAATTTAGTATCTTTTAAATTATTATTAATATTACTATCTATATTTCTTTATATCTCCTTAGAAGTAGTTTACTAGTTCTTTATTACTTATAATAGGGCTTTAGCGGGCTTATAGACCTCCTCTTAGAAGATTATAAGGACTTTAATAGAAATTTCTAAACTAAGTATTAAATTTTTTTTAAGTAAGTAGACCTTCTTCTATACTTTAACCTATTAATTAATTAGATTATTATAGTATAAAGTATTATTCTAGTATTCTAGCTCTAGCTTTAGATCTGGCTTTTCTATAGTAGTTAGATTATATTTTATCTACTTTAGAGTATTATCTAGCTAGTATAAAGTTCGATTATAATAATTAATTAAGAATTAAGTTTACTTAAAGAATTTTCTTTTAAATATTATATTATAATATCTAAGCTTATAAAAGAGAAATTAGATAGATATATTCTTTTTCTAAATTAATAGATTAGCTTAGATAGCTATATTAACTAAATAACTATATTTTCTATTAAATCTATTAAGAGAAATTAGTTTCTTTAGTTAATAAAAGATAGGCTTTAACTTTTTCTTTACTACCTTTAAATATTTAGAGTAGACTAGTAGATATATACTAGTACTACTATTTATTAATTCTCTTAGCCGTATAGCTAGACTATTTACTATAAGTTAAATAGAGAGTATAAATAATTTTAAATTAATAAGTTATAGTATCTTAATAAGCTATTGATAATTAAGAAATTTAATTACTCCTATATAGACTACTAGGAAGAAGCTCTTCTTTAGTAGTTTTTATTTTTTAATACTATAAAGGAGGTATTAGAGTTATACTTTAAACTACTTTTCTCTTTATATAGGGAGTTTAGATAAGCTTCTTCCTTAAAATTATTAAAGAAGATAGTATTAACTTCTACTTTTATAGTATTCTATATTACTTTATATACGACGTAGTCGGAGTAGTCTTACTATTTATTTCTTTTTCTATAATTAAAGTAATAGTCTTACTTCTTATACTTCTTAAAAGAGTAATTATAAAGCTTAAATATATCTTTAAAGTAAATAGACTTTTTTTCTAACTTATTAGAGAAGAGCCTATTTATAGTTAACTACTTTCTCTTAAAGGTAGCTAATTAGTTATTTTAGACGAGCTAGGTCTTTTAATATTAATTATTCTTAAGTAGTACTTTATTAGCTAAAGTTATATATTTATAAAGCTTATTAAAGATAGAATTATTATTATTAAATAGATCTATCTTATTTCTTAGCTTAAAGTAGAGCTTATCTATAAATTCTTCGTTCTACTAGTAGTAAGATAGGTAGATCTCTATTACTAGATACTTAAAATTCTTAATAAAGTTACTAACTTTACTAAATATATTTATATATAGTTAATAGAATTTAACTTTTACCTTCTTTTTTATATAAGGATCTTTATAGTATTTTTTAATATATTCTAATAAGTCTATATTAGATATAAAGTCTACTTCTTCTTCTCTAGAATTTAGCTATATCTAAATATAGTCTTTTACTAGGTCTACTAGTTAGGATATAATATAGACTTAATAGATCTTAGTTATCTACTAGGAGGTTTCTTATATATACTAGTTCTTATTAATAGTAAGTTTTTATTCTATATTATAGAGCTAGTTCTTTAACTTAAACTCTTTATTATTCTTAAATAAGATAGAATTAGAGTAGAATATAGTCTTCTAGAAGCTAGAGGTTTATAGAAAGTTACTTTAGTAATTTTCTATAATATTCTCCTTTTAAATAAGGACCTATATTCTATTATCTAAAGTAATAGTTACGAACTCTAGTAAGACTAATAGAAATCTCGTAGAATAGGTACTAGAGTAAAGAGTAGGAATATTTTTTATTTTCTCTATAATAAAGAGTAGTATATTTAATTCTAATAAATACTTATAGTAATTCTTATTAGGTAGAGAAGTCTATATTAGATTAAAGAATATAATTAATTTAGTAGTTAGTTCTTTTTATAAGAAGTTTAATTAAAAGGTTAGATACTAAACTAAATTCTACTAGAATCTTTCTAGGAGTTTAGAAGTTTAAAGAGAAATATAATAAATAAAAGGAATTCTTTAAAAATTAATATTTAGACTATTTAGTTATATTATTATAAAGGGGAGTCTTACCTCTTCTATATCTTATCTACTATTAAAGTTATACTATAATAGTAGAGTCTTAAAAATAGACTTAGAGTTATACTAAGAAAGAACTATAAGTCTAGTCTTAGTATAGATAACTATAGGGGAGGACTACTTAAGGTCTTTCTTTAAATTTTACTACCTACTTATAGTTTTTTAAGCTTATTAGAGCTCTTTTTATAACTTTTTAACTTATTTTCTATAGTTATTCCTTTCCTTAACTAATTAGTTAAACTTATTAGTTATAGCGTTTATAAAGACGTTTCTACTAACTATATCTACTTCTATAGTATATACTAGCCTTTTAGCTATAATAAAATAGAGATTATTATCTATTAGGATATTAGTAATTAAATTAGGTCCCTTCTAGGTAACTAGTATATCCTAGACTATATTATAGTTTAGAAGTTCTTCCTATTCTTTAGTATTCGTTAAATAGGAGATTTAGGGTCTATTTTCTTCTTAGAGTAATTTAACCCTCTTAGTATACTTATTAATCTTCTTCTTAAGGCTATCTTTACTTATACTCTCCTCTTAAGAGGGGAAGATAGTTTTAAGGGTTTAAAGATTAATATATATATCTTTATTAATAAATACCTCTAAGAGGGTTAGTTTATAGACTTTAGTTAACTTTTACTAGTATACTTTCTCTTTAAGAGAGAGTATTTTACTTCTAACCTAGCTCTAAGATCTAGTTTAAGCTTATATACTTCTTACTCTACTTAGAACTTAACTTAGAATCTTATCCTTTTCTTTCTTCTATAGGGAGGGCTTATAGGAGGATAGTTTATTTAGTAGAATAGACTTTAAAGGGTCTATCTAGCCTAGAGAATCTACTATCTTATTATTATACTAATTTAGCGATTTAGTTAATTATATAAAGATAAGTTTATTATAGGATTTAGAATATAGATCTAATTCTATATAATACTTTTATAGGTCCCTTCTCTTTAAAGGAAGTATTAGGCGTTCTAGTAATATTAGGGCTCGAAGTAATTAATTTTAAGGTTTATCTAAGAAAGTACCGCGCGCTATCTACTCTAAGTACTATAGATCTCTAGGGATTTAAAAGAGGGGAGGTTAATATTTAACTACTATCTCTAGTCGAAAGTTAGAGATCTTAGGATAATATAAGACCCTAGAACTAAGTATAATTAACTAGAAGTTATAATAGCTAAGGTAGTCTTCTAATTAACTAATAGTAGAATTAGTATATTAAAGCTATTCTAAGATAATACTATAAGAGTATAAGAATAGAGGGTTCTTATACCCGAATAGGACTTAGCGCGCTAAATAAACTAATTAACTATTAGACTAATCCTTAGGATTACCTAATCTACTAATTAAAATAGAAAATAAGTAAAATAACTAGATTACCTAGGGAATAGGCCGTAATAACTTACTTTTAATTTTTTTTTTTAGTAACTATACCTTTTCTCTCTCTTTAAAAGTAGGTACTTTCTTTTACTTCTTATTATAGTACTTACTTATTTTATTTTAAAGGAATTCTATATCTTTTTTAAGCTATTAGTATATTTATAAAATAATTTTTACTATTTTTTCTCTATTCTAGCTATAAGACTAAAGTTATTTAGATTCTTTATATATTTTTAGTTTAATTCTATAGTTTATAAAGAAAGATATTATCTTTATTATATTATATTATAAACTATTATATATAAATTATACTATAGATAAAAGTATAACTTAATTATACTAATAATAGTTTAGATAATATCTAAGATATTATTCTACTATCTAGTTTATTTATTCGATTAGTCTATCTATTTATAGATAATAGATAGTTAATATATTATATTTTATTTCTAGTTTAGCTATAAGAGTCTACTAAAACTTTACTATAAACTTAATATCTTTATCTAAGATAATCTTATCTAGTATTTTATATTTACTAAATATATATCTTAGTAAAGTATAGATAAGTTATTTTACTATATTTTCTTTATCTATATACGAGATAAAGTAAGTATACTTTATAAACTTATCTATTATTACTAGTATAGTATTATAGAATACTTTTATTATTAATTCTTTAGAACGTAGTAACTATATAATAAAGTTTATAGTTATAATCTTCTATAGTCCTTTTATATTTTCTATTAGTTATAGTATTCTATAGAATATATATCTAGTATATTTATTATAGTAATTACGGAGTAAGGTACGAGTATAGTATATATATTCAGGTCTACTAAAGTAGAATATCCCTATTAGTTCTATAAGTAGTTAGCGGTAATTACTAGGATAGATTAAAGAAATTACTAGAATAGGTTAGTAGTATTACTTTATTTAGATAGATAATATTTAAATATCTAATAGCTAATTATTTTATACTACTATAGGGCTATACCTAATTACGAAGGCTATAGACTTTTTAACTACTTCTCTAGCTATATCTTATTAAAATCTACTATACTATATAAATAACTAATATAGTAACTAATACCTAGACTAATACTTTTTTTTTTATATAGATATTACCCTTTCTACTAAGAATACTCCTATCTAGTACTAATATCTTTAATATAACCTACTAGCCCCTTCTATACTTAATACGATAAAGCTCTATTAACTTTCTATAATTAGTTTAAGAATAGTAGATAGAAGTACTAGTATTTATTATACTACTTAGCTAAACGTAAGAGAGTTTAAACTAGCCGCGATAATAAACCTCTTATATAAGGTAGTACTTCCTCTTCTCCCTTAAAGTAGCTTAATCTTAGCCTACTTTCTTAACTTTTATTATTAATACTAGTATCTAGCTTAAGTATTCCGAGCGTATCTTTTATACCGTAGATAGACTCTACTACTTAGTTATTATTACTATCTTAATTAACCTTTTAAGTAAGTAATAATCCGCCTCCCTCTTAGCTATTATACTCTACTTAGTCTAATCTCTAGTACGTCGTACTAGTTTTACCTCCCTCTTAGTTATTATACTCTACTTAGTCTAATCTTTAGTATATTATATAGGATCTACCTTTCTCTTAGCTATTACGCTCTACTTAATCTAGTCTCTAGCGCGTCGTTTTAGATCTACCTTCCTCTTAGTTATTATACTCTACTTAGTCTAATCTCTAATACGTTATACTAGTTTTAGGTAATAGTATAGGTATTAGTTATAATATTAGTCCCGATAAATATACTTTTACTATTAATAACTTTAGGGAAGCTAAATCTTATATATATAACCTCCCTTCCGCTTTACTCTAAATCGACTTCGATAAGAACGATTACTTAAATAATTAAGTAATATTAGACTTAGATAAAGCCCTAATTAGTAAGTTTTATAAGGAGTTAGATAAAGAGTAGATATAGATATATACTATCTATAATTATTACTAGTTTTAGATTAGGGTATATAACTACGAATATCTAGTATATTATAATAATAGAGTTAAGTACTTTAATAACCCTAATTAGATTCTACTTTATAGGGCTATAAATAGTATAGACTTTAGTCTATTACTAATTACTCTTCTACTTTTAACGGACGTAGAGGAGATACTAATAGCCTAAGTATACGTCTTTATAAAAATTCGGTAGTATTATAGTTTATAGTAGAAGTATAGAAGTTATATTTACTATTTTACTATAAATATTAGTTAGATATTTTATAAACTTTCTCTTTTATCTTTTAAATTAGATATTATTATTCTTAAGCTACCCTAATTAAACGATAATAATAGGGATATAATCGACCGTTAGTTTAAGAAGGACTTTAAGATATACTAATTAGCTATACTTTAATAGCTATTCTTTTTAAAGTATAATTATTCTAGTTACTATAATATTAAAATTAATTATAATACTATTTAATAGCTTCCTATAGACGTATTTATTAATAATTAGTTTATTAAGATTAAGTATAACGATAGACTATACTTAGTACTAGATACTAGGTCTAATATATAAGTAGACCGTTCTAGTCTATTCTATACTTCTATAGGTACCCTACTTATATAGACCGTATCTATTCTACTTAGAAATATAGCTAATACCTTATCTAATACTAGTAGTACTTCTATAGAGTTCTCTTCTTTATTAATTAATTCTAATAGATTATATATAAGTTAACCTATACTAGAGGAGTCTATTAATAATATAGAGTCTAATTATAATAGTCTAGATCTTACTAGCTCGGATAACGAAGATATAGGGGTAGATATATTAGCTATACCTAATCTTCTTTTAGATATAGGGGAGTTTAAGACTTTCTACTAGTAAATATAGGGTCGAAGAGAAGTTATATATCTTACTATAGGTTCTATCTACTAGATACCTATTATAGAGTTTAATAGTCGGGAGTCTCTTTTTAGTCTTATCTTTTCTACCCTTTATTCGACTAGTACTACTAATTTTATATAATCCTAATAGTATATAATAGACTATCTTATATACATTCGTTATATTATATATTATAAAAATAGGTAATTTATATACTACTCTTAGTTTTAATTTACTATATTTAATACCCTTTTATAGAGGTAGACTATAGCTAAGACTAGTTTCTTTATTAATTATATAATAGACGCTAATCCTATTACTATAGAGGATATTAGGGCCGTATTTAATAGCCCTAATAATAATCTATAACTAATTAATTCTATTATTTATTACTCTACTACGATTTAGGAATCTTATATATATTAGGTATAAGAGGATAAAAATTTTAAGGCTATAGTATATTCTATCTTAACTCTCTCTAGATTAGAGACTAATACTAAGACTAATACTAACTATATTATAGGTTCGTTAGCTATCCTCCTTATATCTCTTTATTATATACTCTACTATAAATTATTATTAGTATAATCTATTATAGTTTATACCTTAGTTTAAAGAGTAGAAAACTACTACTTCTATATAATATACGCGACTCGCCTAAGACTTTATTCGAGACTATCCTTATATTATATTATACTAGTTCTATTAATAATTCGAGCTATTTAAAAAATATATTATTAAGCTAAAGTTTAAGGTTGTTAATTTATAGGATTAATATAAGTAGTAAGAATATAGGAGTACTTATAATTATAGTCTTTATTTCTATTACTATACTTCTAGCCCGGACTATAAGCTAGGTAGCTAGAATACTAAGTTTTTAAAAAATCGACTTACTTAGTATTAGAGATATTATATTAGTACTATCTACTCTAAACTAAATACTTAGGATATACTAAAAGATAGATTACTATTATTATTACTATTTAAGTAGATAATATTTAACTTTAAAGAGCTAGTCTCTATTTTTACTTACTACTATCTCTATTATTATTAGAATTCGTATTATAAGAAGAAAAATAAGGTAATTAAATAGGAGGTTTATTACTTCGACGTACTATAGCTACTTAACTTAGGCCTATAATTTAAAAAGACTCTAGAAAAGATCTATTTTTATCTTTAACCTTACTAAAATTATCCCTAGCTTAATATATATAACTAGGTTATAGCTCTTAGCTAGTATATAAATATAGATATCTAGCCCTATACTAGTACTATTAGAGTAATAGAGTATATAGGGGTTTATACTATAAAGAGAGAAATACCGACTCTATTATATAAAGAAATAGTAGTTTAAGTTCTTCCTTATTTAAATAATAAAAATATACTCTTCTTTTTTACTTCTAAGCTCCTAAATAGAACTACTAGCTAGTAGGACTATAGTATTTAGGAAGTCTATTATATCCTCTTTAGCTTACCTCTAGTTTACTACTCTTAAGTAGTAGTTAATATTAATTATCGTCCTAAGATAGAATATCTAACTACTTTCGTCTTTTAAAATTAGTAGTAAAAGGCGGCTAATACTCCTAAAGATAATAGCGACGACTAAGTTTCTTTTTAATAAGGTTAATTACTCTTTACTAAATATAAAGAGCGACTAGCTATACTTAAGAGGGTTAACTATTTTAACTTTCTTCTTTATTATATCTATTATCTATCTTTTAAGTACTAAGCTTAAGTAAAGCTATATATCTTAAAGTACTATTCTCTCTATTTATCTATAGTATATATTAAAGACTTTACTTACGTTATACTAATACTTTATTATTCTTTCTATTTAATTAAGGATATTAAGTATATTAATAGTAAGAATTTTATTATTTATATAGAAGTCTACTATAAGTATAAAGCTTTATATACGTATATTTCTAGTACTCGTTATAGATCTATAGAATTAAAGGTTAAAGAAGAGAATTCTAAGTAGAAAAATATAGATTTAGAGGATAACTCTTCTTTTAATAAGTTAGCGGCGAGATACTTAGATTTATAAGGATTTATTATAGACGATAATAATATTAGAGACTAGCCTATTAATTAAGTAAAAGACTAGAATAATCCTATTTATAAAGATATATACGGACTCGACCTATTATATTATTAGAAGGATTAGAAGCGCCTCTATTCTATTAATTAGGTTATTCGGACTAATATCTTACCTAATACCCTCTAGTCTAAATAGTAGCTATTATACGATATACTAGTAAATTATAATATAGCTTTTTAGAGAAATAGTTCTTCTTCTTAACTCCTTATTAACTTAGATAGTACGGGTAGTACTAGTAAGATATATATAATAGAGGTAACGTTAGCCGTTCTAATAGAAATTATAGAGGTCCTTAATAAGAGACCCCCTATTACTTATTATATATTAATTAGTATAGCGGCCTTTCTTATATTAGAGAGAATAATTAATTCTATATTCCGGATTCTAATCTAACTATAGGGTAGTAATCTCTCTCTATTAGTATCTACTACTCTTTAGTAGATCTAAGCGTCGTTTAAGGATATCTAATATATTATTATTAACGAGAAATCTATAGTTAGTCTAAGTATTTTCTTTTAGATATATATACGATATTATAAGATTTAGCTAGGTTAATAGTTACTTTCTTTTATCGAAGTAAATATTATATTAACTAAAGACTTTTATTAACTCCCTTTAATTATATATAGGCTATTATTTAATAACTCCTATACTCTAAATCTTACTAATACTAAGAATCGAGCTCTTTATCTTAAATTTCGCTATATAATTATTTTAAATATTATTATATAGTAATAAGATAATATATAGATAGCTTTTTAGAAAGCTCTTATACGTATTTATATTAAAGAATTAAGATAAGCTAACTAGATTCTACTTATAACTCGATATCGTATAGTACTTTCTCTAGTCGAACGAGATTTCTTTAGTAGTACTATACGAATCTATACTAAGAGATATAAGATTAGCTAGATTAATTATTATTATATACGAGATTCGGGCTAACTAATAGTTATAATAAGGGCGTTTTATAAGAACCTACGGGTAGCTATAGTACCCCTAGAAGATAGTAGTAATCTTTCTAGCGAGCTTCCCCTTTATATTAGTAGATAGGTAATACTTCTTAAAAATATCTAGATAGAGAGAGGCTTAGTAAATAGTACTACTAGGACTATTATTAATATTATTTAGGGTATAAACGTTAATAATTATAAGAATATAACGCCTCTTATAATTCTAGTTATATTTAATAGATATATAGGTCCTAGACTTTATTTAATAGATAATAGCTAGATTATAGTACTAGTCTTTACTATTAGTAGAGAGTTTATACTAGACTAGGTAATTTATACTCGGGTTTAGTTTTCTCTAGTATTTACTTAGACTATTACGATTTATAAGTCTTAAGGCCTAAGTTTAAAAAAGGTAGTAATCTATATTAGTAGGGATTAGGATTATACTTCTAGACTAATATATATTATACTTTTACGAGTAAAGATATTAGAGGGTATAATATTAGAGGATAGTTTTCCTTTTTAGTATTTAAAGTAGCTAAAAAGTAAGATATATACGCGTAGAAAGGTAGATAAGATTAAAAGAGATTAGTAATACGTTCGTATTAAGGATACTCTATTTTAGTCTATAAATATAAACTTTATTATTAACTAGACTAATATCTATACTAATATTATATCTATATACCTTCGAATATAATATTACCGTACTCTAATAATTACTTATAGCCTAATACCTAGACTAATACTAGATTATACTCTATCTAGATCCCTACTATCTAGATATCGCTATCTTTATCTACTTATACGTCCTACTCCTCTTTATCTAAAAGTATAATCTATAGTATTATATCTTATAGAATATAATTAATAGTATTATAAATTATAGAGAGAATCGACTTAGTTATTAATAACTTATAATCCCTTATATAGAATTTTAGAAATATAGAAGTAAAAGTACCTTTAAAGGGTCCTAATAGTTTAAGTATCTCTTTATTTCTTACTAACTTAATTTTATAGCTTAGAAACCTTCTATAGTCTTAGTATAGAAAGATAAGAGCTAAGATAGTATACTTTATACGCGAAAATAGTATCTAGAATAGTAGAAGTAAAAGGCCGGTCTTCTTATCGATAGTTATTCCCTTCTTATAGTTATAATAAGTAGCTATCTCTTTAATAGCTAACGACTATAGTTATTAGTAAGGCTAGACTAATACTAAGACTAATATCTTACTTACTTATAATAGTTATAAGTATACTACTAGTAGAGCTATAGTCTATTTTCGAGAACGAAACTATATTATATAGTAAGGAAACCGTACTTCGAAGTAGACTTCGCGCTATAATTACTATTAGTATTACTATACTAGTAATATACCCTAAAAAAACTTACGTCCTTTAATATAAAATTACTAGCTATATTATAGGGAGAGGATTATAATATATTTTTATATACCTATAAGGTATTAATATTAGTATTAATCTATTTAATATAATATATAGAACTTATAGTAAGAAGGGGTCGATTAATTTTAGACTAGATACTATTTACGTATACCTATTAGGTATTAATATAGATATTAGTCTATTAAGTAGATAAACTTATACTAAAAGTCCTAGGCGATATATATAGGATATATACTATAAAGGTTCTAGTCTTAAAAGTAATAATTTTCTAGTATACTCTAATAATAGCTAATTACTAAAATTCTTATAGGAACTACTAGTAGCTAAGTTATAAAATAGTTAATATATCCTAATTAAACTAGTAGAAATACTAAACTACCTCTTTAGGTAAATTATCGTTTAAGTTATTAGAAGTATAGTTTTAGTTACTATTATCTTCGTCGACTAGTATAGGAGACGAGTTTAAAAGGGTTCTATTATCTCTATAGATATATAGCTCTTTCGTTATACTATAGATAAATATAGATAGTATATACTTATTATTAAGCTAAAATATAATATCTTAGTAGCTATAATAGGCTTTTTATATCTATATATTAATATCTCTAGACTAGGTATAGACTATAGCTTACTATATAAAATATAATCCTAAGCTAAATCTATAAATAGTTAGTATAAACTAATATTAAGGCTAATACCTTACTTACTACTATATAATAGCGATATTCTTAGACTATAAACGTAGTTAGCTTTTAATTTTCTCTTTCTTAAATAGACTCGACGTTTTATTAATAATATAGGCGACTAATAGTCGGAATTTCTTTTATATAGTTGTATAGTACTTATTAATTATATTCTTATCTTTAATTAACTAAAATTATTTACCTATAGCTTTATCGTGTACTTATAGGTTCTTCTTAGTATTCTTATTTAGGGAGTATTTAGTATTAGCCTTATACTTCTTTTAATCGGCTATAATAAAGGGTATTAGCCTTAGTATTAGTTTAGTAGCTAATAATATATAGTTATAAAAGGCTAATATTAAATATAGTAGTAGTATATATTATTATTAAAGTTTAGAAATAAATATTTAGAATTATTTACTTATAGCTATATTTATACTAGCTAGTAGTAAAGTCTATAATAAGGTTACTTAGTAATCGTAGTAAGTAGTAAATACTACTAGTAAGTTTCTATAATTTTTAATAGCTACTATATCTCTATCTATAGTACCGTTATATTTAAATTTTTTACTAAATTATAATTAAAATAAGATTTTATCTAAGGGCTTAATACTATAATTAATACTACGGCTTTCTTTTATAATTCGAAATACTAGTTAGTAGAATTTTAACTTTACTTTTAAGGGCTTTAATTCTTTTACTTTTACTACTAGCTAATAGCTAGTTATATAATCGCGGTAAGTAGTAAATACTACTAGTAAGTTTTTATAATTTTTAATAGCTACTATATCTTCGTTAATAGTACCGTTATATTTAAATTTTTTACTAAATTATAATTAAAATAAGATTTTATATAAGGGCCTAATACCGTAATTAATACTACGGCCTTCTTTTACGAATTAAAATACTAGCTAGTAGGATTTTAACTTTACTTTTAAGGGCTTCGGTTCTTTTACTTTACTTTTAACTTTTATTACTAGTCTATTACTAGTTATATAATATTATACTATTTTACTCTATATATATATCTACCTAGCCTCTACTTCTATAAACCTTTTATTACTTTCCTACTAGATTATTAAGAACTTACTATTATAGTTACGGGTAAACTACTCTCTAAGACTACTAAGAGTAAGGTATTAGCCTTAGTATTAGTTATCTACTAACTTTCTATAGTAAGAATAATATTAGTAAGCCCTAAGCCGTCTAAGCTTTAACTACGTTTAAATAATCCCTTTATTAATAGCTAGGACCGCGGCGTAGACCCCTCTAATCTACTACTACCTACTAGAGTAGATGTTATTAACCTACTTCTACCTATTATAGCTAAGTATATAGGTATATATTAGTCTTAGTATTAGTTCTTCTACTAATTTTAGTAGCGATATATAGTATATAGGCTACCGATAGTAATATTTCTATTCCTATCTCGCTTAGCGAATAATCTAGTCCTACTAAACTAAGTAAATAATCTAGTCCTACTAAATAAGCGAGAACTACTTTTAATAACTAGAACGGTTAAATATATAATATTAGTAAACGATTATCTAATATTATACCTTCTATAGTAGCTAGGTAGACTACGAGTAAGATATTAGTCTTAGTATTAGTCCTTTACTAACTTTAGAAGGGGATAGTACTCGTTTTAATAATAACGAATAACTAAGCGAATAATCTAGTTCTAATAAAGTAGCGAGGTTTACTTATACTAGTTAGGATCTTAGTACTTATAAGAATAACGAACGATATTCTAGTCTTCTACCTTAGTAGACTATAAGTAAGGTATTAGTCTTAGTATTAATCCTTTACTAACTTTAGTAGGGGATAGTACTTATTCTAATAATAGTAGATAATTATCTACTACCGGACCTTTAATAACTATCGGGTAGACTTTAAGTAAGATATTAGTCTTAGTATTAATTCTTTACTAACTTTAGTAAGGAGGACTAATAATTAAGAAGGGAATAGTATAGCTCCTTTAGTTTAAGTATTTACGGGGTATTCTAATTTAAATAACTAATAATCTACTTCTACTATAACCTCTATAAAAGCTACGTATACTTCGAGTAAGATATTAGTCTTAGTATTAGTTCTTTATTAACTTTAGTAGGGGACGCTACTCGTTCTAATAATAGTAAATAATTATTTATTACCTAACCTTTTATAATAGCTACGTAGACTATAAGTAAGGTATTAGTCTTAATATTAGTTCTTTACTAACTTTAGTAGGGGACGCTACTTATTCTAATAATAATAGATAATTATCTCGTATAGGGCTTTTAATAATAGTTAGATATACTTTAAATAAGGTATTAATCTTAGTATTAGTTCTTTATTAACTTTAGTAGAGTAGGTCGAAGGCGAAGAATAGAATAATATCTCTCTAAATCTTATTCTAAAGTCTAATCTTCTTAATATATCTAAGAGTAATTACGTATCTAATAGTATCTTTAAGATTATTAGGGTAAATATAATATAATAATCTACTATCTCTATAAGTAAGGTATTAGTCTTAGTATTAGTTCTTTACTAACTTTAATAGGGGTAAGTAGTAAGTAGCTATATAAAATACTAGCTATCTCTATAAGTAAGATATTAGTCTTAGTATTAGTTCTTTATTAACTTTAATAGGGGTAAGTAGTAAGTAGCTACGTAAAAGACCTACTACTACTAATAAGTCTATTACTATAAAGTAGCCGTATAATAAGCCGCTTAAGAAGCTATATAAGGGTATTAAGAAAGTTAATAAAGTCTCTACTAGTAATAAGTAGTCTAATAAAGATACTTAGTCTAAGTATAAAAAGTATAATTATACTTTTAATTATATTAGAGCCCTTATTTTTTATAGTATTAGTAATAAGTCCCGTTAGGGTCGACCGTATAGTAGTAAGTATTAGTTACTTTTACTTCTTATTTATTAATACTAATTAAATATATAGTAAGGGCTCTTTAAGAGATTTAGTACTTTTAAAAGGCTATTAGATTTATTATTCTCTATACGACGCTTAGCCGTCTTATATACGAGATTACTAGGGACGTAAGAGGTAGTAATAATCTATAGTTTTAGGCTAGGGCTTTCGACGTCCTTTATACTACTATTAAAGTCTATTTTATTACTATTTTAGAAGGTATAGTTATAATATAGTATTAGTTCTAGTATTAGACTAACTTTTCTATAGCTATAAATCTTATAGCTATTTACGCTAAGTATATAACTATTATATAGAAGAATATTTATTCTACTTTCTAAGTTATATCTACTCTTAAATAGTAGTTTAAGCCGGTTAATATATACTAGAAGGGAGTAATAAATAAGTAGGTTTAGATATTTAAGACTACGAGATATAGATTAGTTTAGCTATTAGTCTATATAGGTTATATTTTATTCCTTAGATATTAGTCTAGGTATTAGCTAACTAGGGCTATAGGCTATAGAATAAGTCTATATAGGTTATATTTAGTTCCTTAGATATTAGTCTAGGTATTAGCTAACTAGGGCTATAGGCTATAGAATAGGCGTTTAGCGCTATATAATAGGCGATAGCTAGTAATCTAAAGCTTTTATTATAAAATACTTACCTTATAGCTTATATATTTATTATTAAACTTTAAATATTAGACTTATATCTAAATTAATTTCCTTTAATTTATAATTAACTCGCTCCGTATTCTAATTCTTATTTACGAAAGATTAGGTAATTTTAATCTATATATTCTATAAGAGTTTATACTACTAGTTATTTTATATATAAAAAATAGTATATTCTTATTAATTATTTAAGAGTTTTTTCTACTTCTTAATATCTATATACTAGTACTTTATAGTATTATCTAATAAATTCCTTTTATATTACTTTAGATATATAGACTTTTTAGAATATATAAATAATTCTATTCTTTTCTTAGATTACTTCTTAAATTTTATTTTATTTATCTATTACTTTCGTAATAATTATATAGATCTATTAGGTCTATTTATTTCCTTTTAATTTAAGTATTATTTCTTATATTTCTACTAGCTTAGGGCGGTTATAAGTAATTATTCCGTCTAGCTATAGCTTAAGAATAGCTATACTAGACTTCTCTATTCCCTAGTAATCGGGTCTTCTACTAAGTACGTCTACTTATTTATTTTTTAATCTTTTAATATATATAATCTTAATATTATAAGTTATAAGGGTTTATATCTATTATATCTACCTTCTAATTAGTAATTTATTTATTAAGAATTCTATTAAATTCTTATAATCTATATAGATTATAATAGAATATTTAGATTCTTATAAATTAGATCTCTATTTCTTTAATACTTCGATAATTACTAATAACTCTTTATTATAGATATTATAGTTAAGTTTAGCTAGTAATATCTTTTATAAGAAGTAGTATACTAGTCTAAGGTTATTCTTATTATCTTTTTATAGTAGTACTACTTCTATTATATAGTCTAATATATCTATTTTAATAATTAAGGATTCTTTAGAATTATATATCTTAATTATAGGTTTCTTAGTAAATTATTTTTTAATCTTTTTAAAGACTTATTAGTATTCTTTCTTTTATTCGAAAGACTAGTCCTTCTTAGTAAGCTATATAAGGGGTACCGTTATTATACTCTATTATAGTATTAATTTTTAATAAAAGTTATAGAATTCTAGAAATAATTATAGCTTCTTAAGATTCTTAGATATAGACTATTCTTAAATTTTCTTAATTTATTTTAAATCTACTTTAATTTCTCCTAGTCTAATAATAAATTCTAGAAACTCTATTTTTTATATATAGAATTTATATTTTCGTAGATAAAGGTATAATTATACTTTCTTAAGTATTTATAGAATCTTTTTTATATACTCTTTATATTCCTTTTCTATTTTAGAATAGATTAGGATATTATTAAGGTATACTATTATAAACTAGTTAAGATAATTTTATAAAATATTATTAATTTATTCCTAAAATATTACTAGTATATTAGTAAGTTTAAAAGGTATTACTTAGTACTTATATAGTCCCTTCTTAGTTTTAAAAGCTATCTTCTATTCTTTATCCTTTTTAATTCTAATCTAGTAGTATACGTTCCGAATATCTAATTATATAAACTATTTAGCTTTTCTTAGTTAGTCCTATATTTCTAATATTAGAGATAAGGGGTATTAGTTCTTAATTATAATATTATTAAGTATTTAGTAGTCGATATATAACCGTAGCTTTATAGTTCCTTTCTTAGGTATAAAGAGAACTAGATATCCTATAAATAAATTCGAGTATTAAATATACCTTTTTATAAGGTTATCTTTAAGATATTTTATTATAATTTTTTTCTCTTTCTTAGTTAACTTATAGATTAGTCCGAATTCTAGAGTTTTTTCTTTCTATAGTAGGATTATATAATCCTAGAACTTATACTAAAATAGACTTTTCTTAAATTCTTAAAATAACTCTTTCTATTTCTTATATTATTCTAGGATATCGTTATTTTCTTCTTACGTTACGCCTAGATTCTATTATAGAAATAATACCTATTAATTTATCTATTAAATCTAAGAATTAGCTTCTTAGAGCTATAATATCTCTAGGATTATATTCTAGTCTTCTAATATCTTAATTATATTAAGTATTTTATTTTCCTTTTTCTATTCTTATAGGCTAAGTCTATCTTTAATTTTATATATTATAGATTTATTAAATAGTTCTTCTTTAATAGTATATATAATACTAGGATATTATTTCTTCTATTAAGAAATATTCTTTTATTAAATAAAGTCTTTATTAATAAAGTTCTATATAGCTCTACTATTAATTAAAGTAGTAATCCTTTTTCTCTAATAGGTTCCTTAGAGGTAGACGTAGTCCTAGCCTCTAGTTCCTTAAATTCTTATTTTCTTAGATTAATATTTTATATTAATCTTAGTCTAAATATACTTTAGATATTTATTCTTTAAATACTCGTATTATAGTCTTTCTAGAATATAGTTTAATAGTAGAAGTAGTCCTAGTATAATTTATATATATTCTTTTTATTATTAATTTTTAGATTATTATTATCTATATATTACTTTTAGTATAATTATTTAGATAATCCTTTTATTATAGTCTTTTACTAAGTAGTAGTTATTTTTTTACTTTACTTTCTTATAAAGTCTATATTTCTTTTATATATATAAGATCTATATAATCTTAAAGTATACTAGATATCTTATTTTATATTATAGATTATTCTCTAGATTAACCTTATATCTCTAATTATTATATTTTATAAAAGTTATTTATATAAAAATCTATTATTTAATTACTATATATTATAATTATTTCTTATTTACTATTTTTATAATATATTATATTTCTTTCTAGATTTCTTAATTAGATATAAGATCTATAATAATAAAGTTCTATTTAATCTATTATTTAAATTTCTTAAATAGTCGATATATTAGGTAAGATCTAGACTATTCTTTATAAATCTCTTATATTATTATAGATATTATAGTTTTTTCTATAAACTATAAGACTCGAGTATAAGTTATATTAAATTTTAATACTAGTTCTATTTCTTTCTTAAATAGTTAAATTATTTATAGGTATCTAGTATTCTTATATATTATAACTAGATTTTTATCTTCTAGTTCTAAGGACTTATTACTATTATTAATTATTTATAATAATATATTTATAATATTATTAAAGTTTTCTTACTTTATAAATAAGTCTTTTTTAAATACTTCTTCTTATACTTCTAATAAGAACGAAACTCTCCTTTAAGATTCTTAAGTTATAGCTACCTATTATTTCTATAACTAATAACTAGTATTTAACTTAGTTTTATAATATATCTTATACTAGTTATATATATAAGTCGTCTAATATATAGTATTATATTCTTATATTATAGCTACTCTATCTCTCTTACTCTACTAAGTATATTAGGATTTTTTCTTTTTTTAATCTAATCTATAGTCTTTTACTAGGTATTCTTATTTCTTATATTTAAAGTATACTTACTTTTTATAGAACTCTTATTTCTTAGAGTTTTATTTCCCTTTCTTAGATTCTAAACTAGCTTCTAGGACTATTACCTCTAGTCTATAGTATTTTTCTTCCTTCTTCTTTTTATAGAATCTAATCTTCCCCTTTCTTTCTAGGTTCTAGAGATAAAGGTTATTATTAATCTTAATAGCTTATTTAATTAGTTCTCTTATAGTCTAGGGTTATTTTATTTAAATTATTTTATAATAAATATAGTCTTTTAGTTCTTTATAGTATTATAATATAAGGACTATCTCTTCCTATTAAATCTTTATAGTAAGTTATTTAAACTTAGATATATAGGTTATAGTAGATTTTATCTATCTAAGATATATAATTTTTTATTCTACTAATCTTTCTAAATTAATATTTTTAAAGATAATATATAACTTAAAAAGATAGTTTTTATTTTATTACTTTACTAAGTCTCTAGTAATCGTAGTTATTTATTTAGATATATCTTAAATTAAGTAATAACTTTTTCGATAAACTAAGCTACTATAAATAATACTTTATTACTTTTAATAAATAGTTTTATTTAGTTAAGGTTAAAATAGATTATTATATTAGTTAAAAATTCTCTAAACTTTAATCTTATTTTATTAAACTTCTTTAGTTCTCTAAGCTTTAATAATTTACTTATATACCTCTAAAGTTAGATAGTTAACTCTATAAGCTAAACTTTTAATATATCTTTTTATTTCTTAAATATATACTAGTTCTTAATAACTCTTTTAAAAATTTTTATAGTTATACTACCTTCTAGAGAGCTAAACTCTTAATAGCTTTCTACCTCTAAGGATTCGACTTAAGTTAGCGGCTACGCCGCTCTACTTTATTAGGTTCCTTCTTCTACTATTATAATTAGCTATTCCTATCTACTAGATAGTTAAGATATTAAACGAGGTCTAGGTCTAATAGGTTATTTAGTCTCGTTTAGGGTTATACTCGAGATAGAAAAGAAGAAGTAAAAATAAGTAGATAATAGTTTAATTATATTAATAAGTAAGGATTAATCTAAATTTAAATTAACTATAAGAGAGAAGACTATTTAGAAGATTTATAATTATTATATATTAATTTAGTTTTCTTAAATTTATAAACTCTATAGCTCTATTCTTTAATAGATCTATAGAATCTATATTTACTAAGAACTATAGATCTATAGATCTATTATATAACTTTCTACTCTTTAATTATAAGGTCTATATTATATTCTTTATTAGAGTCTATAATAAACTCTATCTTAGGTATTTTTACTAGCTATCGTTCTATAGTTTATATATAGTTCGTAATAGACTAGCTATATCTAAACTATATTAATAAGTTCTAATACTAAAATATTATTTAAATCTATTATTAAGGGTAATTTTATACTTATTATATTATATAGAGGGTAAGTATAGAGTCGTTATAATATTATTAATAGTCTTCTTTATTAATATTTATAGATCTCGCGATCTAATAAAGTCTAAGGAGATAATTAATTTAATATAAAAAGTAGAACTTTAAAGGTATATACTAGATAGAATATAAATAAATTAATAAGAAGTTATAAGAGCTTTAGATAAGAATTTTATATAAAAGGGTTATCTACTTTATAGTAGACTACTTTAAAGAAGAAATTTAAGATCTTTATAATAAGAAGTTTTACTCTAGACCTAGTCTATTATAATAAGTAAAATAACTAGATTATCTAAGAAATAGGCCGTAATATTATCTTTCTTTTAGAATAAGGTCTTATTCTTAAGGACCTTAGTAAATAAATAATTAAGAAAAAATACTTTTAGAGAGAGGAGAAGAGAAGAAGAATAAGAAAGATAAATAAATATTTATATCTATTACTCTCTACTTAAAAAATAATTTAACTAGTACTCTCTAAATTATTCTTAAAGTATATTAACGTTATATAACCCTATATATATCTACTTATTTTACTATATAAATTATTATTTAAAAAATATTTTTCTAATATATATACTATATAACGCGCTTAATATATCTAAAGGATATTATAGAATATATAAGAGAGTATTAATAATTTAGTTTTTTATATTATCTAAAAGTTATATATATATAGTTTTATTAGAGAATAAGACTTACTTCTTCTATATTTCTACCCGTAGTAAAGTAAGACTATAAGAGGGTACTTTAAGCTTAAGAATAATTACTATAAACTCTAGATATTATATTATCTATTTTAATAGATTATAAAAGAAAGGTACTCTAGACTTAGAGGTAATTATTATAAGCTTTAAATATTATACTATCTATTTTTATAGATTATAAAGGGTAGAGGTCTATATTTAGTATTAGTAATTTTTCTAGATTTCTATCTTAACTAGTATCTCGTCTTCTAACTAGGGGCTAAGGAACTTATTTTATAATATAGCTTCTAGCTACTAGACTAGCTATTTAGGTAAATCTAGCTTATTAGAATACTTATTATAAAACTCTTTTACTTTTTAGACTATATTTATAAAATTACTTATTAGGTAATAGATTAGGTCTAGGTCGTAGCCTATCTATTCTATTTAATAGTAGAGCTTACTATAAACGATTTAACTATTAAGAATATAGACTACTAATTACTTAGAATATTTATTTATCTCTATAACTAGTTCTTTAGGAAGTATTTAACTAGATAATAAATCTTATATAGCTTTATATAATCTATCTATATAGAAAATATTATATATCTTTATATAAGAGGGTAACTAAACTATATAGAAGTTATATCTTTAGCTAATAATAAAATAAGATTTATATATTTATTAGTCTAATTTTAGACTTAGTCTTAAGATAATAAATCTCTTAGATATAATATAGACTTAATCTTCTATATTAAAATCTAGGGGGTAGTATTTTTTATTAGCTTATTAACTCTAAGCTTTCTAAATTATTATAATATTTACTTAGATATAATCACGAACCTATTAAACTATATTAGCTTAGATTTTTACGAACTCTTAGGCTATTTATATAGTTATATTATCTAGTAATTTAAAGAGTTTATAGATATATTCTTACTAGTTCTAGTAATAATAAGTCTTATAGTTAAATTTAATCTTAAATAGAAAAAATTCTATTATATTATATAGAAGAATTATCTAGACCTAGTCTATACTAGATAAAAGATTAGACTAATTATTCTAATAGAAGTTTATAAAGGGGTATAATTATTAGTCTAACTATTAATTAAAACCTTTTATATTACTATTAGTTTATAAATAATAGATTATAGATAATAATTAGTTAATTTTTATAAATCTATATAATTCTTTTATAAAGCCTAATATAAACTATAGACCTTAATTTAAGACTATAGTATATAGAGAACTAAAGACTTATTATATATATATATATTAAAGAGTAGCTATATCTTTAGTAGTAGTAGTCTTAAAGTAAAGTAATAAGAAAGTATATTTTAATAATCTATATATTATTATAAATATATTATTATATTTCTTATAGTTCTTTAAAAAGCTTTTAAAGTCTATAGAGATATCTTTTTATACCCTTTTAGGTATAGGAAGTATAAAGAAAGGGGGAGCTTATATAAGTAGGGGGGGCGTTTATTAAGCTTAACTTTCTTCCTATTTATAGTAAAACCTAATAGAATACTATAAATAGTATTTAGAAGAACGAAAGTATAACTAAATAAGGTAAAAAGATAATAAGATAATATAATAATATATTAACTTATTTAATAATTAGGTTATTAGGTTATAGAGCTAACTATTTAATATAGATTATTCTTCTTATTATTATACGTTATATATACCTTTATACGGAATCCGGGTTAAAACTAATAAAACGTTTATTATACTATTAATTTCTAATAGGTTAAGATTAAGTTAATGAATTCTATTACTAGAATAACTACTTAGGAAAAGATCTAATCTTATTTATAAGTATTAGGTAAAGAACTAAAGATTAATTATAAGGAATTAAAATAGAAAGTCTAAGAGATCCTCTACCCTCTTATACCTATTCTTATTCCTTAAGATAGTAGTAGTAGTAGTAGAAGTAATAACTTCTATAACTTCTATAGCTTCTATAGAGGTTATAGAAGTAGCTATCTTAGTAATTTCTATAACTTCTAAGTTACGTAATATTAGATTACTAACTAAGTAAGGCTTAGCTATTATAGCTATATTAGAGCTTACTCTATACCCCTCTAATTCTAGAGTTATAATACTCGCTTTCTTCTTTTAAGCTTCGTCCTCGAAGATTCTACTATACCTATTATTTCCTAGCTAGTAGTATCTACGTTTAGTAGGTTTCTTTTTTTAAATTATACTATACCCTACGTATACGTACTATATAGCCCGTTTAGGACTATAGTTATTCTATTCTTTTAGTAATATATAAGAGTAATCGATTCGCTGTCTATATAGAACTAACTACCTTTTATTCTTAATTAACCTCCTAGATTCTAATAATACCTAAGACTCCTACGATAACTCGTTTTAAATATTATTATCGTCTTATAGATTACTTATTTACTTATTCTTATTCTATACTAATACTCTATTTCTATTATTATACTATATAATTTTCTTAAATCTATTATATTAACCTTTAGTCTAGTTTCTATATAGAGTATATCCGTTATAAATTAAAGTATAATCTAGTAATAACTAAGAGAGATTAGATAAAGATAGATAAATAGAAATCTAATCTTTAAGCTAAGCTAGATACTACGCGTACTACCTATAATAAGATTTTTATTTAAATAGTTAAGCTTTATACTCGTAAGGCCCGTCTCTTAAAGTAGCTTTAGAACCTAAATTATTATAATACTAAAATATATTATTATAAGCTTACGTCCCTTAAAGAGCTAGATTAATTAAAAGAAGCTAAATATTCTACTTCTTCTAATTTACTTAAGTTACTATAGTAACCCTTACTATATAAGTCTACTAATTTTTCTTTTCTAGATAGTTAGAAGCCTCTACCTCTAGGTACCTCTAGTAATATTACTTAACTAATCTCTAGTAGTCCTATAGGTTCTTAATTAGTTCCTATATATTCTAGCTAGTAGACTATTCTATCTACTTAACTAAATATTTCTACTAATAATTAAACTTTTATAGTTCTTAGATTTCCTTAACTTTATACTTCTTATCTTCGAGTTTAATATTAGTAGCTACTTCGGCGTCTTCCGGTACTAGTTCTAGTAGTAATACGTAGAATACTAGATATATTCTTATACCCTTAGCTAGCTTTAGCCTATAGTTAAATAGTCCTATTTTTTCTTTAATTTCGAATAGTTCGATTTATAAATTATCTAGTTTATCGTATAATTATTTAATTTTTAGATTTTATTATAAAAGAAAAACTTTATTCCTTCTCTTAAGGGTTAGTCCCTTAAGCCTTCTTTTATTTACTATTTTAGCTATTATAAGGTTCCTATGTATTATCTATATACTAAGTTCTTTATATAATTCTTATATTAAATAGACTTTTTCTTCTATTCCTATAGATATACTTTTAATATCCTTTAGATCTCTATAAGTTATTAGCTTATATCTATAGTTTATATAGTATAGTAAGTATCTAGTTATTATAAACTTCTTACTATTATATACTAATTATACTATTAGTAGTAATTTAATCTAGTTATCCTATAACTTATTAGTATAGAATCTTAGATACTTCTTTAGAATTTAGTTTATTTATTCCGTCTAACTATCTATCTACGGATAGAAGCTAGTTAATAATTTTCTTTTAATTCCTAATTTTACGAGTAATATACTCTAAAACTTTAAAGTAAATAGTTTATTCCTATTTATAAGAATCTATTTTAGTAATCTATAATTAGTAATAAGTATTCTCTTAACCTTATAAGCTATATTTTCTACTATAATTACTTTATTTATTAGGATAAAGTATACTACTTTAGTTAATTAGTCTACGATTATTATAATTATATTATATAATCTTTCTAATCCTAGTTTTAATAATAGTAGTAACTTTACTATAAAGTCTATTATAATATAAGTCTATAGTCGTATAAGTAGTACTAGTAATTAGAGTAATCTATAAAACTTATATCTCTTAGATTTATTTTTAAAGTATTTTAAATAGTCGTCTATTACTTTCCGAACTTTCTTTCTTATATTAGTAAGTAGGTATTCTTTATCTATATATCTAACTATTTTATTAATTTCTAGGTATTCTAGTATCTTACTCTCGTAGATTTCCTGTATTAAGTCTTCTTTAAGACTTAGTAGTATATAAGATCTTATCTCTAAGTTATTTATTAAAGTAGAATATTCTTTCTTATTAAAGTATATATTATCTTCTTCTAGTATCCTATTAACGTTCCTAATAGTTTCTTAGGTCTTATTTCTCTATTTTTTCTTAATATCTATTATTACTATAATCTTAGCTAGTCTTATATAGTTATATATAAGAGTTCTATCTAATTCTCTTTATAGAACTAGTTTATATATTATAGATTTATTAGTATCTTAAAGATCTAATCTTCTACTAAGAGCGTCTACTACTTTATTTAGTATTTTTAGTTAGTAACTTATCTTAAAGTCGTAATCTACTAGTAATTCTAACTATTAGAATTATTATCGATTAAGTTTCTTTATAGTCGTAAAACTCGTAAGGTTCTAGTAGTCTATAATAATCTTAATCTTATACTTAACTCCTATAAGCTATAGTCTCTATTATTTAAATACTAATATAATAATACTAAGTTCCTTATTATAAATATTATAGTTTACTTCTTCTTTACTAAACTTACGTAAGTAATAGAATACTAGTCTCTATTTTCTATTCTTTTCTTATTAGATAAGTATTACTTCTAGTACGTAATCTAATACGTCTATTTCTACTTTAAGAGGTCTTATTAAGTCGTATATCTATAATATAGATATTAATATAAATAGAGTTTTAAGCTTATTAAAAGCTTCCTATTACTTTTAGTTCTACTAAAACTCTTTTTTCTTCTTAGTTACCTCTATAAGTAGAGATATAGTCTTTAAGTAGTCTTTAATAAACTTCTAATAGAAGTTAATAAATTCTAAAAAGAATTATATATTCTTAACTAATATTAGAGTTAGCTATTCTTTTATAGTCTATACCTTTCTAGGGTCTATAAATACTTCTTCTTACGAAATAATAAAATCTAGATATTTAGTTTTTATCTTATAGAATTCGTATTTATCTAGATAAAGTAGTAATCTATTTTACTATAGCTTTTATAGTACTTTCTTTATATATTCTTTATATTCTTCTAGTATTCCTTTACTATATATAAGAATATTATCTAGATATACTATATAGAATATATCTAAGTATTCGTTTAATATTCTATTAATAACTAACTAAAATATTACTAGTATATTTATTAGTTTAAATAGTATAACTCTATATTTATAGAGTTTATATTAGGTCTTAAATACTATATACTTCTTATACCCCTTTACTATTTAAATTTAGTAGAATTTCTCTTAGATATCGAATTTTATAATCTACTTAACTCCTTAGAGCTAGTCTATAAGTTCTCTAATTAGTAGTAGTAGGTATTTATTTTTCTTTATAATATTATTTAAGTATCTATAGTCTATATAAAGTTATAATTTTTTATTCTTTTTTAAAATAAATAAAACTAGTAATACTATAAAGCTCTAACTTTCTCTAATATATTCTCTTTTTAAGTTTTTTACTAGGTACTTCTTTAATTCTTCTTATTAATCTACTATTAACGAGTATATAGGTCTAGGCTTAAGCTTTATACCCTATTCTAGGTATATTTTATAATCCTATTTCTAGTATTCTAGTAAATTAGTCTCTAAATATTCTTTAAATAGCTCTTAGAACTTCTCGTAGTCTTAAGGTATTATTAATTATAGTTCTTTCTATACGGTCGTAACTCTACGTACTATAATAATATTAACTCTTTATAGATTCTTTTTATAAATTCTTATAATCTTATAAGATAAAATTAAGTCTATTTTCTCTTTCTAGAGTATATACTAGATCTCGTAGCTAGACCTTTCTAGTTTTTTAATTCCTACGACTTAAGCTATTTACTTATAGTCTAGTACTTTATATAGCTTCTAATCTATCTATAAATTATATTTTACTAGCTAATTATAACTAATAATTATATCGATATCTTCGATTTCTATAATATTAAATTTATAATAGTCTTTAATATTCTCTATCTCTAGGGTTACTTTTTATATTTTAAGGTAAATTATACCTCCTTTATATTCTATAGATAATCTATCTCTAAGTTCTACTCGTATAGGTTTTATCTTAGTTTAGTAGAGAATCTTATATTCCTTTACTATCTATAATAATAAAAGTATAAACTCTACTCTACTATCTATAATAGCTTAGACTTTCTATCTATAAATCCGTATATCTACTTCTAATCTAGTTAGTTATTAGATATTTTCTTATATAATTTATAGAGTTATCTTTTAGATACTTTTATTAGTACGACTCTTACGTAGCTAATAATAACCTAGTTTTTTAGTTTATTATTATAGATAATCTAATTATTAGGATCGTTACCTAGTTCTTAAATCTTATTCTAGTATTTCTTAGACTTATATTAGAATATAGGATATTATTTATTAGGTCTAGATTCTCCTTCTAACTAGGAGAATAAGCTATTTACTCGTTTCTAACCTAGGTCTATTATCTTTCTAGCTTTAACAAGTAGTTTCTAGTTTAGTACCTCTTATAACCCCTCTTTCTAGCTTTCTTCTAATAATAATACGTTCTTATAACTAATTTTTACCTTTTCTCTATTATTTTAGATATTATAATACTCTTATTATATATCTAGGACTTATAGCCGTCTTCTAATCTCTAGATTATTTAGATTAGTCTATTTCTATAGCTAGTAACTATATCTATTATACTATTTAACGAGGTATTCTTACCTTCGGAGATTCGGGTAGAAGATATCTTCTTCTCTTTTAGCTATAAGTTCTCTTTACGCTAGGTATAAGATATATAATCTATTATAATATATCTAATATATCGCTTTATAGTCTAGTTTCTAATACGTAATTCTATAGTTAATATCCCGTTTATACTCTTTAGTATCTATCTTAATTAGTTCTTATAGCTATTATTCTATAGTATATTTTATTAGAAAATACCTTTTATATTTATTATTATAGTAACTATTCTATTCTAGCTATTCTTACTCTTTATATATTATAACCTAATTCTTATAGTTATATATATAATATTTAGTTATTAGATATTCTTTATTAAGAAGATATATATATAGATAATCTCCTAGAAAAATTATAGTATCTTCCTTTTATTATATATAATACTCGTACTATCCTATATAGTAAGTCTATAGTAAGATATTATAATCTTAATTCTTATAATCCTATATTATCTTATAGTTCTTCGGTTCTTAGAACTTTAGGGTCTATTCTATTATTATTTATTCTTAGTTACCGGTAATATAAATTAGCTCTTTTACCTTAGTATAGTATTTAATAATATATTAGCTATTATTATACCTCTAGTACTCGTTATATACTAATTATTAGAAAACTATTTCTATACTAATCTCCTCTAGCTTATTAAGTCTTAATTCTCCGATCTCGAGCTTTAGATTCTCTTATTAGTAAGGGATTTCCTCGTCTATATCTTCCTTTATATCGAACTACTCTTCTAGGAATAATTCTTAATTATCTACCCTTTAGTAGATATTACTAATTATATTAATATACTTAGTATCTTCCTAACTACTTATATTTCTTTTTTCGTTATCGTATTTTTTAGCGAAGTACCCTTATATCCTATAGTATAAATATACTTTTTTATCTTAATATTATTTTATTTCGTCTACTAGGACTTTTTATAGCCTCTTACTTTATTTATATTTCTTATTCTTTAAATATTTTTTTTTCTAGACTATACTAACGTCTATTTCGTTATAACCCTTATAGAACCTATACTTTTAAGCTACCTATTCTTTTCTATAGACTCTTACTAGTTCTATAGTATTTTATTTCTCGAGTACTCGTTTATATAGTCGATTATTAATATAAATTACTATCTCGATTAGTTCTACTAGGTTATCTAATTTTTTAAATCGGGCTAACTTATTCTTAATTAGCTTCTTAAGTCTATTATAGTATACGACTATAAGAGATATATTATCCTAATTAATCTTATACTATAGCTATTTAAATTCGGTAGTATAAGTACTTACTAATTTAGTCTATCTTAGCCTTTAGATCTAGTATTTAGTCTACTAGACCTTATTAATATCTCTAAAGACTAAGTATATCTATTTCTTAAATAAATCCTAATCTTTAAATACTATCTTTATTTTATCGCGTTATTTTAATAAGAAGTTCTTATTAGTTATATAATTATCGATTAAGGACTATATCTATATAACGGCTTTATCTATTATATATATACCTATAGTAAGAATCTTATCCTAGTTATTAGTAAATATAGTAGAGTTAAACTAATAGTATAGGTCTAATTATATAAGAAATAGCCTTAAGCTCTCTTTTCTACTATTATATTTCTCTAGTATCGGGATTTTTAACTTTATCTTAAGTCCTACTTATACCTATTATAGGAATCCTTATAGCGATACTATAGTCTACTATAACTCGACTATTTAAGCTATCTATTACTAGATAAGGGCTACTAGGTTTAATATTAGATTACTAGTTATACTCCCTCCTAAGGTATTATATAAGCTAGATAGAGTTACTATATTAATATAATCTTAGTTTAGAATAGTTAATATATTATATATTATACGTACCTTTATATAGAATCTAGATTAGAACTAATAGAATATTTATTATACTATTAGTTTCTAATAGATTAAGATTAAGTTAATAAATTCTATTACTAGAATAACTACTTAGGAAAAGATCTAATCTTATTTATAAGTATTAGGTAAAGAATTAAAGATTAACTATAAGGAATTAAAATAGAAAGTCTAAGAGATCCTCCGCCCTCTTATACCTATTCTTATCCCTTAAGGTAGTAGTAGTAGTAGTAGAAGTAATAACTTCTACGACTTCTATAGCTTCTATAGAGATTATAGAAGTAGCTATCTTAGTAACTTCTATAACTTCTAAGTTATATAATATTAGATTACTAACTAAGCGAGGCTCGGCTATTATAGCTATATTAGAGCTTATCCTATACCTCTTTAATCCTAGGGTTATAATACTTATATACTTCTAGCTAAGAAATCTATTACTAATCTTAATTAGTAATAGAATATTCTAGAATAGCTTAGTAAGTATTATATAAGTATTAGAAATTAAGTATTTCTAATACTTATTAATAATACTAGTTAATCTAGTAGTTACTAGAACCTTCTAGAATTAACCTTAATTACTAATAACTTTAACCTCTAATATCTAGCTTAATATTAGTCCAATTTAAATAAGCTATATACTATTCTACTTAGAATAACCTATAGAATCTAGCTATAATAATAGCTTAGTAATATAGGCTAAACCTAAATAGGAAATAACCTATTAAAGGTTACTTCTTAGGAATTCTTAATTCCTTATAGGAAGTAGTTTAAGAAGATCTAAGATCTTATTTTAAAACTTATAACTCTATTAATACTATTTATAGTTTCTTATATAATATTTTATATTCTTATTTATTATACCCTAATAATATAGATTTTTTAAAAGTTTAATAGTTTTTTTTATATTTAGATAAGTAGTAATTTATATAATATATACTATTTAGATAAAATAAGTTTTAAAAAACTCTACTTTATATACTATTAACTTCTCTTTTTAAAGAAGAAGTCTAAATAGAATTAAGAATAGGTACTTATATCTTTAATAAATTAATTCTTACTCTAGTTTAAATATAATATATATATAATTTTTATAAAGTATATAGTTAAGACGTAAATAGAGATAAGCTTTAGTTTTATACTTAGAATTTTAGATATTAGTAGTAACTATTAAGACGGCTATTATAGTAGAAGTCTATTTAGAAAGAATAAAGATATAAGTTCTAATAACTTTATCTTTTTTCTTCTAAGTTTTTAACTTCTTCTATTTTTAAAAGAGAATATTTATAATAATATTATTAGTTTTAAAGTAATAATAAATAGTATAGTAGTAGTTTATAAGCTTCTCGATCTAATAAGTCTATTATAAAGTTAATTTATACTTAGTTAAGAAGTACTCTAGTATTTAGTAATTAATAATAACTTAAAAGGATTTATTTAGTTATAATCTTATAAGTTAAATTCTCTATTTATTTAATTCTTTTATAACTATATATTAAATAGGGTCTAGGCCCGATAGATTATTTAGCCTCGTTTAGGGTTTATACTTAAGATAGGAAAGAAGAAATAGGAATAAATAGATAATAGTTTAATTATATTAATAGGTAAGGATTAATCTAAATTCGAATTAACTATAAGACGAGAACTATTTAGAAGATTCGTAATTATTATATATTAATTTGGTTTCCTTAGATCTATAGCTTTATATCTATAGATCTACTAAGTTATAGCTCTATAGCTCTATTCTTATAGATCTACTAAGCTATTACGTAACTCTTAAATCTATTCTTACTAAGATATAGATCTATTACGTAATCTTTTAATAAAGCTATCTATATTAATTATTATTTATACTATAGTTATAGTCGTTATACTTAGTATTAAAACTAATAATAGGTTTAATCTTAGATAACTCTTCTTACTAGTATTTCGTAGTATATATTTAGTTTATAATACTATCTCCCCTCTCTAAATCTTTAACTTAGAGGTTATTCCGGGTCTAGTATTTAGCTATATTAGTATTAGGGCCCTACCTTAGAAGAGGGCTATTATTATCTATTATAATCTTATATAAAACTTAAGAATATATTATACTTATTAATAAAATTCTTTATTACGGCTCCGAGATATTTTCCTATAGTTATTACTTATAGTTAGAGATACTATATATTACTTTATCTAAGAATAGTAGATACTATAAGGTATATATCTATACTAATATACGAAGTTCCTATTATCTATCTAGTATTTTATTATTAAAGGGTTCGTTTATATTAAGTAGTAAAACTTATATATTAGAACTTATTTCTATTAGTAAAATCTATCGACTATATAGAAGAGAAACTTTAATAATAGCTAGATAAGGCTTAAATAGTCTAGGACGAGCTTCTTAATAAGCTAGTAGAGGCTTAAATACGAGTATATTATCTAGAGAGATAGAGAATAATCCTTTATAAGAAGTCGATAATATAATTCTAGGTACTAGAAGCTAAACTAGATAAGAAAGAGACGAAGCTCTAGTAGCTAGAGTAGTAGGAGAATCTAGAGGTCTCTTTAACTACTTTAAACGTCGCTTATAACGTTATAGATAATATTATTCCTTTTAACTTATTAAATATCTCTTACTATATTATAGATAATAGTAATCTTCTTAACTTATTATAAGGTAAACTCGCCTTATCTCTAAAGTTCCTTTAGAATTATAGTTTTAGTACTTCGTAAGCTTCTTAAGATAATTAAGATTATCTTTAGATTTCTAAATTTATTTCTATAGTTTTCTATTTTTATCTATTCCCTACTATTAAATTAAATAGTAGTTTTTTCTATTTCTAATATCTTTATCTAGGATTTTTTCTACTTTTTATTCTTTAAGATCTTTTCTATATATATCTACTTTATATATTATTAGTTTAGTATCTTATAGTACTTTTTCTAATAAGCTAATATAAAATATAGGGTAGATTTTTATTTATAGAAATAGTCTTAGTTAATAGTTTACTAGTAAGACTTATTTCTTAATTTTATAAGAGCCGATTTTAGTATAGTCTAGTTTACTATTAGGTTACTTACTCTTAATATTCCTTTATAGTAACTATACCTTTTCTCCCTCTTTAAAAGTAGGTACTTCCTTTTACTTCTTATTATAATACTTACTTATTCTATTTTAAAGAAATTTAGTATCTTCTTTAAGCTATTAGTATATTTATAGAATAACTTTTATTATTTATTCTCTATTTTAACTATAAGATTAAAGTAGTCTAGATTCCTTATATATTTCTAGTTTAATTCTATAGTTTATAAAGAAAGGTATTATTTTTATTATATTATATTACGAACTATTATATATAAATTATACTATAGGTAAAAGTATAATCTAATTATTTTATTAATAGCTTAGGTAATATCTAAGGTATTATTCTACTATCTAGTTTATTTATTCCGTTAATCTATCTATTTATAGATAATAGGTAGTTAATATACTATATTTTATCTCTAGTTTAGCTATAAGGGTTTACTAAAACTTTACTATAAACTTAACGTTTCTATCTAAGATTATCTTATCTAGTATTCTATACTTACTAAATATATATCTTAGTAGGGTATAGATAAGCTATTCTATAGTATTCTCTTTATCTATATATAGGATAAAGTATATATATTTAATAAACTTATTTACTACTACTAGTATAGTATTATAGAATACTCTAGTTATTAGTTTCTTAGAACGTAGTAATTATATAATAAAGTCTATAGTAATAATCTTCTATAATTTTTCTATATTTTCTATTAGTTATAGTATTTTATAAGATATATATCTAGTATACTTATTATAATAATAATCTATATATTCTAAGAGAACTTAGGTAACTAGTTATCTTATATATAGAAAGTAATATATTCTTATTAATTATTTAAGAGTCTTTTCTACTCCTTAGTATCCGTATACTAGTATCTTATAGTATCGTTTAATAAATTCTTTTCGTATTATCTTAGATATATAGACTCTTTAGAATATATAGATAATTCTATTTTCTTTATAAATTACTCTATAAATCTTCTTTTATTCTTTTAATAACTCTTAGGTAGTCTATCGGATCTATTAGATCTATTTATCTAATTCGAGTATTATTCCTTATATTTCTACTAGCTTTAGATAGTTATAAGTAATTATTCCGTCTATTTCTAGTTTAAGAATAGCTATACTAGGTTTTTTCGTTCCTTAGTAGTTAGATCTTCTACTAAGTATATCTACTTATTTATTTTCTAATCCTTTAGTATATACGATCTTAATATTATAGATTATAAGGGTTTATACCTATTATATCTATCTTCTAATTAATAGTTTATTTATTAAGAATTCTATTAGATTCTTATAGTCCGTATAAATTATAATAGAGTATTTAGATCTCTATAAATTAGATCTCTATTTCTTTAATACTTCGATAATTACTAATAACTCTTTATTATAGATATTATAGTTAAGTTTAGCTAGTAATATTTTTCTTAAGAAATAGTATACTAGTCTAAGATTACCTTTATTATCTTTTTATAGTATTATTACTTCTATTATATAGTCTAATATATCTATTTTAATAATTAATAGTTCTTCTAGATTATATATCTTAATAATAGATTTCTTTATAAATTATTCTTTAATCTTTTTAAAGACTTATTAGTATTCTTCCTTCTATTTAAAGGGTTAATCTTTTCTAGTAAGCTATATAAGGGGTACCGTCGTTATACTCTATTATAGTATTAATTTTTAATAAAAGTTATAGAATTTTAAGAATAATTATAGTTCCTTAAGATTTTATAGTATAGGCTATTCTTTAATCTTCTTAATTCGTTTTAGATCTACTTTAATTTCTCTTAGTCTAATAATAAATTCTAGAAACTTTATTTCTTATATATAGAACTTATATTTTCGTAGATAAAGGTATAGTTCTACTTTCTTAAGTACTTATAAGACCTTTTTTATATATTCTTTATATTCCTACTTAGTTTTAGAGTAGATTAGAATATTATTAAGGTATACTATTATAAACTAATTAAAATATTTTTATAAGATATTATTAATTTATTTTTAAAATATTATAGATATATTTATAAGTTTAAAAGGTATTACTTAATACTTATATAGTCCTTTCTTAGTTCTAAAGACTATCTTCTACTCTTTATCTTTCTTAATTCGAATCTAATAATATACGTTTTAAATATCTAGTTATATAAACTATTTAGCTTTTCTTAATTAGTCTTATATTTCCGATATTAGAGGTAAAGGGTATTAGTTCTTAATTATAATATTATTAAGTACTTAGTAGTTAATATATAGTCGTAGTTCTATTATATTCTTTTTAGGTATAAAGAGAACTAGGTATCCTATAGATAAATTTAAGTACTAAATATACCTTTTTATAAGATTCTCTTTAAGATACTTTATTATAATAGCTTCTTCTCCCTCTATTAGCTTATAGATTAGTCTAAATCTAGACGTCTTCCCTTCCTATAATAGAATTATATAGTCCTAGAATTAGTACTTAGATAAGCTTTCTTTTAGTTTTTTAAATAATATATCCTACTTCTTATATTATTCTAGGATACTAGGGTCTTTCTCTTTAGTTATATTAACTTTTTCCTATAGAAATATTACTTATTAGTTTATCTATCTAATATAGGAGTTAGCTTCTTATAGCTATAGTATTTCTAAGATAATATTCTAGTCTTTTAATATTTCTATAATATTAAATATTTTATCTTTCTTTTCCTAATTATATAGACTAAGTTTACCTCTAGTTTTATATATTATAGATTTATTAAAGGGTTCTCCTTTAATAATATATACTATACTAGGATATTATTTCTTTTATTAAGGAATTTTTCTTTATTAAATAAAGTCCTTACTAATAAAGTTTCGTATAGCTCTACTATTAATTAACGTAGTAATTCTTTTTTTTAGGTAGATTCTATAGATATAAATATAATTCTATCCTCTAGTTTCTTAGATTCTTATTTTCTTAAGCTAATATTTTATATTAATCTTAGTCTAGATATACTTTAGATATTTATTCTCTAGGTATTTATATTATAGTCTTCCTAGAATATAATTTAATAGTAAGAGCGGTTCTAGTATAATTTATATATATTCTTTTTATTATTAATTCTTAGATTATTACTATCTATATACTACTTTTAGTATAACTACCTAGATAATTCTTTTATTATAATCCTTAGCTAGATAATAGTTATTTTTTTACTTTACTCCCTTATAGAGTCTATATTCTTGTTATATATATAAGATCTATATAATCTTAAAGTATACTAGATATCTTATTTTATATTATAGATTATTCTCTAAATTAATTTTATATCTCTAGTTATTATATTTTATAAAGATTATATATATAGGAATCTATCGTTTAATTACTATATATTATAGTTATTTCTTATTAACTATCTAAGTAATATACTATATTTCCTTCTAAGTTTCTTAGTTAGGTATAATATTAGTTATAATAAAGTTTTATTTAACCTATTATTTAAAATCTTTAAATAGTCGATATATTAGGTAAGATCTAGACTATTTCTTATAGATCTTCTATACTATAAGAGGTATTATTATTTTTTTTATAAATTATAAGCCCTAAGTATAAGTTATATTAAGATTCTATACTAGTCCTATTTTTTTCTTTAATAGTCGTATTATTTATAGATATCTAGTATTTTTATATATTATAACTAGGTTTTTATCTTCTAGTTCTAAGAATTTATTACTATTATTAATCGTCTATAATAGTATATTTATAATATTATCGAAGTCTTTCTATTCTATAGATAAACCTTCTTTAGATACTTCTTTCTATACTTCTAGTAAGAATAAAACTTTCCTCTAAGACTTCTAAGTCGTAGCTACCTACTATTTTTATAGCTAATAGCTAGTATTTAACTTAGCTTTATAGTACGTCTTATACTAGTTATATATATAAGTTATCTAGTATATAGTATTATATTCTTATATTATAACTACTCTATCCCTCTTACTCTACTAAGTATAGTAGATTTTTTCTTTTCTTAGACTTAACCTATAGTCTTTTATTAGGTATCTTTACTTCTCGTATTTAAAGTATACTTATTTTTTATAAAACTTTTATTTTTTAGAATTCTATTTCCCTTTCTTAGACTCTAAACTAGCCTCTAGGACTATTAGCTCTAGTCTATAGTATTTTTCTTCTTTCTTCTTTTTATAAAATCTAATCTTCTCTTTCTTTTCCTAATTCTATAGGTAGAGGTTATTATTAATTCTAATAGCTTATTTAATTATATCTTATATAGTCTATAGCCTATCTATTTATATTATTTTATACTAAATATTATTCTTTAGTCCTTTATAATAGTATAATATAAGGGCTACTTCTCTCTACTAGATTTTAGTAGTAAGTTATTCGAACTTAGACGTATATATAGTAGTAGATTTAGTCTATTTAAGATATATAATCTTCTATTCTACTAATCTCTCTAAATTAATATCTTTAAATATAATATATAATTTATTCTTAAAGTACTTATAGCTTAAGAAAATAGCTCTAGTTTTATTACTCTAACGAGTTTTATTAAGTTATAGTTATTTATTTAAATAGGTTTTAAACTAAGTAATAGTCCTACTAATAAACTATACTACTATAAATAATACTTTTAAGATTTTATTAAGTAGTCGTACCTTATTAAGATTAAGATAGATTACTATATTAGCTAGGAATTCCTTAAGTTTAGATTATATCCTATTAAACTTTTCTAATTCTTTTAGCTTTAATAGCTTTCTTATATATTTCTATAATTTCTCTATTAATACTATAATTTATACTTCTAATATATTTTCGTATTTCTTAAATATATACTAGTTCTTAATAACTCTTTTAAAATTTTCTATAATTATACTACCTTCTAGGAAACTAAACTCTTAGTAGCTTCTTATCTTAGAGGTCTTAGGTTATAGTACTAGACGTAGAGTAGTACTAGGGTTAGTTCCTTCTCTTACTATATTAATTAACTATTTCTATCTACCGGATAGTTAAGGTATTAAACGGGGTCTAGGTCTAATAGATTATTTAGTCTTATTTAGGATTTATACTTAAGATAGGAAAGAAGAAGTAAAAATAAGTAAATAATAGTTTAATTACGTTAATAGGTAAGAATTAATCTAGATTTAAATTAACTATAAGGCGAAAACTATCTAAGAGATTCGTAATTATTATATATTAATTTAGTTTTCTTAGATCTATAGCTCTATATTTATAAATCTACTAAGCTATAGCTCTATAACTCTATTCTTATAGATCTACTAAGCTATTACGTAACCCTTAGATCTATTCTTATTAAGGTATAGATCTATTATATAATCCTTTAGTAAAGCTATCTATACTAATTATTATTTATACTATAGTTATAGTTATTATACTTAATATCGGAACTAGTAATAGATTTAATCTTGGGTAGCTTTTCTTACTAGTATTCTATAGTATATATTTAGTTTATAATACTATAAGTATTTCCTTATTATAAATCTTATAGTTTATTTTTATAGACTTTATTATCTTTATAAAGTAGATTATAAATTATTAGATTTTATTATCTTAAAGTTATATAAAGGTATTTACTAGAATACTATTACTTATATTAGTTTCTATATAAATCCTATAGTAGGGCGAGTAATATCTTATAATAATATTTAAATATAATAATATCTTATTTTTCTTAAATATAGCTTACTTCTTAGATTTAAAGATATAAAATTTTCTCTTTTATAGTAGTTAGATAAGTAGATAGACTATAAAATTATAGTTCTTTAACTACTTATAATAGTAGTTATAGAAGTCTAGATAAGCTTATAACTCTTTTAAAATTATAAATTTCTTCTAGTCTTTAATAGCTATTATCTTATTAAGATCTATATAAATCTCTTTAATACTAATAATAAAATCTAAAAACTTTATCTTAGTAACTATAAACTTACTTTTTTTAATATTAACTTATAGTCTAATCTTTTTAAGCTTATCTAGGATTTTATTTATATATTTCTTATACTTAAGAGGGTCTTCTAAGTAGATTAAAATATTATTTATATAAATAATATAGATCTTATTAATTTTATTCTTAAATACTTAATTAATATAGTATTAAAAGGTTACTAGCCTATTATATAGTCTAAAAAATAGAATATAATATTTATAATTCTTATATTATATTTTAAAAGTTATAAGGTCTTCTACGTTAAGATCTAGTCTAATATAATAGAAGACTTAATATATATCTAGCTTAGTAAATACTTTTACTTTAGAAAATTATATTAGTATTTCTTTAATTAAGAGAATAGTTATAATATCCTTCTTTATAATTATATTAATTTTTTAATAGTTAATATAAAATCTCTACCTCTCTCTTAGCTTTTTAGTAAATAGAACGAGTAAGATAAAATTAGCGTTACTAGTTATAATAAAGTTCTTTTTTAAATACTCTTCTAAGTAAGCTTTTAATAACTTTAAATATTTAAGAAATATATTATAAAGTAGACTTATACTAAGCTTATTTATATTATTCTTAAAAATAATTTTATAGTTAATATTCTTTCTTTTAAAGGGTAGTTTATCTAAGTTAATCTTAAAGAAGTAGTTTAGAATAACTCCTATATAACCTTTATAAGAAAGCTTCTCTACTATTATATCTTATATATTCTATTTTACTAAATCTTTTAATTATCTATTCTTAATTAATAAGTTAACTTTTATTATACGTTATACGTACTTTAATACGAGATCTAGATTAGGGTCGATAGTATATTTATTATATTATTAGATTTTAATAGATTAAGATTAAGTTAATAAATTTTATTACTAGAATAACTACTTAGGAAAAGATCTAATCTTATTTATAAGTATTAGATAAACTAAAGGGAATTAACTATA
>JASJFT010000295.1:0-46780 GCA_030770425.1 Darksidea phi | reverse complement strand
AACACATCCCCCCCTTGCGCGCCCCCCCGCTCACCAAAAACAAAAAGCTTTTACAACCCCGGCGCCACCCCCCCCAAAAAAAAAAAAAAAAAAAAAAAAAAAAAAAAAAAAAAAAAAAAAAAAAGCTAGTTATATAAGAGGAAAATTAAATTCTCTATTATTAGATAATATCCTAAAGATATAATAACTATCTTAGTTAATATCTACTACTAGGTTATAAATACTAGTAAAAATTTTATAGTAGTAATTAATTTCGAGTTAGACTAGTAGCCGGATAATCTAATAGACTATATTTAATATAAGAAAAAGAGTTATAATTTAAATATCTTAACTAAGAAGAACTTTTAACTTATATTAAATTCTAATAGAGCTAGTTAAAGAAAGCGTTCTTCTCTAAACTATTAACTAAAAGTAGTCTTACTAGATAATATACTAGAGAAAACGCTAGACGAGATACTAAATAAGATACTAGATAAGATATCGAATAAGATAATAGATAAGATACCGAATAAGATAATAGATAAAATATCGAATAAGATAATAAATAAGATATTAAATAAGATAATAGACGAGATACTAAATAAGATAATAAATAAGACGTCGAATAAAATAAATAATAAGACGTTAAAAAGAATAATTAATAGAATACTAAATAGGATACTAGATAAAATACTAAATAAGACGTCGGATAAGTCGCTAGCTAAGAAGCTAGATAAGCTAAATAAGCTAGATAGAATACTAAATAAGGAAAAGATAATTAAGTTATTAGATAGTAAAGATAATATTAAGAATATATCTATTATATCTTTACCCCTAGAAGCCCCGAAGCCGTTATAGAATATTTAGAATCTAATTAACTTTTCTCTATATAATCTCTTCTCTAGTATACTAGATTATAAGAGTATTAAAGATATAGAATAGAAATTAGAGTAGTTCCTATCTAGGAAGTATTTAGATAATAATATTCTCTATATACTTTTATAGGTTATTTATACCGATAATTAGTTTATTATTATTAACTTTATAGACTATAAGCTATAGAAACTAATAATACTAATTATAAAGAATACTAAGAATATACGTAGGCTTATATTTCCCTTTTATATTAATAGTAATAACTAGTCTTTACTAGACTAAAAGCTATATAATTATTAGGTTCTTAGTATTTTTAATAGGAACTTATAGTAGTTTACTACTTTTAGTATAGATACTATTCTAGTAGTAAGCTAGATATCTATATTTAAGAATATAGTAGAATACTAGATTTAATATAAATTCTAGATAGTACGTTTTATAACAACGTATACTTTTTATACTAATATTACTAGCTTCTCTTAAACTCTAACTACGTATTATACGCTTTTATATACTATCTAATACTAGAGAAGTATCTAAAACTTTATCTATCTAATCTTAAATCTAATAATCTTTATATTTATTATTTTCGAAAATTACTTAATACTATTATCTACTCCTATTATTATAAAGAGCTTATAATAGATTCTTCTAGTACTCTAGTACTATTTAATTTAAGCTTATTATTAGATAATTTTTATAAAATAGTAGGTTTTATAACTACGAGTAATAAAACCTTTATTTAGAATTTCGGACCCCTCTCCGACGAATAATAGAGTACCTTTAAAGAGAATAGTCTATTAATACTTAAGAATAAGGTTTAAATCCTTTAAATAATTATAAAATACTCCGACTATATCTTTATATCTATAGCTAAGCGTTTATAATCTATAAATCGAATTATCTAAAACCTAGCTATTAAAGCCGAGTATAAGCCTATACTCTAGCTTCTAAATAAGATCGATTAGACTAAGAACGAATTTTAATTATTAATAATTTAGTAGTAAATACTATATATATAACTTACTAAGACGTTTAAAGATAAGATAAATAGAAAAGTAGAAAAGATAAAAAGTAATTAAGTATTACGGAAAAGATCTCGTACTTAAGAAAAGTTAATACTCCCTTTTAAAGAATATAAGATATCTACTAAAAGTAGAATAATAGCTTAATTAATTAACTTAAAGATAATAAAGGCCCGTCTTTTATACTATATTAAACTTAGCTTAAACTTAAACTATCTATCTACTAAACTTAGTATATAGATAATATTTACTTTTCCCGCTAGTATAATTAATTACTATAACCTCTATCTTATCTTCTAAGTAATAATAAATACGTTTCTATCTCTTAGTAAATCTATAGAACCTATTAAGTATATTATACCTAACTTACTTATCTTAGTCTAATAGTATATAAATATAATAAATTAAAGGGAGAGAAGATATCCTACTTTATAAGATAGTTTTTAACTTTTAGAAAGAATCTTATATCCTTTATCTCCCTTAACTATTAATTTCTCGATCTATAGTTTAATTAGTAGCTATTATCTATATACTATAAAATCTTAGATTTATATATTTAATACTAATCTAGGATTCTAAAGAGAGGTCTAATTATAAAGAAATAGTATCTAAGAAAGAAATAGAAGTATTAATATTTTCTCCCTTTAGAGATATATAGGGAATTATAATATACTCTCTATTCTTACTATAATATATATCTACGTTAATTTAATAGCTATTTAGTATTTAATAAATTACTATAGTCGAGTTACTAAGTACTAGTAGGTCTTAATAAGACGGGGTAATTATACGATATACTTTTAATCTAGATAATAGTATATCTATACTTTACTATTTCCCTTTATAAAGTATACTAAAGTAGAAGATAATATATATAGTCTCTTATACTAATCTAGTATATAATTATAAAGTAGTTATAGATTAAAGTTTATTCCTATATTATTATTATTATCGAGATTTTTCTAGTTATAGTCTTTCTTTATATTAACTAGTATATTTATAGATATAATAAATATCTTCTTAAGATAGCTATAGGTATATAAAGAGTCTATAAAATAATACTTTTAGCTATAGAAAAAGGTAACTATAGGATATAATATATAGTCCCTTCTTCTTAGTCCTTTTCTCTTAATCCTATTCTTAAGTATTAGATATATCTAGATAGATATTACGTAGTTACCTTAGGTCTACTTTATTAAAGAGCTAGGTAAAGAGATATCTAAAGATACTTATAGCCCTATATATACTATAATAATAATATAGAATTAGACTAGAATCTAGATCTATATATATTAGGAAAAGGTTCGCTATAAAATCGCGTCGTTGGTAGGTAGTCTATACCCGTAGCAGGCGTACTCTATACCCTCTATGTTCCTAATGTTACTCAATATTACTCAAGGTTCCCCACGACCAGTCGCCATATTGCATGGCCCTGGCAGGCCTGGCACGTTCGGAACAGGTTCGGAACAGGTTCGGGATAGATTCGGCTATAGCAGCCTAGGCGCTAGTCCTATTTAGGAAATTATTTAATAGAATTATAGTACTAATTATTCTCTATAAAATAAGCTAATAATATCCTAATTAGGCCTAGTATTAGTAAAGTTATTAAGCTTTAAAGATTAGATAGATTCGATTCTTTTCCTTAATCCTTCCTATTTAGGAAATATCCTTCTATTTAGTAGTATTTAATAGTATTTAATAAAGTTAGATTCTAGAAAGACTTCTATTAGTATTATAAAGCCCCCCCTATAATTATTATTATATTAGAAAAGCTTACTAAGTAAAAATATTAGGTTTCGAGGGTTTAAAATAATAAAATAATTTTTTCGTTGTAATTCTAGCTAGCTAGAAGACTAGCGAAATTTTTCTTGGCGTTAGAACTTTATATACTATATATAAATATTTTTTTAAACTAAAAATATTAGCTTAATATCTATTAAATAGCTTTATTTTTAACTTTAAACTTATTATTTTTATAAAAATTAAGTTTATTTATTAAATATAAATCTTTCTAATAGATATAAAATTTATTCCTAAATATAGAAGAAACTAGGCCTAATATAGTATAGTTCTATATAAAAATATTAGTCTAATATCCCTATTAGGCCTAGTAATAGACTAAAATATATCTATAATCTCGTAGAAAAACGTTCCAGCCATAGAGGGCATAGAGGGCATGGAGAGCATGGAACGAACCTACCACGGGTACGGGCTAATATAGAACGCTCGTTCCATTCATACTATACCGTATAGTACTATATTACGTTTCCTATAATTTTTTCGTAGCGAACTTTTTATCGATATAGTTATTATAAACTTAGTTACTATAGTTTATTAGAGTTCTATAAGAGTATTAAAGACTATATCTTATTCTAGAAATAAAGATAAGTAGAAAAAAGAATATACGTACTCTAGAATCGTTATAATTAAGGAAAGCTTAAGAATAGGATATATATCCTAGCTTATACTAGAAATATAGAGAGACTAGAGGTATTCCTTATTATTAATATCTATAGTATATAATAGTAGTACTAAGATATTAAATAGATTAGATTGGACGCTAATATCGAGAGAGCGTTAATTAGTTAGGATAGTTAGAAGCCTTCCTATTATTTTTAAGAACTAAAAATTAAGATTAGTATAACTAAGTATTAGTAAAAGAGTTATTACTAAAACTAATAAGGTTACTATTAATAGAGAGCTAAGTAAGCTTATTCTCTTTCTTTTCTTTCTTATATAGATCTTACTCTTAGTTATATATAACTACTTAAGGCTCTATCTAAAAGAGATAAGCTTTATCTATATAAATCTAATCTAGATTCTTATAAAGCTCGAAGATAAGAAGAATAATATCTATATAATCGGCTATAAGAAGACTTAAAAGAGTAGTAGAAGAGAAGAATTAAAAAGATTTATAGAGCTATTAAATTAAGAGGAGTACGTAGTAAGAAATAAGTAGAAGAGAATCTAATTAGTCGCGAGCGATAAAGGGTCTAGTAAAATAGTAGATATAGCTATACTCGTATTATAGTTCGGATATAATAGTAAAGATAAAGGTAAAGATAAAGATAAAGTAGGATTAATAGGTATTTAAGGACTACCTTAGGTATAAGTATTAAAATAACTTAACCTTTAGTTAACTAATATAATAGTAGTATTATATAGATACTATTATTATCTATAAATAGCTTACTAACTAGCTAGCTTTACTATTCTTATTTATTCTAAAGAAGTAATACTACTCTTGTTAGTCTATAATAATCTAATAATATTAGTAACTATCTACGACTATTTTACTCTTTCGGAACCTTTATTATAATAATAGCGACGACCTTTAACTATAACTAGATAAGTTTTATAATAGTTAAATATATATAATAAAGTAAATAATATCGTCTATATAAATAGTCGCTACTATTATATATTTAGTCTTTAAATCTAATAAAGTTAAAAGTTTATTTTTTCTTAAAATACTACTAGATACTATAGATAATATTATTAATAACTTATCTACCCGTAGTTTAACTATATTTACGTAGATTAAATCTAAAATCTTAAAGATTACTAAGAAATACTTCTTTAACTTATAGAGCTATCGAAGATATATATAATAAAATAATTAGTAATTTATAATATAAAGTATAAGAAATAACGAGAATCTAGTACTATAAATATAATCTAATCTTCGTTAATTATATCTATATAAACTATAATATATTAAAGAGATACTAGGCTAAATATATAAAGAAGACCTCGTCTAAAAAGAATAGTCGTAGTAGAAAGAGATAAAAACTAAATATAGTAGAAGTAGTAGATATTAATAATAACTTAGATAGTAATATAGAGGTAATAGTATTTACCTTTTATATTAATCTAATCTTATCGCTACTAACTATACGTAACTTAAATAATAAACGATAATAAGAAGACGTAAGTATACTTAGTAATATCCTACTTTACTACGTATAATAAATTCTATTACTCTATTATCTATTATATAATCGATAATCCTAGCTACGTTTATACTAATAGTTATATAGTTTTATAAAAACTATTTAACTTTTATTATAAGCTTTATAAATTACCTAAATTAGTTTATTATATCCCCCTTATATTATCTAAGAAGTAAATTATTACTTAAGATTATATACTATAAATATCTTATAGCTTAATATATAAAGTAGCTAGGTTCTATATTTATAATTATAATCTTATTAGACTCTTTATTAAACTCTTTATTAGACTCTTTATTAAACTCTTTATTAAACTCTTTATTAGACTCTTTATCGAACTCTTTATTAAACTCTTTATTAAACTCTTTATTAAACTCTTTATCGAACTCTTTATTAAACTCTTTATTAGACTCTTTATTAAACTTTATTAATACTACTTTTTTAGTATATATAATATAGGACTAGCTATCTTTCTTTCCCGATATATATTTAAAATAGCTCTAGTATAATAAAAACTTATTCCTATCTATATCCTTAAGACTAAGTTTATACTTAGTATTTAACCTTATTATAATAATAAACGTTCGTAGTAATCCTAAGTATAATATTTTTATAAGCTATTCGTATATTAAATCTATAGATTTTTCTAGACGTTTCTTAATATAGACTCTAATATAATTACTAATATTAGAGATTAAAGTTATACTAAAGTTATAAGTAAGGAGTAAGATTTATTAGATTAACTTAATTTTACTACTAGATAGGGTAGATCTACTTTTTAATAAGACCTAAAGACGATATATATATATCTTATATTTATATAGATACGTCGAGAGAAACTTATATATAAAGATTTACTAAGATATATAGTAGTAGTAGCCTAGTATAGTTAAGGGTAAACTACTAATAATAGAAGGTTATTCTAGTAAGGTAGTTCTATTTAACTAAAGTTTATTACTCTTCTCTCCCGTATTATTCTTAAAGAAGCGAAGTATTCTTTTTCTAAAAGTATTAGATATACTAGAATATTAATAAGAGAAGTACGTATATATTCGTAGATATTTACTTATAGTATTTTTTACTTTTTAATAATTTAATATCCTTTATTATTAGTAGATTTTATCTTAATACCTTCTTAAATTAAGATTTATAATTCTTTACTCTTTACTTTTTTAGCTTTATATTAAGTTTTAAGCCTTTATTATCTTATAAAAAGAGTAGATTTAATAGAGGCCCTTTTATATATTTACGTAAGCGTAGATTCCTAGAAGAGTAACGATATATTATTAGATCTAAGATAATATATTTCTATCTCTATCTACTTATTCTATTAATATCTCTATTTTAATTTAGTCTTTATAATAGTAATAATATCCTTAAATTAAGTTTCTAGTTTAAATAAAATTTCTTAGTATACGTATTTATCGTAGTAATATATCTTTAAAGAATCTAAAACTAGTTTATAATACTATAGATCTCTAATTAATAGGTATATTTTATTATCGGAAATTTTATAATAAATCCTAATAACTTCTATAAGCTATAAGGCTATAAGATCTTTTACTAAGAGAGTATAATATATTAGAATACTTAGTAGTAGATCGTAGTAATAGGGTCTAGTATTTATTTAATAAATAATTAAGGACGTTTAATATATACTATTACTTATTATACTATTATTCTTAAGTAACTTTAACTAATCTTTATAGTTTATCTAAATAAAATCTTTACCTATAGAGACTTTTCCGTATAAATACCTATTTATATAAGATATATAAATATTATTATTATTAATATTCTTTTAATAATTAATATTAGCTTAGAATTTTATTAATTTAGTATTATAGTAGATTAGATTACTCTTTAGTATAACTACGTCGATAGTTAGAATCTAGTATAATATAATTGTAGACGTAAATAGGGAGCTTTAAATAGTATAGTTAATAAAAGAAGAGTTTACTAATATATCTTCTTAAATAAAGTCGTCTCTAGAACTACTTCGTATAGAATTCTTATTCTAATTAAATATTTTTATTATTACTACTACTCTTATAAAATCTTTAAGAGCTAGTCTAAAAGTATTTTATTCTACTTTAGTTATAGTAGCTTAACCTAGACGAAGATACTTCTTAAGACCTTTAAAAATATATATTTAATTACGAAAATTCTAAGTACTACTCTAGAACTATATTATATTAATTATTAGATTCTATAAGATCTCTTAGAGTTTCTAAGATAGATAGTCTTAAAGCTTCTTAATAGTAGAATAGAACTTTTTATATACTATTAGCTAGTCTACTTTAATATATTCTATATATATTAATCTTAAGTTATAGATATTACTTAAGATATATCTATAATTCTTAATTACTAAAGTAAATAAATCTAACTTAAGATTATTTAATTCGCTTCGGATACTACGCGGAAGTCTAAGGTTAGCTATATTAATAGTTTTATTATTAAGAATCCTTATATAAAGTCTAATATAGTCTAAAGCCCTTTTAATAAAGTATATCTTCTTCTATATTTTAATTACTAGGCTAGTAATATAGTCTTTTATTTCTTTAATAGTAGAGAGAAGAGAATTTCTATTTATATATATATATCCTTCTTCGAGTAAGAGAGTAAGCTACTCTAGTTTACTAGATTAGAAGTATTAACCTAAGTCTTTAATAGATAAGGCTAGTACGTAGAAGATACTAGGGGAATTAATTACTTACCCCTAGCTAGCTAGTCTTAAAGAAAGAATTATAGCTTATAATAATAAAGAGTTTCGACTTTTAATTATACTATAACTATTTATAATAGGTTAAGTAATAGTAAGTTTAATATAAAGAGGTTAGATATATTTATCGTTAAAGTAATAGTAAGTATAGTAAGTTTAATAAAAAGGATTCGTATTTTTATTAATAGATAATAGTAAGTATAATACGTTCGACGTAAATAAGTTAAATAATAAACGAGCTCGAACTTAAGTATAGGTCTATTAGTAGGAATAATTAGATTCTAAGTATATAGCTTCTCTTATAACTTAGTAGTAGATATATCTAAAATACTAACTAGTTAAAAGACGTAGAATTATATATAAGATTAGAAATAGAATTAGGTCTACTAAAGTACTTTAAAGTAAGATAAACTAAAATTATACTATATATAATTAGTTATTTCTTAGCTATATAGTTAAAAAGTATATCTTTAATATTATACTACGTTACGAAGGAGGTTAATCTAGTTATTTTATACTAATAAGCTAAGAAGCTACTACCTATTATATCTCCTTCTCTTTATTAATTACCCTAAAGAGAGTCTTAGAGCCTAGATTAGATATTTAATATAAAAAGGTATTCGATTAAAAAGTAAATTTATATCCTAACGTAGGGTAGCTATTTTAATAAGCTAAAGAAGCTTAGGTATAATAAGGAATCCCTACTAGTACTAGAGAAAGAGCTAGTATAAGAAATAGTATAGAGTAGACTAGAATTTATATTATATATAGAATCGTAACGTTACTTAGAAGTAAATAGATAATATATCTTAGTAGTATATATAAATACTAAGTATATTACTAAAATAGTAATATAATAATTCTAAAGTAAATATAAGAGTCGTATATATAAGATTATATTTTTTAACTCTTATAATATTTACTAGAGTAAATATACTTCTATTAATAAGCTATAATAATAAAGATAATCTATATTATCTCTTATAGCCTACTAATAAATCTAATATATTTACGCTACGCTCCTCTAGTCTATACTTAAATATTTTAATATAGTAGAAGTTATATAGGTACTTAATAAGATAGTTATATTATATAAATTCTTTATCTTTAACTTTAATATAGTCTTTAATAGTATAAAGATACCTAGGGATACTAACTCCGTAGATAGTAGATTAATACTATTAAAGATTAGTAAGATAAGTAAAGTTTATAATAGAGGAGTAGTTTAAAAGGTCGTACTTCTATATCCTATTATACTTATTAGTATCTAAAGAAAGAGAAGTCGATTAGTATTTACTTTAGACTTCTACTTCTATTTTAATAATTAGTTTACTATTTTTATTCTAACCTTAGTTATTTTTAAATAGTTAAACTTTAGTTAATAGGGTACGACTAGTAGCTTAATAGGACTAGTAATATATAGGTAAAATTATTCGGACTTATACTAGTAGATAGTAGATAAAAAGTATTAGTAATAACTTTATATAGTTATTATAAATAGTACCCGTACTATACGTAATAGGTATTAATTTAAGATTACGTATAATACGGAATAGAATAATAGTTTAGTTAATTAGAGGAGTACTAATATAAATTATATTAATAAGTAAGAAAGCTAAAGATAAGCTATAGTACTAAGATATATCGGGTATATAGATATATTAGGTAAGAAAGCCTAATAGAAACGTAGATATTATTAAACGGGGTAGGTAAAGAGTTAGGTAGAAAAGAAGTCTTTAAATATAGTCTAAGCTAGAGCTATATATTTTTATTAACTATTATATAGAATTAGCTATATAAAGGTATTATAATTAATATAATAAGATAAGAATCTATATAATATTACCTATACTATAGCCCTTACGTAGCTAATTAAAAAATAGCCTCTCTCTAAGATAATAGATACTATATATATAGACGACTAACTTAGTATAGATATTAATACGATAATAATATCTATTACTAATTATAGAAGATAGTTAAATAAGAGTAAAAAGGTAGAAGGTATAAAATAGTATATATAATTTTACTAATTATTTTAACCTTAGATAGAATAAAGGGTCGGAGGTAGATTACTATATAATAGTACTTTTATAGTACTTTAGTTATTATTATAATTAGCCCTACTTTAATAACTATTTCTTTTTTATTAAAATATATACTATATAGAAGTATATTACGTATATAACTAACTCTAATATATTATAAAAAATAGAAGAATAATATTAAATTTTTTAGCTTAATAGTTTTCTTCTAGTATTAAACTTAAATCTTTATAAGTCTATTATAGAACTTTATAAAGAATAGATATAGTTAACCTTATAGCCCTTATTAATAATAGTTTCCTACGTAGTCTATAAAGTATCTTTTATAATATTATTAAGAATCTTTTATTATAAATAAGGTACTTTATTTTTTTTATTAATAGAGACTTATATATTTTTTATACTAGATTATCCTTTTTATAATATAGTAGTAATTAAGTAACTTTTTTAGATATATTTTTCTATAAATCCTATATATCTAGAACTTCTATAAGTTACTAGAGATCTAATATAAAAAAATCTTAAATATAATATATCTTTATATATTCTAAATATATAGCCTACCCTTTACTTACCCTAAAAAGTATTTGGTATCTAGAATAATAGGAATTTTATCTAGTCGGGGTAAATAGTTTAGACTTATTAAGTATATTATCGATTAAGTTAGTACTAGAAAAATCATTACTATAGACTTATTTACTACTCTTTAATAGCTTATAGTATACTTTATAATATTTAGAACTATAATATAAATTATATATTAGAATTAAAATAGTAGATAGAGATATTATTTAAAGAGGAGAGTAAATAGAAAGTAGAATACTCTTAGTATTTAAGAGAGACTAGAGATATATTATAGTAGTATAAGAAATAAATAGTATAGAACTAAAGTAATTAGAATAGCTCTATAGGAAGGTAGCTTATATATATATAAGAAGAATAAGTAGAGATAGTTATATAAGCTAACTATCTCTATCTAGTATATATACTTACTCTATTATTCTAGATAAGAAATAGTAAAGAATTTACTACGTAGTTTAGTATAACTAGTTCTAGAATATAAGATAGAATATAGTTAGTATATAAGAACTATAAGGCTAGCCTTAATATAGGTAGACTAGTAAGATATTATTAATAGAGTATTAATAGGAAGTAGTAACTAACGTAGATAGGTTATTAATATATTAACTTTATTCTATTCTTAGAAATTAATAAATTCTTACTAATTTAGAATAGTTAAATCTTAACTACTATAAGTATACTTCCCTATATCCTATATACTACTAGGCTAAAGCTAGTAAAATCCTAGCTTAAAAAACTAGAGAGAGAAGTATCTTACCTAAAGTTTAGAATAAAGTAAGTATATATACTAGATAGAGGAGGTAGAGTAGAAGAGTAGAATATAGCTTAAGTAGTAATAGCTATCTTACTATTCTAGTATATATATCCCTACTCTACTCTCTATATATCGCTCGTAGTAGTTAGAGTAAAGACTAATAAGGTTTAGTAGATTCCTTTAGAAGTTAATATTATAATTATTATATATATAGCTTAGCTTCTATTATATTTCTATAAGCTATATAGATTAAAGGTACGATATTAGATATCTTATATAATAGTAGCGCCGCTTAAAGCTATAGACGCCTTATTAGACTTAACTACTATTAATTAGCTCGATTATAATATAAAACGTCTAAAGCGAACTCCTCGTAATAATTAATTAAACTACTTAACGTATCTCGTACGTTAGATCCTAGTTTAAAAGTATAGAAATAAGATATATATAAAGTAAACTTCTTTAAGTTATAGTTATAGTACTAGTAATACTTCTTATAACCTATATATAAAGTAGATATAACTTATAATAAGAATAGAATATTATTACCTCTATAAAGTAATCTATCGAGCTCTATAATAACTATTTTTTTAATATATATAACTATACTTAAGTATATTATTAGTACTTATATCTTTAATATACTATAAGAGTATAGTATATAAAATATTAAGAAATATAAAAATAATACTAATCTAATATTATTACTATATAAGAATAAAAACCGAGAAATCTATTCTAATAAATACTAATATTATATAGCGAGTATTAATTTAATAAGAAATATAGAGATTATAATAGAAATATTTAATATTACTAGGTAGCTTCTATCCTCCTCTTTATATCTTCTAATCTATTAAAGCGTAGATACTTCTTATAAAATATTAAAGAATTAAGCTAGTAAGGGTATTATTAAACGCGGTTTAGAGATTAGCGAAATATTAGAGAATTATAATATTTTATTACCTACTAATATAACCTTAAATAGTTCTATAAGTAAGAAAGTAATTTTTTAAAATTATTCTTAAAAGTCTTTACCCCCTAACTATCTATCCTCTTTACTATTAGTATAACGTCTTACTACTTATACTATAGGACCTTCGCTTTATTAACTAGATACTCGAATCGTACTAATATATTATATTATTAGTCTATTCTAACTTTCTAAATAGCTATCTAGTATACCTTTACTCTAGTATATTAGAGGGCGCTTTTCTATATATATAGATAATAAAGATATATAGAAAGATAATTAAAGAATATCTTAGCCTTACTAGGAGAGTATATATAATATATTAGAGAATTAGCTTTATAACTTAGAGGCGAGGCTAAGTACTAGTATATTTAACTAATAATATAAAGTATAATTAATTAGATTAAAGAGGGTAGTATTTCTACCTATCTCTTTATAATATACTAATTAACTATACTTAATACTACTACTAAGAACTAGATTAAGCTAATTATAAAGATATTTATTATAATAATACTATTCTATTAGATAAGGTAATAGGTAAAAGTAAAGTATATTATAATAAGGCTATAGTATATATAGGTAGCTCGGAAATAGAAAATATATAAAAAATATATATCTTACTAAACCTTATAATAGAGAAAAGAGTCGAGCTAAATCTACTCTATTCTAGGTTATTAAAGGGGAATACTAATTATAGGTAATATAATATATAGACTTCTTAAAGGTTAAACTCTTAAGTAGAATCTACTTCGGTTATTATATAGTAGAATAGATAGTATATCTAATTTAATACTCTCTTTCTCCCGTCCGCCTTTACGAGTATTTTACTATTAATAATAGATTATATTTCTACTATATAATAGAAGTATAGAACTAGAGTATACTATTAGATTACTTAGTAGAAATTATTAGAAAGATAGAGGCTCGTCTTACTTTACTTCTTAGATTTAATAGTAATAGCTTTCGTATTTTCCTATACTAGGTATTCGCGATATTATTACTTAATACTAGTAATCTAATATTTAAGGTTTTTAATTCTTTCTTCTATAAGCCCAATTATCTAATACTAAAATTTAAGTATTTTTATAGTAATTTAAAGCTCTTATTTAGTAATTCGTAGCTTTTATTTAGTAATTTAAAATCTAAGGAGATCGTATTAAAGAGCTACGGTTATACTATCTTAGTAATAGAATTATACTTTATAAATAATATTAGACTAAGTATTTACTTACGGATTACTTATAGTATTTAGATTAAATATAGCTATTAGAAGGTATTATAGATTAATAAAAGAGAAAGAAGATAAAAAGTATAATTTAAATATAAGATAGGTTAGACTTATAGAAAAGAATAAGTATATAAGAATATATATTATATATATAAAGAGTTATCTTATTCCTTACTTACTTAACGAGGATATTATACTTTTATAACGCTTAAGTTAATATAATACTATTCTAGTTCTAGAATAAAAAGTCTAACTATACTTATAGATATAAAAGGCTTATAATATAACTAATAATTATAATAGAGGTAGACGAGGAGCTCTACTTCTAGTTAAGGATAATAATAATATAATAGAATAAATTAAAAATAATATAAAGTAATAAAATTTATATAAATAAATAATAAGTATATATATACTACTTATAGTAGCTTTATACTTTACTACGTTTCCTTCCTAATCTATTATTTATCAATTAGTCTACCTATCTAGTCTTAGCGACGATATTTAATATTTTACTAAATAATAGTAAAAATTATATATCCCTTAATATCTAAATATTTACTAATAAGCTATACTAAATTCGCTATACTAACTTTTACCTAATTTACTTCGATTAAGAATCCCGAACTTAAGAACTTTACTAACCCTACTTACGTATAGTTCTAAGATAGATATAATACCTATTAGTATACCTTATTACTATCTAGATAAAGAAATATATTCTTATTATAGGAACTTTTATTAAGTTTAACTCCTAGAATTAGAACGTAGCTATATTCTATATCCTATACTTAGCTAGCTAGATAAGGTCTAATATTTACCTTTAGGTAATCTAGTATAATAGTATAACTATATATAACTATATTACTATCTAAATCGCTCTATTACTTAGAAGTTCTCGCCCTAAGTATTTAGTACTAGTCTAATAATACGAGACCTATAGGAATATAATAACGAAAGAAATAGAAGATTTTATTTCTATAATTAAAGAATAGAAGCCTATATATATCTTCTATATCTAAAATTTTCGTGTAATTAAGAAATAGTACGAAGTTAGACTAGAGTAGAGAAGAAAGTAATATATAAAATAGTATAGGAGGTAGTATATAAGATAGTAGAGAAGATAGTAAAGGAGGTAGTAGAGAAGATAGTAGAGAAGGTAGTAATAGTAGATAAGAAGATAAAGGGTATATAGAGATTATAGCCTCTAGCTTAGCTTAAGTATTCTATATACTTCTAGTTATCTAGAATCTTTTAATATAGAAGTTAAAAGAATCCTTAGATTACCTAATCTCTATAGTAACTAATATTATAATAAACTAAGATTAATATTAAATAGTAATAAGAAAGAGGGGTAAAATAAGACTTATATTAAGAGAATAGTATTTTTATATTAGTAGTATAAAGCTTCGCTAATAAGAATCTATAAATTTAATAATTTTAGGTACTTAGTAATAGTAAATACTTAACTTAGAATCTACTCTTAGGTACTTACCTCTAAAGATCTATTTATATTATAAGGTAATAGCCTTTTAACTACCTCTTTATCTAAAGTATACTTTATAAAGTATATAGCTTCCGGACTATATATAGAACTAGCTATAGTATATATTAGAGATTTAAACTATTTTATAATAAGTCTATCTTAATCCTATTATTAGATTATATAATCGAAGATAGAGTATAAATAAAGAGATAAGATTCTAATAATAGACTATATTCTATAATATATATTAAGTAGAGTAACTTATATCTACCTATAGATAGAACGTTATTAGTTATATTTTCTAATTATACGTCTAAGTCCTTCTTTATCTAGTAAATAATTACGACGTATATACGAGGTATTTTAATATATTATAGAACTATAAGTTGGTTCTAATACTTTATTAAAGAAATATAGCTTATATCTTTAGTTATAGGTATAGAGCTAATAGAAAAGTAAAGCTTATATACGTAACCTTTATATACTAGTAGTTTTAATAATTAACTAGAGAATCTAGTATATATTCTACTCTTTCTTTTTCTCTTTTAACCTATTAGACGATAAAGATAGTTAAATAATATTATAAAATACGTTTTTAATACTACCCTTAGCTATAGTCTCCTAGAATCTATACTATAACGATTTAGCTATTTCCTATTCCTTTTTAGTACTAATAATACGCTATTTAGATATATTAGACTTATTACTAATTAGAATAATAGAAGATTAGTTTAGACTACTATTTTTAATTAACTCTATTATCTTATATATCCTATTAACTAAATCCCCTATATCTATAAACGACGATTTATTATAGATATTATAGACGATAAGATATTTATTACTATTCTTTAGATTCTTATTCTTAATAATCTTTATATTATATATCTTAACCTTAAGTATAAATTATTTTAAATATTAATTCTCGGTAGTAGGCCTAGTAGTAGGCTCGTATAGCTTAATAAATTTACTATTAATAAATTATAAACTTCGTTAGACTAGTATAAATATAACTAGACCCCTATAGAACGTATTTTATTAATTATTAATATCTTATCTACCTCGCGTATACCTCTTACTATTAATTTAAAAGTCTTATTCTATAGTTTTATTACTATTTTTTAATAAATAGTAATTTCTAATATATCTATAAGTCGTTAGCTACTAGAAGAGGTATAAGATAATTAAAGAAGAAAATAAATTAGAAGATCTTACTAAAGAGTTATACTTATCTACCTATATATAAAAAGCTATATCTAATTTTATCTAAGTTAGTATTAAATACTAAAGAACGCCTCCCCTATCTCTCCGAAATTAGTACGAGGTAGATATAAAGATAATCTTAATATTAATCTACTAAGCTATTATTTTACTCTATATATACTCGCTATAGAGATAGTTATAGGGGGATTAATAAAAGATATTTATAAATATACTACGCGGCTTAATAAATATAAGCTATTATATATTATATTACTTAAATAACTATATCTATAACGTAGTAGTCTTAATTAAAGAGAAATAAAATACTTAGGGAAATAAAATAGACTATATATAGGAGTATTATAGTATAATAGAAGGACTAGCTATCTTTACTCGTATCTAGGCCTTTAAAAAGTAGAGAATAGAGATATAGTAGATAAGAGCTATTAGACCGGCCCTAATATAGCTATTAATAAGGGTATAGTTCTACCTAGGTTACTATAACTAAGAATCGAGTTAAGCTATTTACTATAGTATTAATTATAGTAAAATAGTAGTTCTAAAGTAGTATAGTAAGTAAAAGTTAATTATATTATAATAAGGCTAGCGAGTAATATATATATATAGAAGATAAGAATCTAAGACTTAAAACCTATAAGTATATAAGAATAGAGGGCTATACTTATAATTTAGTATATATACTTTTATTACTTAATAATATCTTACGATTCTCTAAGCTTTATATTACTTTACTTAATTATTTAGTAAAGATAATACGTCTATTACTACTCTTAATACTTAAGAGAGACTAAATAATCTTATAAGTATACTCGTTTATAAGTCCCTTTATATCTAAAACTCGTAGTTTCTACTACTTAATAATTACGAGTCGAAGTACTTTTAATTTAACTAATACTTAAGTATCGATGTCGTTTTCTATTAATTTAACTAATACTTAAGTATTAACGCTATCCTCTATTTTATTTATTTCTAAGATCGCCCTAATCTTCGTAGTATTACCTAGTAGATATAGAGGTATCGTATCTAAGAATTATAAGGTAGATTAGAATAATTTAGTATTAATTAAAGAACTACCCTTAGTACTAATACCTTCCTCTATTTTCTTTATTTTAAAAATCTCTATAGTATTACCCGGTAGATATAGAAATATTATATTTAAGAATTATAAGATAAGTTAAAATAATTAGATATTAATTAAAGAACTATCTATAGTACCGACGATAGAGATATTTTAGAAGTTCTTAATATTATTCGTAATTATTAATTTCTAAGCTTGGATAAGTAGTAGAACGAAAATAAGAAGAAATTCTATAGTAGTATATATCTTTTAAAATTAGTATAAGTAGCTAAATATTATAACTTACTTATTAAATAATATTTAGGTATATAGAAGATTAATTTATATAAATAAGAGATCTCGAAGAATATAAAGAATAGAGTAATATTAAGAATAGTTATAACTATAAAGAAAGATCTAAAAAGTATAAACTTCTAATATCTAGTTATATAATATATATATAATTCGAAAGTAAAAGTACCTATAATTAATATATAGAATATAGGACTTTCTATATAAGTAAATATTTTTATCTATTTAAACTAATTTTCTAGTATATAAAGGCTAAAGAGTTAGAGTACAATAGTAATAATAATAATAATACTAATATATAAATAATAACGTTTCTATAAGTATTTTTTATAGCTAAAGTACCTAGATATTTCCTAGAAAATATAGAACTAGGCTTTTATTAGAATATTCCCTTTCTAATAGATAAAATATATACCTTAATAATAAGCCTATTTACCTAAGATAACTCTATTATATATAGATATATACTTTAATCTTTAGTTTTTATCTAAACGCCGGTAGCTATAAAGAAATATAATAGATAAAGAGTAAAGAATAGGGGCTATATCTAGAAATAGTATAAGCTATTAGACTTTTATATCTAAGGGCTATATATATAGGTATAACTATATAAAAAGATAGAGAATACGAAAATATTAGTAAAAAAGACTAGATCTTCTATTTATAAGGTACTAATAAGGGTTACTATTAGTATAAATCTTAAGGTATAGATAACGAACGTATAAAAAGGTAAATAAATATATAGGAAGATAACGAATATATAGAAAGATAACTAGTAAAGAATAGAAAGAGATAATAGACTATAAAACGTTATAGTCTTATAAGAAGGATATATATAATATATTATAGCTAGCTCGTCCGTTTAGAAAGATTATTATAAATATCTTACTTTTTAAGATAGCTTTACGTCTAGTTAATAAATAGGTAATTAGTCTAGTACTATTACTTAAACTATAGAGTTAATACTTATAGTATAGAGGTTAGTCTACTTCTCTAGACTAAGTAGTAATCGTATAGCTTATACTATATTAAACTTAAAAGGGTTAACTATAGGACGTATAATACTAAGCTTAATTAGTATAAATTTAGATTATACGATCTAAATTTATATAAATTAAGCTTAGTATAAGGGGGTTCTTAATAATCTAAGTCCTTCTTTTTATAATATAGTATATAGTACTATAGTAATATAATAGCTTATTTATATAGTAGACTACGAGGGAATAGTTAGATTAGTTTAGAGAAAGTAAGTATTCTTTTCTAAAACTTCTTACGTGTATTTATATTTATAAGATTAAGTTCCTTTATAAAGCTATTAATAAGTATAGTAATAAGCTACTATCCTTATTTCTATTAGAAAAGCTTAAGAAATCGTATCCTATATAGGAGTTCTAAGACTTATTAGCTATTCTATTAATATCTTCTAGTTTCCTAGATTATTAGAATATAAAAAGTAAGGACGTTATTATTAAGCTTTATATTATTATAGACTATTTCGATATAGATAAGACTCTTACTAAATTAATAAAATAAATTATTTATCTTATATTATTAGAACTATAACCTAATAGCTCTATAATAAAGTTAACCTTATAGGTTTATAACGATACTCCTTTCCTAGATAATAAAAAAAGGGTTTAAAGAAAAATTTCTAAGTTTCTTAAAATTAGAAGAAAATAATAGTATATTATCGAGTTTTATACGGAGTAAATAGATAGAAGAGCTACTAATTATTATAGTATTCTATATTTACTTAGAAGTAGATATATATAAGTAAGCTCTTATATTATTATTTTAGTAACTTACTAATCTTAATTAGAAATAAAGTAGTATATTTAATTATAAACTAGTACTAAGTATATTTAATACTTCTTTTCTTAATAAGATAAAAGATTTTAGCCTCTTTATTAACGCGATATTATAATATATTAAAGGAGGTAAGTACTAGTATCTCTATTATACTTAAGCTACTAATATAACTAAGAGGTCGTCTTTAGTACCTATAACTATTTTAACTCGAGTATTATTAGTAAAGTAGGTAATAATAACTAACCTTTATAATCCTATACGACTTATTATAATAAAGACTTTATTAGTCTACTATAGAATACTAACTATTTACTTTAACCTTAGAAGAAATAAAGATTAGAAAATATCTTAGAGTTATAATAAGACGAAATTAACCTTAGAGTAGTCGATTCGATCTAAGCTAATAATACTATAAAGATAATCGATATAAATACTTTAGCTCTAATAGTAGAAGTCCTTTTAAGAATATTATTATCTTTTAGAATATTTATATAAACTTCGAATTACTATATATATAGTATATAAGTTATCTTAAAGATATTTACTCTATAATACTAAGATAAGCTTTTACTCTTAGACGATTCTAAGTATACTTACTAATAGAATAGTATAGGTATATTAACTCCGTCTCTTAAGCCTAATAGAGATAATAATATACTAAATTAAGAAGGTAGTATAGTATATATAAACGTAGAACTATTTATTAAAAATTAGAATATAGACTTTAGTAACTATTTAAATAATAATTAGATTTATAGATTCGATTAAATCCTATTCTAGTAGCTTAACTTACTAACTTAGGATATAGAACTAGGAGATAAAGAACGCTATTATCTAATATCTTAAAGTCGACGTTATCGAAGATTATAATTATTCCTAGTAGTAATAGTATTACTTTATAGTAGTTTCCTTTTATTTACTATATTTATAGCTTTACTTTCTTAAGTACTACGGGTTTAAGAGGTATAATAATATAGAACTAGTCTAGTATAATAACGATATAAGTAGATAAATAAAATACTTTTAACTTCTTCGAAGGAGTTCTTAAGATTATCTATATTACTACTAGTCTAATCTAATATATATAAATTAGTAACGTTTATTATAAAAAGTAAAATCTATATCTACTATTTTAAAGATCTTTATAACTATCTTTATAACTATCTCTATATATACTTCTAATAATATAGATTTATATAAAGTTATTCTTTCTTTTACTAGAAGCTAGATTTTATTATCTAATACTAATATAGTAATAAGTATATTAAGATATTATATTACGGGAAGATATATATAGAGGACTATAAGGTAGATAAATAATAGTTCTAGTTACTATAGTAGGTAATATAATATAAGAATATCTAGTAAATACGAAGTAATTATTTAAGTATTAATAAAGAGGTATTAGAGAGATAAGAGAGATAATAACTTCGTTAGTAGTATTAAATCTAAAGAATACCTAGTATACTATACTATATAACCCGATTTCTTCGAAGCTAATCGTATTTAAATAGAAAAGTAATATTCTATTACTTACCTAATAAAGTTACTAATAATCTTCTACTAAGATCTTAAGAGTTCTAGTTATTATTAATAGTATTCTTTATTTTTTATTTCTCTTTAGGGCTTAAGTTCTATAAATAAGGGTCTATATTTATTATATTATATTAATTATATAAAGTATTATTTAATATACTCTTCCTAAGTTAGTAATTATATCTACTAATATCTTTATTAATAGTTTAAGAAGAACTACTCTATTAGCCCGTTTAACTAGGAGTATTTAGTTAAGTAGAGGTAGAGATAGAGGTAGAAATAGAGCGGTTTAATTAATCGTTAAATATAATAAATAAGTCTTAGAGGTAAATATAAAGGATAGTTCTATATAAATATAAATATACTATCTAGAAATAGATACTACCTATTCTTACCTTAGTATTATTAGATAAGTAAACTACCTTAGTATAGTAATAATAAGGGCTTTACTACTAAAGAGAAATAAGAGAACTAGTAATAGATTACTATTAATAAGGTATAAGCTATTAAATCTTAAAGGTAGTAAGCTTTCTTAAGTTATTTTTATCTTAGTCGTTTCTATAATAAGAGAGTTAAAGAGATATCGATTAATAGGGAAGATAAAGAGGTAAATAATAATAAGAGCTACTAAGGAGATAAGAGGGTATAATTATAAAGAAGTATAACGAGTAGATAATACTTTATAGAATATATAAGTTAAGAAGTAGCTTTAAGAATAGAAGATAAAGAATTAATATTAATTATAAACTTTATATATCTCTTTCTATATACCTCGTTTATATACTATACTATTCTATTCTCTTAAATCTACGCTCTCTAGTCTTATCGACTAGGACTATAGGAGAGATAATAATAGTATTTTCTTATTATAAAGATATATAGGGTATAAAGAGGCTTATAGAAATTATAAGTATAATTAAATATAGAGAAAAGCTTAATCGAGGTAAGTTCTAACTAGTTACCTATAAAATCGAAGTAGAGTCGTCCTCCTATAGTATAGGAAAGTTTATTTTTAAATACTATTCTATTCTTAAATATATATAATAGTATCTAAGTAAATATATATTATATAAACGTCTTATTCTTATAAATTTTCTATTATAGATTCTAGAAAGAGAATAGTTATACGATATTATCTATAAGAAGACTTAATTAATTCTATTTATAGGTTATACGGTAGTTAATTTTCGATATAATCTAGATTATATAGTAGAAATACGATATAACTACCTATAGATAAGACTAGAATAAGATAAGACTAAAATAAGATAAGACTAAAATAAGATAAGACTAAAATAAGATAAGACTAGAATAAGATAAGACTAAAATAAGATAAGACTAAAATAAGATAAGACTAAAATAAAATAAGACTAGAATAAGATATAATAAATTTACTAAGCTACTTATTATTATCTATTTATATATATAATAATAGGGTACTATAAAAAAATATAGATTATTATAACCTATTAGGTATTAATAACGTCCTAAGTCTAACTAATAAATATATTAAATTTATTTCTCTACTTACTTTATAGGTATAAACTTACTACTTACTATATTCTTTCTATAGTATATTCCTAACGCTTAACTATAACTCTTTCGTATTAACTATAATTTTAGTAGCGTAATATTAATATTATAGGATAAGTAATTATATAGTATATCTATACTTTAGAAATCTATTAATAATAATATATTCTATAGATAGAGATAGATTTAACTACTAATAAAATATAGTAATAAGGTAATAGATTATTAAAGTTCGTAAATTATATAAGATAAATAGTCTTTAAAAATAGCTTTATAAGAGTTCGGGTACTAGATTATATACTAGTAACTAAAGACTTTATAAAAGAGAAGGAAGAAAAGTTATTTAATATTTCTCCTAACTATTATTATAAAGTACTAGGTACTTCTAAGTATTATTTTATTAATTACTAAAAGAATTCTATTCTTATTTATATATTTTAGTAAACTTAAGCTACTATAATACCTCTATTATAACTAGACGACTAACTATAAGAGAATAGGAATAGTCTATATTACCGTTAGATATAAGTATAGTTATAGTACTTATTACTTTATTTTCTTATTATATCTTACTCTAGTATAAATTACTCTTCTCGATTATCTTAGCTAATATTCGTAGTAATAATAGAATATTATCTATTAGTATTATAGAGTATATATATATAATAGGGGCTATACTTTAGTTAAGTAGTAGATATAAATAAATAGTAAATAGTTTATATACCTTTATTATCTACTATACTAAATTAATATTATATTATCTATAGAGGATAAAGGACTAACCTTTAGAAAATAAAGCCTATATTAGAGCTATAAAATTAGGCTTCTCTTTAAACCCTTTTACTATTACTATATTCTTAAGAAAGCTCTTATCCTATACTCTTAAGAAGAAGTTATAGCTATTATAACTTTCTAAGTTAAGAAGTAGCTTAATAATATTATCGTAAAATATTCTTTACCTATATTATATTACCGATACGAGTAGAATTAGAATAAAGAAGAAATATATATTCTTATTCTATATATCGTTAAATACTTAATAAGTAAGACTATTTCGCTATTCTAATTTCGCTAATTTTAATAGGCTAATCTAGTAACGTTTAAGTCGATCGGGTAAGATCTTTTAATATTCGACTATTAACCCCTTATTTCTTAATTACTTAATTATCTTAGTAATATATAATTCGATTATAGGGGGATTTATAAAGAAGGAATAGAATTAAAGATAATAAAAGAGATAAGATAGAAATAAGATAATATATATTAGCTTTACTTTAGTCTTCTTTAATTATTATAATTTCTATTAGGATTAGCTTAAGGATAAACCTTAGCTAGTATATACCTATATATATACTTAACGTCGTTACTCTCGTCTATATAGGTATTCTATATAGCTATCGTAGATATAATAAATTTATATATTTAGAATAATATAGAAGGTTAAATAATATTACTAGACGTAACTAATTATTAGTATTAGATAGTAATAGTAGAAATAGAATATTATACGGCTTATATATATTAGTATTATATCTAGTTACCTTCTTTTCGAATACTCGTCGAATCTTATATACTATCTATACTAATAATCGTAATATCTAAGAGACTTATTAACCTACTATTTCTACTTATTAATCTATAATAGCTAGTATTATAACTAAACCTCGTACGGAATATACTATAATATAAGGCTTCCGCTTTAATTCTATAGAGATTAGTCGATATTAAGTATTAAGAGAAGCGGATAGACTATAATAAAAAGCTAATTATTTAAAATATTCTTAATCTTCTAAAGAATAGTAAATAGTATCGTTAATATAAAAGTACTAGAGAGAAAGTTATATATATATCTATTCGGTAGTTAATCGAAGGGTATATACGACTCCTAGGTAATAAGTATAAGTTTAAGAAATATAATAAGAGATTATATAGCTATAGCTATTATATATATATATTTAAAAGGTACTTATAGACTATTATAATATTATATATATATTTAGAAGAAAAGTATAATATTATCTTTAAACCTTAGAATATTAGTTTAGAATAAGTTAATTATATATCTTACTATACGTATATCTAAGATATTAATATATATAGCTAAGCTAGATAAATATATAAAATATAAGAAGTTCTATTTATAGTTAAGATTCTTATAAAACTCTTTTTAAGTATATACTAAATTAACGGGTATAGTTTCTTTTTAATAGCTACTAGAATATTTATATTACTTAATATACTTTCCTAAAAATAGTATAGACGATCTTTATCTTTAAATATTATTCTTATCGAATTTCTAGGAACTATTATACTATTTTACTTTTTTTATTATTAAAAAACTTCTTTATTATAAACGCGATATACGTCTTCGGCGTTAAGAATAGGATTTAAATAGAATTTATACTCTAATACTCTAAGAACTCTATATAAGTACGATTTTATTAAGTCGAAGTACTCTTAGATTTTAGAAAGATAGTCGTAATAGAAAACTATAGTATAATTTAAACCTTAGTTATACCCTTAAGAATAATAGGTATTATTATTCCTTTTATAATCGAACTTATAGGAGGTTATTAAGATATTATCTAAGAGATTATTATTAGAAGTAAAGTACTATATAGTAATATTTTTTCTCTTTTTTAGATATATATTATAGAGTACGTAATTTTTACTCCTACTCCTATAATAAGATATTTTAATAGAGTATAGTAGAAATTTAAGATATATTTAGGATATAGCTAGCTATATATAGCTAGAAATAGAGGTTAAGCTATAATCTATTATAAGCTAAGATATATATAATATAGTATACTTATTATAAGGAAGAGTCTCTTAATAGAAGATATATCGTACTAAGCTACCTTCTAGTTAATAAAGTATATATAAAATAAAGACTATACTAATATACTAGAGTATATAAACTAACTTATAGAGGTTAATTAAAATATAAAATCCTAAAGTCTAGCTAAAATAGTAAGAAGCTTTAACTATCTCTCCTATAAATAGCGATAATAGCTAAACTACTAGTAGTAAGAAGTACTTAATACTAGGAAGCCCTTATTACTAGGCTATTAAAGTATATATATATAGCTAAGTTCTTAGATATAAAATAGATTAGTATAGATAAATAGATAGATAGTATTATAATATTATATCTATTTTATCTCTCGTATAAGTTACTATAGAATATCTTAATTAAATATATATTAATTATAGCGTAGAGGTATATAATAGAGTCTAAGATCGAAATAGTATAGGTTAACTAAATAAGAATAGTCTAAAGATAATTAGAGTAATATAACTAACGTTATAGATATATATAAAATCTAGATAATATACTAGATTAGAAGGTATTATATATAATTATTATTACCTATTTATATAAGGTAAGCGCTCTAGTAACTCTAGTTCTTATAATACCCTATAGTATATTAGTCTATCTATCTTTAAATCGAAACCCTATCTATTCCTTACTATAATACTAGCTATTTAATATATTCTAACGAGAAGGCTTTTATATATTAGAAAAGTAATATAACGTTAATAAAGAATCTACTATAATCTATTATAGTCTAGTAAAATAGCTAAAAATATAGAGAATATACTAGAAGTAATAAGTATTATATATACTACGACGAATAGAACGTATACCTTCTTATATAATAATAATATTATAATAGATTAGATATATTAACTAAGGTATATACTACTTCGTAGGGCGTCCTTTATTATAAACTCTACTTTCTTACTATTTATATCTATCCCTTCTTTCTACCTATATCTAATAGAGTCTAAGCTACTAAGCCTCGTATAAAAGTAATATATTACGAGAGAAGTAGACTATATAAGTTAAGATTAGATAGTTAGCTAAGATATATATATACTTCTAAAGGAATACTAGTATAGATATAACTAGTATTACTTAGAGATTTATCTAGTCGGATAATATATTTTACCTTAAGTATCTAATAACTCTAGTATATTATAAAGCTAGGAATAGCCTTTCCCTCTATTAGTAGATAATAATTATAGAATATAAGATAATACTATATATAGAAGGGGTAGAAGAAATATTATCTACTCTTTTAAAAAGAATATATAAGACTAGAGTTATTAATATAAAGATTAATCTTATAGTATCTATTATATATTACTTTCTTAAATAGTCCGTCTATTATAAATATTATAGAGTAAATCTAAAGTATATTAATAAGGTTATATAATAGGCTAAATATAAGAATACTAAGAGAAATAGCTATTACTACCCTAAGCTAACCCCTATAAAAGACTAGAGCGGAAATCCTATTATTTTTAAATTATTAAAATAGCTAGAAGAATCTCCTTAGTATCTACCTTCTATCTAGGTATATCTAAAACTAAAGTAGAAAGAATTCTACTAAATCGATTTAAGATCTAAGTTATTATCTTTACGTTCTTAACTATATAACTATAGATATAAAATATAATACTATAATAACTTTTAAAAGGATCGTATAGGGGAATACCATAATAATAAATTAATTCTTTAACTTATTAGTTATAATAATAGATAGATTCTTCGACTCGCTAGCTTTAACTAAGAGAGTTAGTAATAAAAATCTAGCTATTAATATTACTTTACCTTTAGTCTTAATATTAAGTAATAAACTCTTTATATCTATATACTATCTTCTCTAGTACTTTACGATAATAGAATAATAAATATCTAAGCCGTTTAGTCGAGGGAATTTATTAAGAGAATAGGTATTCTCGATCTTATTAGCTAATAAATTAGAATACGACTTAAATCCTATAACAATCTTATAAAAAGTAGAGTTAAGAGCGAATATCTCGCTTTAGATATAAACGTCTAGAATATTAAAGTATAAATAGCTTAACTTATAGTAGATTAAGTATAGTATTTTATTAATTATTAATTCTATAAAATCGACGACCTTTATATTAAGATTTTAGTCGAGGAAGATATTATTATAGAAGATATTACTATAAAGAATACCTTTAGAATAGAGAAAGTATATAGTTAAAGTAACTTATTAAATCTAATAAAGCTTTGTAGTAGGTAGAATAGGCTTATTATAGCTCTTATAATATTATTAAATTAAACTATAATAGATAAACTTTAAAAGAACTCTATTCTTTATAGAGCTATAGTATATTAGTATACTATAGTAGCTTCTAAGACGTTTATATATTTATCTCTTTCGTTTAATAAAATAAATCTTTTTAGGAAGAGTTTACTTTATAACGACCTCTAAGCGGCCGGCGAACCTATTTACCCTAGTACTAAGTAGATTCTTAATAGTTATACTATATAAAAACTATATTAAATTCTATACGACTTTAGTATTATATATAGAAGATAGGGATATCTTATACTTATCTCGGCTTAAGAAGATTATTAGATAGGAAAAATCGAAGAGGAGTTTAAAGATATTCGAAAGCTATATTAAATAGTCCTTAAGATTAATATAGGAATAGGAGATAGATATTATTTTATTAAAAGCTAAGCTATTATATACTATACTAGATTTAAATTAACTTATACGTAAGTATATCTAGTATAAATAGCTTATTAATATAGCTAACCTCCTTCTATCTATTATAATCTAAATATTATTAACTACTTAAGTCTATATATACGATTATTAATTATTATTAGCTATAATAAGAGGTAGTAAGAAATAATAGCTCTAGACTAGGAAAGCTCGGCGTAAAAAAAACGACGTTATATTAGATAAGGATTATATAAAAAGAATACTATCTTAGATAATAAAATAATAAGTTAATATAATAAGATCGATTATATTAACTAACTTAGCTATAGCTATTATTCCTACTAACTCCTCTATTAATATCCTCTCCTACTCGATATCGAAGCGCTCCTCCTTAGTAGTCTACCTAATATTTAAGATCTTTCTTTATCTTCTACCGTTTATACGTACTTTAAAACTATTACTTAGTTATATATAAGAAAGATAATAAGGAAAGTAATACTTAGACGACCTATAGATAATATTAGCTAGCTAGTAGCTATATATCGCGATAATTACTATAAGTTAGTAGGGAAGCTAAATAGTAGAGAAGCTCGCTAAAAGCCTATCTAGAAGCCCGCCCTTAATATTAACTATAGCGATAAGATCTAATACTTTATCCCTTCTTTATCTTAATAACTAATAAGATCTCTCTACGGCCTATATAAGTATAATCTACTAATAATCTACTTAGCGGCCTACTTAAGTAGATCTAATCTCGATTCTTATCTATATCTTATAGTAATTTATACTAAAATAACGTCCGTCTCTAGATAATAGAATACCCTTCTTATCTAAGATATAAATAAGGTACTTTAGCTTTAAGTAGCTTAAAGCTTATATATATAATAAATAATATTATAACTCTATATAAGCTATATACTATAGCTACTTCTAAATATTCTAAATCTTCTCTATCTTCGTATATTTCCTCTAGTAGCTTAGTACTTCTACTACTATTTATATTCGTTAGTATATATAAGTACTTCTTTCTAGTATATTAAACCCTTATTTAAATTTATAAATCCTTTCTTAGTACCCTTATTATTTATACCTCTTCTCTTTACTATATCTCTATTATTACCTACTATTAATCTCTCTAGTACTAACTTTAGGAATCTACTCTAGAAACCGTTTAGCCCCTTATTAAGACTATATTTTATAATATTTTACTATATTCTTAGCTATTTAAAAACTCCTAAATATATACTACTTCGTATTTCTTAGATTTTATAACTTATATTCTATAATAATAAAGCCCGACTTTATAATACTAGTAATATTAGACTAATATATTATTCTAGCTTCGCCTTCTTATATAGACTCGCCGCTAATATACTAAGCTAGTATTTAGTCTTAAGTTTATTACTATTAGAGAACTTAACCTTAATATTAGAAAAGATAGTAGTAGTCTTTATAAAGTTATAGTATTAAGACGTCTATATAACTATTAGATAGATTAAAGATATTAAAATTATCTAAGATAAGTAGGCGGATATTTAAACTAACGGCCAATATACTACCCTAGAAGTAAGTTATTTATATTCTACTATTAGTACTTACTAGGGCTAATACTATAATATATAGATATAGTAGTAAGCTAGTATATAGTTATAGACTCTAAGCTAGTATACTTATACTTTAGTAAGTAGTATTCTTTATCTACGTATAGTATTAACGGGAGCTATTTAAGCTAGAAGGAGATTAATATAGTCTTTTTAGTAAGAATAGAGGATAATATAGATAGTAATATAGCTATAATAATAGATAAGACGGTAGAAGTAGTAGAAGTAGTAGAAGATTAAGACTCTTTTAATTTTATTATTTTATAGGTCTTAACTAATATATTTCTTACTAACCCCTTATAAAACGCCTAGCGCTCTTTAGTTAACTTAGTAACCCTACTATTAAACTCTAATAAGAAGTCTATAGCTAGTAGTACTATAATACTACGACTAAGATAGTTATTTCGTCTTTAACTATATATATCTCTACTTTTTCTACTTTAAAAAGTAGACCTTAATAATATTAGGAGTAATAGTTTATTAAGATAGTTAAAGAGAAGAAGATAGTATATAATACTAAGTATAGTATCTTATTAAGTATAGTTATAAAGTTATTAAATACGATTTTAGATATAAACGTCTACCTAATAATTAGTTCTACTAACTATTATTAATAATCTAAACTTCTTATTACTCTTAAAAGATTAAACTTAGATACTTTAGTATTAATAGTACTATTAAAGCTTAGTCTTTCTAGACTCTATATTTTCTAATTTCTTTAGATAAGTTTAAGTATATACTAGTAGATAAATAACCTCTAGAATTAGGATTATAATAATAATTATAATACTTAGTTAAGAGTCTATATATTCCTAATTCTATAGTATATTTAGATATTACTAAATAAATATATTATAGACTATTAAGTATTCTATATATCTTATAATCCTAATAAGATTAGTATAATTTCTATCTAAGAGTAGAACTAGTATATACTAAATTTTAAGCGATTACCCCTTTATATTACCTCTTTAAACTAATAGATAAATAGACCCCTAGCTAATAGGTAACTAAAGTAATATTCTTATCTAGTATATAATAACTTACTTATATCTATTAAGGAAGTAGTAATATAGTATTAAGAGGAATACTAAGCTAGTTAGAACTCTAATAACTATTAGTACTACTACTAAGCTCCGACGTTCTAGTAGGTATATTAAGAATATAATAATTATAATAAATATAATATCTATAAAGAACTAAATAAGAAAGTAGTAGTATTTAAAGTAGGTTAATATTATAACGATAGTATAGTAGAGCTCGTAGACTATTATTAGAGCTATATACTAGATATCTCTAGCGTAAAATTTATTAGTATAGGTTTATATTATATAGAATATATAATATAATATATAGAGAACTCTATATAATATAATAAAGAAGTCTTAAATATATAAATATAATTCTAGAAGGCTAAGAGCTAAGTTTAAAGACTAGATAATTAGGTATTTATTATTATATTTATTAGCTAACTCGAAGGATATATTATTATCTAAAATAAGAAGATTAAGTACCTTATTCTATAGATATAATATACGAGATTACTCCCTATATATATACTTTATAAAGGTATTTTATATAACTACTAGTTATATATTACTAAGAGTATATTAGATAAAAGTCGATTTTAAAAATAGCTATTAAGATAGATTACGAACTACCTTCCCTAGCTAATACTTAGCTAACTCTTAATTAACGCTCTCTATTAAGCTAAGCGTTAATTTAAGATAAAGCTACCTAGTATAAGGTATTAATAAGTAGCGTAAGATATTAGTAAGTAGTATAAGATATTAGTAAGTAGTATAAGATATTAATAAGTAGTATAAGATATTAGTAAGTAGTATAAGATATTAGTAAGTAGTATAAGCTACTAGTAAGTAGTATAAACTACTAATAAGTAGCTATATCTATATAGTAGTTTAATAATATACTTATATTACTTTAATATAAGTTATATAATTATATAAATCTTTTAATATATATTAAGCTATACTTTAGAGGCTAGTATTAACTAAAAGATTACTCTTAAGTTTTCTAAATACGAGAATCTATATCTATAAAAGCTAACATCTAACCTATAGTTAGTTATAAAGCCTAGATCTAATAATCGTCTTAGAAAAATAATATTAGTATTTCTCCCTCTAGTATTTCTCTTTTAGATTATTAGGATCTTACTTTAGTATTTATATAATTATTAATAATAAGTTATAAGACTACTATATAATTCTAATTATCTCGTTAAATCTATATAGGTAGACTAAGCTATTAGTTAAAGTTATAACTACCTTCTAGATAACTATACCTAATACTTTCTAAAAGAATTAATATAATAAAGGATCGTTAAATAAAGAGAATAAAATATATATATAAGGACTCTAGTAGAAGTAAGATAGAGAACTAGTATAAGTACCCTTTAAATTTAAGACGTAAAGTATATAGATCTAACTTTAGCTAGTATAAACGGCTAGAATAAGTACTTCTTTTAAAAGATAGATTCTATTCTCTATAAGATAGTACTAGAGGCTTATATAGCTATTTCTCTATATACTTCTTATATATATATATAAGTAGCTCTCCTATAGAACTATTATAATTAACGTAATTCTTTACTCCTATTATATCTTTCTTTAGATCTAAATAATACGTTATATATACCTCTATTAATATTATAATCTCGTCTATTATATTAAATCTTACTTTTCTACTCTACTCTACTTCTCGTCGTTAAAACTAGATATACTACGAACTACTAAGAATATAGTAATAATACTCCTTCGTAGCTTTTATAAATCGCGTTAGTCTAGATATAGTATTTTTAGACTCGTAGCTTTAGTAGCTATCTTATTCTTAATACTTAATACTTTTTATCTAGTATTCTTTAATAGTTCTCTAAAACGTATCTCTTCTATATCTATAAATCTAAACCGGTAGTATATCTTTATTAGTAGTATTTATTAGAATAATAAGTTAATTCTACGATTATACTAGAATAAAGTAGTATTAGATTTAGTTATATAGATTCGTCTAAAGAACGTCTTTATAGCTATTTTAAAAAGTAGTAGTTAAAATAATACTAAAGATATTCTACGGGAGTTAAATATCTAGCTAGTTAATTTAAATATTTCGTACTTAATTTTACTAGAAAATATAATATATATAGATAAGATATTACGTATATATAATAGTATAGACTAGATATAAATAGTACGTAGCTATAAGAAGCTATATTAGATCTTCTATCTAGCTAATTTATATAACTATATAATAGTAGAAATAATTACTAAATCTAAGGCTAAGGGTATTAGGTTTAAATAAGTCTTATAGCTTAATAATATAGTCTTTATAGTCTAGTATTCCTCTTTTATTATACTAGACTATATACTAATAATACTACTATAGACTAAAGACGTTACTACCCTTCTATTTATAAATTATAGAGAATATATAGCTATCTACTCGCTCGACTTTTTAGTATCTCTAGAATATTATAATACTTTTATTCTTTAAGACCTCTTAGGTTATAAATCTCTATTTACTATTTAACTATACTTTTTCTTTAAAATATTATATCGCGCTTTAATAGTAAACGACCTCGTTTCTATATATTTATACTAGAATAGTATAATAGCTATAAATACTAAGCTAAGCGCTTAGATTCTAGGATATTAATAATAGACTAGTCGAGTTTTACCTAAAAGGCTTAGAATACTACTTAATATATATTAATAATCTACTAAATAAGCTTAAAGGTATATATATAAATCCTAATATCTAAGTTAAATATAATAAGCGAGTATATAGTATTATAAATACTATTCTAGTTTAATAATTTATAACTAACCGTATTAGGGCTATTTAGAAGACCCGTCTAGTAGTAATCCTATTCTAGTTACGATCTACGGCTAAATATACGATTATTAACTAGAGATTAAAGTAATAGAGAAAATCTAAACCTAGTATATATTATTTAATTAATAAAATATAAGTATTAGTAGAGAATAGATAGAAATACTTATAAGACGAGCCTAAGCCTAATTAGCTCTTATATATTACTTCTATTAGTAGTAAACTTTATTTTCTACTTAGAGGATTTTTATCTAATACTTTAATTTATAGTATAATTAGTAGATAAAAGTCTTATAAAAGTTTAGAATAGTAGAGGGTCTATTTACTTATATAGCTACTAGACTAGTTTAATAGAATATTTAAAGAGTACTATCCTCTATAGAATTCTTTATATATTTAAGTCGTACTCTTTACCTTTCTTACCTTTATTAAGCTTAATAGTAATAAGCTAGTAACTTTATTACTAGTAGAGGGTATAATTTATTCTTAGTAGAAGTTAACTTTTAGTTATTATAAAAGGGGGGGACTTATAAGGACTTCTTAACTAAAAGGTAACTAAGATTAATTTTTCTTATTTATTAATATAAATCTATTAAATTGGCTATTATAATATACTAGAAAATATATATAGATATTATATTCTAAGTATAGCTTAGCTAGTTTCTCGTAGAGGATTTTAGATAGCTTTTAATAATTATTATTTATAACTTATCTTAACTTCGCGTATAATAGTATAGAAGAATATTATTAAGACGATATAATTATAGTACTAAGAATTAGACCGGCTAATTTATAAATATATACTCTATAATAGCTTTAACTACTAGACGGGTATTTTTAAATCGTAATTAGGGATTATATAATAATTATTCTATTTTTAACCCTTAGGATATTACTATTAGGAGTATTAAATATATAGGTCCGCTACTAAATTTAGCTTATAATATACCGAATATAGATACTAGTAAAATATAAGAATAAAACCTATATTAGAAAATAAATATATTCTATTTAGATAATCTAGAGCCTTATTTACCTTTAAACTTAGACTACTTCTATTAGCTATCTTAATTAATCTACTTTCTATTATTAAGTATAGACTAGATATCTAATAGCTACTTTTAGAATTACGCGTAGTATAAGAAACTAAAGATAAAATATACTCTACTATAAATAGACTTATATTTATAAAATAGCTAATCTTAGATTTAATAGTAATAATAAAAATCTATAGTTTTATCTTAGTAATTTTACCCGTAAAGGACTTATATAGGATAAGATTAAAAACCTAAATTAAAAATTAGTTATTTTTATTAAATAGCTATACTAGTTTCTTACTATAGTAAGGGCTAAGTTATACTAGAGAGGATTACTTAGTAAGAATCCGCTTATTCCTAGGGTTAAGAAGAGAAAGTAGTTAGAGATAAGCGTACGTATAGGTATAGAATATTCTATAGCTTAATTATTAAGATATAAATATAAGTTAGGAGTTAGCTTACTTTATAGTAGAGAGGAACCTAAGTTAATTAATATTAAATAGTCGCTAGTATAATTGGTTTAAACCCCCTATTATACTAGTATAAACTAAAAATCTTTCGCTTTATCTAAGATATCTACGTTATCTTCTATAATTTAACTTTAAAAAGTAGAGAAAGATAGAGAAGATAGATAGTTATATTTAATATAGACGATAATAGACGTAGTATAGCGTTATAATAGTAATATAATATTATATCCTTTATCTAGAACGATATCTTAGAAGGGTAGACTAAGCGATTAATATAATTTAATACTAGGATTTTATCCTAGTAACAAGTAGTAACTAAAGACTACTACTTTTACTTAATAAGAATAATTTTTATTTTTAATTATTAACTTCTTTTTTTTTTTTTTTTTTTTTTACTAGGGAAAAGCTATATTATATAATTATACTATTATAAAAGAGTTTTTTACTCTAATAATAAACTATATATATTTAAAGATTAGTATTAAAATTTTTATCTATATATAAAAGGGTAGAACGCTTAATATTAACTAGTAAATAGCTAATACTAGCTTTATCTAATATAAGTCTTAACGTATAACTTAAAGAAAGAATAATATAAAAGATAAAAAAGAGAACTATAATTAATAATAAGGGATATAAACTAAGAAATATAAGTTAAAAGATATAAATTAAAAGAATAGTACTTATTAAGTATAAGAGGCTATTATATTAAATAGTTATATATAAAGATATAAAAGATTATTCGTTTACTAAAGTATTTAGAAATCTATAATTAAATATTATATATTATATTATATAAAGTATAATAAGTTAACTAATCTTTTATAATAAATTAAATATTATTTATTAAACTATTATTATTTATAATATCTCTAAGAAAGTAAGGGGACCTTTAAAGAAGAAGCTATAATAACTAAAGTTAAGAAATAAAAAAGTAATAAATCTAAATAGTTTTAGAATATTATATTTTTTTATCTTTAATAATAAGATTCTTCTTAAGGCGTTTAGTATAGTATATTTATATTAATATAAGAATATAGCTAACTATTAATATAGCTCTAACTTTAGTAAATAAGGTCTTTATTTATAACTAGAATATAAGGCTATAATAGATAATTAGTAATTCTAATCTAGATAACTAATTCTTTAAGTTCTTAATAGAGTATAGAGGATCCGAATAGCTAGAGAATATCCTAAAGATTAAGGTAAAAATATAAAAGTAAAAAAGCTAAAAAAAAGAAAAAAAGAAAGAAGAAAAAAAATATTAATAAAGTTTTATATTAAAATTAAAAAAGTTCTTTAATTATTATATAATTAAACTATATAATATTTATCTATAGGTCTCGGTTAAGATATCTCTATTATCTTATTATATTTTAATATTTTAATATTTTATATAATAGGCGGTAACTATATAATAATAAAGCCTTAATTTATTAATAAATATATAAATAGATAAACGCGTTAATACTAGACTTTTAATAGTTTATTTTATTATTTAAATTATATTTATTATAGATACTAGCTTTATCTTTTATAGTAGGTATTAGATCTTTTAATAGCCTTTTAAGAAGGCCGTTTTCTTTATTTTTAATAAAAAAATTTATATAAGACTTTTCTCTAGTCTATATAAATAAAATAACTATTTTTAAATAAAACGTTTATTTTTATTATATAAATTCTTAGATAGAAATATATTATAAATAATTATTAATAGCTATATAAAGATCCCTTCGCCGTTTATTCTTTTAAATATATTTAATATATAGTTAGTTTTATACTAATAATTATTTTAATTAAGAAGTCTTATTAATAGTATCTTCTATCTATAGCGCTAAGGGCGCTTTATTATAATATTTAAAAAAAATTAAAATACTATACTAAAATACCTTATTATACTCTAATTAGTAGTCCTAAAGGATTCGGCGAATAATTATTAGCGAAGATATAATATATAAGAAAGCTAGCTAGATATAAAAGATAGATATAAGAAAGCTAGCTAGCTAAGAATAAAAAATAGGCGTAGTAAGAAAGCTAGCTAAGAATAAAAGATAAATATAAATAGAATACTAGTATTATTATAGATAATTTTTATATTATAGACGGTAGTATAAATATATTAACTTATTACTACTACTATTAGTTTTTTAATACTTTATAGTTTAATAGTATATATTATTATTTACTCGTCGCCTTAATATTTAATATTTAAAATATTATCTTATTATATTATATATAACTCTATAGCTATATTATTATATATAAAATATAAGTATAATATCTTTATTATATATAAACTTTTATTATATTTCGTATAGATCTTATAAAAGAGCTTCTATTATAAAACTCTAAACTAAATAACTAATAACTTTCTTATATTTTAAGATATTTAAAATATAATATATTTTTATATTATCTTTTTAAATTATTATATAAGTTTAATAATATTAGATTTTTTTTTATAAATATTAGTTATATTATATAGCTATTCTATTAATATTTAAAAAAAAAAAAGAGTAAACGGTTTTATAGTAATAACTATTTTAATTAAAAATTAATATTAATTTTTCTTTAATAAAGATTCTTTTAAAGAGAGATATTCTTTATAAAAAAAATTTTAAATTTTATAAAAAGTAATTAGGTATAATAAAGATTAAAAAGATATTAAATACTTTTTATCTAATAAATAATAGCTATTATATTATTAAACTTATAAAATAATTTAAAAAGATAATATAAAAAGGTATTTTATTTTATATATTTTAAAATATAAAAAAGTTATTAGTTATAGTTATTATTAAGACCTAAGACCTTATATTATAGTATAATTTTAAGAATAACGGCCTAAGTCTTATAAAAAAAAGTATATTATATACCGTAAGTAATAGCTAAAGCCTTAAAGAGAATATAACGTATATTATAATATAATATTTTAAGTCTTATAAAGAGGGTATAGTACGTATTATAATATTAAATAATAATAATAATAATTTACTAGACTTAAGAATAGAAAAATATAATCTATTATCTACTTAATATTTTATATAAATTTAAAGCGTTATATCTTATTTTTTATTTTTTATTTTTTATAGTCTTATTAATTACTTTATTTATTTACGTAGCTAGCTTTTTAATCTTTAATATTATTTATTTTTATTTTATAATCTTATCTTATAATCTTTCTAGGATATCGTCTTTAAAGCTAATTTAAAATTTATTTATTACTATATATATTATTAATCTATAATCCTATTATTATAAATCTTATAAATAATTTTTAAAAACTTTATTTATTTTTATATAATAAGTTATAGATTATTAGATTCTATTATCTTATAGTTAGAAAAAAGCTTTAACTAATATATTATTACTAATATTAATTTTAACTTAGATTCTTTAATATAATAAATAATATTTTATAATCTTATTAGAATATAATAAAGTCTTATTAGTTTTAAAAATAGTATATTCTTTAGATCTAAAAACGTAAAATTTTTCTTTTTAAAATAAATATATAAGCGGACGGATTATATATTTATAGATTTTTTTAAATATTTATAATAATAATTATAAAAGTCTAAATAGATCTATAACCCTTTTAATATTATAGAGGTAAGAGATTTTCTAAGCACGGAAGTATAAAGATAAAGTAGTAATAAATACCTTATACTAAAGAAACGTAGTGAATTTATCTTAAGCTATTAAGCTTCTCTATAGCCTCTAAACCCCCTATTTATCTCTTTAAGGATTTTGCTTGGGACGCAAAGTTTTGGGATCAACCTCTCCTGTCGTCCAATACGTGTCCTTGCCCTCAATCTGGAGATAAATGGCCTGCGCTAGGAAAGTAAGGCAATCAGCAAGGTTATTGTTGTTCTCGTTTTGGATCCTTCGAGAGTTGCAATGTGCCCAGCCATACACCTTTGCACCGCTTGGTCCGTCATTGATGAGCTGTTGGCGTTTCATGGATGTTGGATCCGGAGGACCTACTGTTGGATTATATCAGTGCCTTGAACAAGAATGGACCGGAGCCAAACTTACAGTCACCCACAGCATGTAGCAGTTCATGCAACATGGTCTGTGCAAGAGGCTTGATGTCTTCAATTTTGTTGTGTGTGCCGTCAAGACCGTCCTTTACGATGACTGGGTAACGTCTCAGATCTCGGTCGGTGCCTGTTGGCGGCTGCAGTCGTTGAGGCGCTAGAAAAATGTGTGCGTGGCCTGAGCAATCATACTGGTCGCTGTGCTTGTAGCCTACACATGTTAGTAAGTAAGTGTACTAGGTATAACTAGAGATCTTAATGTCTCCCAGCAGCAGGAATCAAGATAGCATCTTCAACCTCATCTAAGGGGGGATTTATTACTCACCAATAGATGTGTACGATCCTTTAGTGCCGGGCTTGTTCTTCGAGTTCCGGGCGACCCCAATAGGCATCTGTTTTCCGTTCACCGTACTGTAGTAGTCTCTGTCCTCCCAGTAGCTGTTGGGATCATTTTTGTGGTATTGTATGTGGTTCTCCCTGCAATAGATTTGGACATGGAAAGTGGGTGATGACCCGAGAGTAGCTAATTTCCCGAAAGTCGCTATCCAGGACGTACGCTGTCAGCAAGAGCGTATATTGGGACGAATATGTTGAGATGGATACGTACCAAGCAAGCCAGGTTGATCCGTTGAGTGCATGAGGGGATCGTAGGCGGCTTTGAACACATCTTCTTTGCCGTTTATCTTGCTGGACGTAAGGGCCGCAACAGCAGCTGTTTCAGACATTAGTAGTGATTGATGTTATAGCCTCATCACTTGCCTTTTGCGACTTCTTCGACATCCATCAAGGCATCCGCGACATACTGGCTTTCTAGACCTTGGTTGCAATTCATGTTGAAGATACGAGGATAGGCAGTGGTCGCCAGTGTAGAGACCAGGTATACAAACCTGGAAAAAGACACCATGTTGTTATCGTCGTTGCGATTGCTGTTGGTGAGGTAGAGGAAGAGTTTAGATCGCAAATAAGTCTCGACAACTTACATGTCTTATACATTTCGCAAGTAAGCCAGCAGCCTCCATCTGAGCGTCCATCTTGTCATGCGATCGCAGCTTCCGATGTTGAAGCCTGCGCTCAGACTGTGTTGCAATCGAAGCACAGCCCGAGACAGGCGGTTGAAACAGAGATGCAAATAGATGGGGTACCTAACTGTTTGCTGCGGAATGAAGCAATACAACACAGCGCCTACATCATAGGTCCAATCGAACCAATGAAGTCGATGCGTCTGCGACCTAGGTGGACCAGAGCAGGGCGTATTGATTCCTACTACGTCAACGGGGCAGATTTTGGGGCTCAAGATTTTTGCGGCATAGTGATTTGGGTGGAGGTGTAGTGATTTGGGTGGGCGCGTAGTGGATCAGGTCGAGGCGTAGTGAATTAGGTCAAGGCGTAGTAATTTAAGTGGGCACGTAGTAATTTGGGTGGGCGCGTAGTGATTTAGGTGGGCGCGTAGTAAATCAGGTTGAGGCGTAGTGAATCAGGTCGAGGCGTAGTGAATTGGGTCGAAGTGAATCAGGTCGAGGCGTAGTGAATTGGGTCGAAGTGAATCAGGTCGAGGCGTAGTGAATTAGGTCGAAGTGAATCAGGTCGAGGCGTAGTGAATTAGGTCGAAGTGAATCAGGTCGAGGCGTAGTGGTTTGGGGCCGTACTTAGCTACGGCCATTAGCTTCAGGGGTGGAGATCTGGGAACGGGTAGAATGTACTACAAGAAATTCGGCCGATCGCCAACGCGGCACGGTAGGTTAAGAGCCAAATTTAGTCACGAGTAAGCCGGGCGTCACACCGTCCACAACTCCAAATGGAAGGATACATGCTACTGAAACACGTGGAGCTCTTGTTATGACGACATATACAGAATAGTTTCTTGTAGCTTTTGGCCCATCGTGGCCCCGTGATATCATCTTTAGTCCAGTCATACTTCACGTCTCCACCAAGGTTAGGCCTACAACGGTCAGACTCGATCATCGGTCCAGCTTCCAACGCCCCAGTCGGGCGAGATCTCGAGTTTGGATTGTACGTGAAACCGACATCTGCAACCCATCGCAAGGTTGACTGCGAGGCTATACCTACGGACCGACTTGAACAGCCAAAAAAAGACTTCCAGGATTGTGGAGTGGACAACCCTCAAGAAAACCTGATGCCTAGTGCAAAGATGTGACATCAGGCCTTGGTGTCTCGTAAGTTGAGAGTGGACCGACGGCTCTATAAGGTCGACGTGCTGCTCCCTCTATTGTCAAGACACTAACACAACTCTTCTCTTCGTTGTCTAGTACAGTAGCTATCATGAAGAGCTACAATCTTATTGTCATTTCAATTCTGACTCCTCTAGTCTCGCAAGGGTTTGCCGCACTTCTCCCCAGTCCAGCTTCCCGAGCGATCGTTCCAAGATCTCAACCTACACAATGGTCACTACCACATCGAGTTGAGGTTGATGGCACCATCAGACCTTCTCGCCGCTACCAAGAACTCGACACCAAGCGACAGAACAAGCAAATTCCTTTCGCATTCTGCCCTGAATTTTTCGAAGGGGACCCCAAGTTATGCTCCATGTGCGGAAGTGACTCAAAAGTCAAAGGCACTTGCGACAGCCTCCTTGTGTCTGGCGATCAAGCTAATTGTCCTGGCGGGAAGCCATGTCGCGGTTACTATTGCAAATGCTCTGACAATGGCGGTCCAGACAATAGTCCCAAGGTCACCATGACTTCGGTCGTTAACGGCGAGACGGGAACCGTTATTTGGGAGCCGATGACACTCGATGAATACAGGGTGCTCCGAGCATCAACCACTGTCATACTTACAGAAAGCGCAACTGCCAGTGATGCAGACTCGGGGCTTGAAACGGTAGCTGCAGTCGTGTTCGCTGGTGGTGTTGCATGGTATCTCGCTTGTTGGTATCATCTAGTCAATGTCCTCTGTCCAAGGTTGCTAACCTTTGATAGCTCAAAACGCAGCGGCGGCAGCCATAGTCTTCCAGCCTCCACCACAAAAACCCGAAGGCTCACGAGAGGATGACAATACCTGTAAGAACGAGGCCAAGAAGCCTGACTGCGATGATTGCGGCGGCAACAACCCCTTGGGTCTGTGCTCGAGTGGGAATCAGCAGAACTGTAAGTTTGTTTCTCAACAAATGATTGTCAAGCGGTACCGCAGACTGACTTGTTCAAAGGTCCATGCGAGGAACAAAACTGCCCAAAGGACGGTCCACCGCAATGTTCCGCACAAGATTGCTCCGGAACCGTAAGTTCTCCTCTATATTACTTTTGAAAACGCCCTCTAATTTTCATCTCAGAACGAAAGCCTCAGGTGCGGCGCTAACGGCCAGCTCAAAGGATGCCAGTGTTGCCCTGCGGAAGCTCCGCAATGCGACGCAGACGACTGCAAAGGCGACGACAAGGACAAGTGCCTAGCCGACAAGTTCAAAGGCTGTGGGTGCGAAGCGCTCGACTTCGGCGAACAAGAAGTCGACTTTGATGAGCCGTTTCCGCAAACGGCGAGTTCAGACACGCTGCAGAAGCAGGCAGAGGACGCTCTAGACAAGATCTGGGGGGGAGATAAGAGCAAGATGCCAGGATACGAGAAGGAAGAAACGGGTCCTTACTGTGTATACGGGTGAGTCTTACAAGGAGCTAATGAGCGGAATTCTGCGAAGAGCAGTCTACTAATGCAACATCAGCGCCGCTCCCAGACAGCCACGAGTACCCAAGGAATACTGTCAGTGTGGAGAAAACAAGGCGACTCTCTGGTCTGTGAAGCCTTCTGCGACCAATCCTTGTCCTTGGAGCCCGGAGGAGACGGGTGACGTGGTCACCTTCTCTACTCCTGCAGATGCTCAACCAACACCTACTCCGACTCCTGCACCGCCGCCACCACCGCCACCACCGCCACCTCAGACCTCCGATGAGCCCTGCAATCACGGATGGTGTGGAGCTCCTTTCTGCTCTCCTGAGTGTGGACCCTCGCGTTAGACATGTTGTATTGCTCAATTTGGTTCATTCCGCTAGTAGCTATTCGAGGTTTCATTATAAAACAACAAATGTAACAGTGATCAATTTTGTGGAGTAAACAAATAGCAAATCGTTGATTCTTTCGCGAGGTGTACATGCTACTGTTTCGGTGGTGTCCCTCGTGGCGTTTTCTTCGATTCAGCCTGATCAGTAGTGACGTCTTCGTTATCCAACGGAAGCGGAGAATCAGGGGGGTAGAAGTCAGGTGATTGAGGCGGTACCATGCACGAGCACCACTCTTCTACGTCTTCATTCCTCTCTTTCGCCTTATCGCAGTCGTGATCGATTAAAGCATCATCAGTATCGCCGTCCTTGCGTCTACGGACTATATATGACCGATAGATGCTTCTGTTGGGCGAGGAAGGACATGGTCGGCATCCCATTGCTACTGCGCTTGAACATGGCGGACAGTAGTAGCAGTGCTGGCAGTGTTGTCCTAGCTCCTTTACTTCTGTACAGTCGCATGGCCCACAGCTGTCGTAGTCGTGCAGAGACTGAATATGCTCGTGCTCAGGATCCTAATGCAGCGGTTAGTTGAGATTCTACATTATAATTATACTAGCTTACCTCGTGGGTGATATACTCGACCCCTGGTTGGAGCTTGAAAGCCATATAAGATGAAGTATGAGTTGATGATAGAATTAGGTCTTCAGAATCTGTGTGTATGACGCGTCGCTTTGCAGAATACTATATAGGCGCCGGTACTAGGCAGTGAGATGATAAGCGCAAAGCTATGACTCAGGAGGCGAAGCAGCTAGCCAGAGTGTTGGTGGACTGTGCCTGGCGCTAACGGTGAAACATAAATGGGACCACTTTTGTGGCAAGGCCGCTTCGTAGGCGTGCATTTGCGGCGTGGTTAGACAGCATGACATCATCTTACTTGTATATACGAAGAAGCTCGTATTAGTAAGTTATTCCCTACTAGCTAGAACTAGCTAGTCAAGCTTTTTATAAATAATAATACTTAATTATATATTATAATTTACTATATAATAATATATACTTATAACGTACTTTATAAGCAAGCGTCGTATTTAAGCGAGCGCCGTATCTAAGCGAGCGCCGTATCTAAGCGAGCGCCGTATCTAAGCGAGCGCCGTATCTAAGCGAGCGTCGTATCTAAGCGAGCGCCGTATCTAAGCGAGCGTCGTATCTAAGCGAGCGCCGTATCTAAGCGTCGTACTTTTACTAAAAAAAAATTAAAAGCTTAATAACTTTTTAAATACTAGGCCGATTTTAATAAAAGTAAGTTTAATTTAAAGCTATATATTAAGGCTTTCTAGATAATAAAAAATTATCTATATTAAACTAATATAGAACTAGTTATTAAGCTTTAAAAATAGTTACCTTACTTAACTCTAATTCTTAAAACTAATACTAAACTATTATAATAAATTTAATATTTTTATAGTCTATTATATAATATCTAGTATATCTATAGTAGAAATATTAAATTTTAAATTTTAAAGCTAAGAGATATATAAAAAAGAATAAAAAAAATTTAAAAATAAGTTTAAAAGCTTAAGATATTAAATTATAATTAATTTTTTTAATTTTATATCTTTAATAAGTAGTAGCTATTACGTTATTAAACTTATAAAATAACTTAAAAAGGTAATATAAAAAGATATTTCGTCCTAAATATCTTAAAACGTAAGAAAGTTATTAGTTATAGTTATTACTAAGGTTTAAGGCCTTATATTATAGTATAACTATAAAAATAATAGCTTAAGCCTTATAAAAGAGGGCGTATTATATATTATAAATAATAACTAAAGTCTTAAAAAGAATATAGTATATATTATAATATAATATTTTTAGTCTTATAAAGAGAGTATAGCGTATATTATAATATTAAGTAATAATAATAATAGTTTATTAGACTTAAGAGTAGAAAAATATAACCTATTATTTACTTAATATTTTATATAACTTTAAAGTATTATATCTTATTCTTTATTTTTTATTTTTTATAGTTTTATTAATTACTTTATTTATTTATATAGCTAGCTCTTTAATCTTTATTATTACTTATCTTTATTTTATAATCTTATCTTATAATCTTATTTTATAATCTTACTAGTATCCGTAGGACCGTCTCTAAAGCTAATTTATAATCTTATAATAATTAAGTAACTAGAGAGTAGTATTATTATAAATATATAAATATATTATTATTTTTACCTCTTATTTATAAAGATAGCCCTTAAGTATACTAATAATAAGTTTAATAATCTTAATTATTTTATTTTTACTAATTCTAAGAAGTAGTATAACTAGGTAGGTATCTCGACCGAGACCTATAGGTAAATATTATATAGTTTAATTATATAATAATTAGAGAACTTTTCTAATTCTAGTATAAAACTCTATTAGCCTCCTCTCCCCCTTACTCCTATATTACCGTCTTGATTACTAGAGCGTTTACTAGTTATTTAGATCCTCTATACTCTACTAAGAACTTAAAGAATTAGGTATCTAGATTGGTATTACTAATTATCTATTATAGTCTTATATTCTAATTACGAATAAAGGTATTATTTACCGGAGTTAAGCCTATATTACTAGTTAGCTATATTCCTACGTTAATACGGATATACCAAACTAAGCGCCTAGAGGAGGACCTCGCTATCGAAGATAAGAAGACGTAATATCCTAGCGCTATCTAGGTCTACCGCCTTCTTATCCCCTAACTCTAGTTCTCGTAGCTTCTTCTTTAAACGTCCCTTCGCTTTCTTAGAGATATCGATAATACGGACGATTATAGTTTAGTAGGTAGTATTCGGCTTATCGTAGAAGATTAGTCGATTTATTATACTTTATATAGTATACGGTATTTAATTATAGACTTCTAGATACTTTAGTAGATAGACGACCTTTTATACCTTCGTATATAGCTATTTAGTATAAGCGCTACTTTCTTAGTTCGTATCCTTTAGTTTATATTTCTTAGTTCGTATCTCTTTATTTATATCCCTTAATTCGCGTCTCTTAGTTCGTATCCCTTAGTTCTAGTAGTTCCCCTCTCCTATATTCTACCTCCTTTCTCTAGGCCGCGTGTTAAGGCTCGTATCGGATAAAGCTAGTATTAGCTATCTACTATTCTACGGTTAGCCGATATTAAGCGTTCTACTCTTTTTATATATAGTTAAAATTTTAGTACTAGTCTTTAGATATATATAGTTTATTA
>JASJFT010000294.1:0-47018 GCA_030770425.1 Darksidea phi | reverse complement strand
TACTGTGTACAAACTCCTACTGTGTTTCGTGCGGACCTTCTAAAGAGACTCCCACTATGCAAATCCAAATCAAATAAGATGACCATAATTGGCTTCTGATTTTGTCACGCCACGAAATGATTCACCCCGCCCTCACATGCTTGGCATAGGCATCTCCTACTTCGCGCTCATTGACAGCACGACAACTGAATTTTACAAGCTATCCCTCTCTTTCATATCTATACTACGTAGTTTGTAACGTTATAAGCTTTTCATTGAGTATGAAGAACATCAAAACAGAGATTATCGACACCCCGGAGCAAATCGCTGAGTTGGTCGACTGGCTCATCCTCCGCCACGCACCGCCAGTTCCGTTCTCGCCAACCATTTACATCGATCTTGAAGGCGTAGACCTCTGCCGTGAGGGCTCGCTTTCCATCCTCACCCTCCTAATCGATACGGGCATCCCGACCAGGCACGTCTACCTAATCGATGTGCATACGCTAGGCGCACAAGCGTTCCAAACCGCCGGTATCGAACGGAAGACGCTGGAAGATATCCTTCAGGATGAAAAGATCCCAAAGGTCTTCTTCGACGTTCGCAACGATTCAGATGCTCTGTTTGCACATTTCGGCGTAGCGTTGCAGGGGGTCGAGGACGTCCAGCTTATGGAGAGTGCGACGAGGAAGACCACGGCATCTAGGAAGTTCTTGAACGGCCTAACCAAATGTATTGAGAGCAATGATCTCGTATCCCTCAGTGGCATCGCACTAGCTAGCTGGAAGCTGGCTAAGAAGAATGGCGAGAAATTGTTCATGGCTAAACATGGCGGCTCGTATAACGTTTTCAACCTGCGCCCGATCCCAGAAGATATAATTTCTTACTGTGTCGGTGATGTCCAGTACCTCCCTGAGTTGCGGGATAGTTTCTGGACAGGACAGACCTTTTGGTGGCAAGATCTAGTACGTGAGGAATCGAAGAAGCGCGTCGCGGCGTCTCAGAGATCGGACTACCAGCCCCACGGTCCAAATAGGGCGATGGCTCCGTGGAGCAAGGAACAGAACATCATTCTGGATCAGCGGAATAAATGTGCTTCCTATTCGTAAAGACTTCGATGAGTACGATGATGAGTACGACGATGAATACGATGATTGGTACGATGACGGCGGGATCAGCGGCAGGGACATCATCAACACATGGGAATACGACCATTACCATTCCGACTGAGCCTCGTTGGCTGTTGACTAAAAATTGGACCCTTAGGACCTATGTTAGCATACTAGCGGTCGAAGAACATGTAAAGGAAATCTTGGGTTGTATTTCATGCAACTAGGGTACGAGCTGGAGTAGGATCGGTACCGTTGTCGCCTTGCTCAATTGCGACATTTTAGAGCACAAGTGAAGGAGGATATGACGGCCAGAGGCAGTCGTTCTGAATTCATCGCCCTCAAAAAAATGCTTTGGTAACGTTCTTAGCTGATTACTTGGATTATCGAGACTGGAATATTATTTTTTTCTGCAAAATATGGGAAGGATAATGGCTCTTGCGAATCATTTATTAGCCGAACATCCTTAAAACAAGCTGTATGTATTGATGTTCGCCGCGAATATAGTTGGGTGTATTAAAACAACACCGCTTCATGACCGGGCATTATTTCTTTTGTCTCTTTAACGGGCGAAGGGGCGGCTGCGGCCTCTTCTAATTCTCTTTCGCTGATAAGTTCTGTTGCGGGTTTATTAGTGCCTTCTGCGTTTGCTGGACGATTGAGAAACGAAATGACACAGTACATCCCCAGGAAAAATTCACACAGAAACCACTCAGTCGACCCGGAAAAGATTGCGACCATGCAACCCAGCCAAGCTTGTTCTAAGAAGCAGTTCAATAACTGTCCATCCCGGTATACATAAATCCAGAAAGTAGGATCCCGCCAGCTGTGCGAGGAGTCCCACAGGTGAAGTGCTTATGAATTACCCATTCAATGTGCATGTCACATGCGGCTTCGATCATCAGTATTACTAGATAGGGGAATATTCATATCGCAAAGACGAATGGAAAAATAAACAGGCGTCCATGCTGTAGGCTGACTTGGTGCGTCAGTGAGGTTCCCGGTGAGCTTCTAGGTGGGGTTCTCAAAATGGGCCTCAAGTTTTTCCAACCGCTCAGCGGTAATCATGTGCACATGCCATGTTAAGAAATGTAGCTTCGAACGCGGAGATGGCTCAGGGCTTGGTAGTTGATCTGCGTAATGTTCCGCGAGATAAGGTTGCAAGACAGGTAATATGCAGGGCAGGAAATTCACGTAAGAGATAATATCCATGATTGTAAAGAAGAGTATAATTCAGAATAAGGAGCGAATGAGAATAGCTTGTACAAGATGAATGGTTAGATAGCTTCAAGTATGAAAGTGCTGTTCTAGAAACAAAGGATGCACGTTATTGCAGCTTTGCCTACGAACCACCTTGCTCTAGAAAAAATACGCCTTTGGTAATATCTCATCTATACACTTATAGCCTATGCGAGTGCTACATATGTTAGAGTATTTATAATAAACAAGACTCATTACGTATTGCGCTGGGATCGGCGTTATTTGGGAGAAGGAACTTGGCACGTCGGTTAGTAAAAAAGATAACCGAAGGTAAAGCGTGGTCAACAGAAAATCGTAAGACAAACGTGGAGGCTTCTATATTCATTGAAACATCTCATCCAGTGTTGTTCCCCACATGTCGGCGAGTTGTTAGTATATATATCCAATACCCAAGAATCGGCATTAGTGATTACTTTCGTCGATATCTTTCACGAGTCCGCATCAGCTAACTACGTAGCGTGGATATCGGAGTGATTAGTGATGATGCAGGTCCACAAAGACGGAGCATGGTATCTGGACAACAAATCCGAAAGGAGAGAGGTTGCGCATTCTGCGATATGTAGTAGATGACGAATTATATACGTTCGAGGAGACTTTGAACTACTGATTAGAAACTAACAGTGTTCGCAACGCATCCACCATTTGCCTTTACGAGGCCGCAGCCTCTTGATATCCACTGGACTTGCCAATACTACACAGTGTTGGCGGCGAATAACGGAATACTGAACCTGCTTTGCAACTTACTTGCCTTCGGCCAGCATCTCCGGCAATTCATCTTCATTGTAGCTCTCCCAAATGCTTTTCTCATTCGCTTCCCACCCAAGGGCTCTCAACCGCATAGCTCGACTCCTACTATTCGCGCCAATAACCGCCGACGTATAATCCCCAAACAGGTCTTCATACTGTTCCTTATTGAAAGTCTTAGGCTTTGCATCCTTGATTAAACCCCTCGCATGCAATGCCTTGCCAACTTCCTCCGCGACCTCCTTCCAGGTGACCTCCTTCCCATTCTCGCAGAAAAAGTACGGATTTTGAAGGAGCTCGTGAGGCGGCGAGCGTTCCATATAATGTAACAAGACCATATACGCACGAGAGAGATCCAAGACATGGATTTGCGACCAGATGCCTAGGCCTTTGCCTACGTGGCCTGCGTATCCATGCTTCAGTGCGAATCTTGTGATGGTGGGGATTTGAATAGACAATCGCCGGTGGTTGTGGTTGAAGCCGTAGATCGCAGGCGGCATCATGATGGCGAATTTAGCCTTGTTACCTAGTTCTTTCGATGCGCGCAGGATAGTGAGATCGATCTGTCGATGCGGAGCATCATCTGGTAGTTTGTTGATGGAGTCAGAATCGGTGTCGTAGTAGACCTTGTCGCTTTCGAACTCGCCATGGGAGTTGTCCTCGAGGACGCCTGTGCCAGAAGTATGAATGAAGATGGCGGGTTTGCCAGCTTCTGTGCGTTGCCTGATGCCGTCGATGACTGCTTGCACGGAGGGGAGATGGTCTGCTGTTGCGGTATGGATAGTGATCTGAGAATTTAGTACATCTGTCAGAAGTGTGGTTCAATATCAACCGGCTGAACAACTTCATGCAGTCTTCCCTTTCGTCGCACAGCTTCTCTCCGAACAGTGACGTATGTGCCATGTGACTTACATCATTATCGAGCACATGCTTCACGATCAGGTCATGGTCGTCCAGATCGCCCTGGATCGGAAGCGCGCCTGAGTTCTTGATCTGGGCGCCATGCGACTCCCGTCTCACAAGCCCTGATACGGTGTAGCCTTCGTGGATAAGGAGCTCCAGAACGTTCCAGCCGATGAACCCCGGGCCGATGAGGAAGACTTTCTTTGAGGTGCTCATGGTGAGTCTGAAATGGGAAACGGTTTTTAGAAGAAACTTGAGTTGAGATGGGGTGCGGAATAGAAGGACGTGGTGCGGAGTGGCAATTAATAAGCGGGGTAAGCGGTGGGGTTATCTCCACAGATTGTGCACTTTTACGGAAGACGCGTTGGGCGTATTTATGGTCACCCAGACGTCCTTAATGCTTTGTCCGAGTTTCGAAATGAATATTTATTTGGATTTGCATTGGGAATCTCTTTTGTAAGGTCTGCACGAAACACAGTAGGAGTTTGTACACAGTAGAGGTGCTATACCCTTCGGATTACATATAACAGTTGGTCGCAGCAGGTGTAGATTGCTACTGTCGTAGAGTTGCTGGCGGGGCGGCCGGGCATGGGAGTTCCCATCGGCCACGTGAGTACAACGCATGCCACACCAGCCTTATGTATAGTTTTCCCATCTCTACGGCGGGTTGAAGAAAGACGTCCAAGATGTTGGACATCTTGGAGGATGGTGTTGAGGGCGTAAGTGCGACGGCGCCTTCCCGCTCTGGGCCGTGTGGCTGCAGGCCGAGGGCCCGTGCCTCCAGCGCGCCTCTTGCGGACGGGGTCCCAAGAATTTCAGGGAGCCATGGAGAGCGAGCGATGACAATGTGCCCCCCTCCCAATCCTCGTCCCCAATTCAGACTCTCGCCATCCTTCTAGCGCGCCTCGCCCGGAACAGACGCCCTCTGCGTCGCCGCCGCCATGGCACTCTTCAAGACGCTGCCCTTGCGGCTCTCGCGAAGACCGATCCGACTGCTGCTCGCCGGCCTCCTTTTCGTCTTCTGCTTCCTCAGTCTGTCGCGCCGGACACCCAGCCCCCCGCAGCTCTCGCCATACTACCGGCACAAGACGAAGAGCTTCTTCCCGCCCATGCGGCATAAGGGCGGCGTCAACCCCGACTACTGCGAAGGCTTCCCCTACGATCTGCTCAAGGACATACAGGTTGTGTTAAAGACAGGCGCAGGCGATGGGGCGAAGAACAAGGCACATCTCTCGACTGTCACGTCGTGTATAAAAAACTTGCTCGTGGTGTCGGACCACGAGGAGACGATTGACGATCACAACGTCGTCGACATCCTCGCCGAGCTGCCCCCTTCGTATGCGATCAACAATACCGACTTCCAGGCTTACGCCGCCCACAAGAAGGCCCACGCCGAAGGCGACAAGGTCAATTACTCGCAAGCAGGGTGGAGACTAGACCGCTTCAAGTTCCTACCCATGGTGGACAAGGCATACGCGATCAACCCAACGGCCAAGTGGTTCGTCTTCCTCGAGTCGGACGTATACTTCTTCTGGGACACGCTGTTCCGCCTGCTCGCCCAGCTCGACCCGAAAGAGCCGCACTATCTCGGATCGCCGAGCAGGGGCTCCAACGACCGCTGGTATGCCTACGGTGGAGCGGGGATCGTCATGTCGCAAGGCCTGATGAAGCAGCTAAAACCCCCAAAGCCAACGACTGGCACCAGCGACGGAGATGATACCAGGCTGGCGGTCCGGTATGAGGACTGGGTCAAGGAAGATTGCTGCGGAGACGCTGTGCTAGGGTACGCTATCTACAACGCAACGGGCGTGAAGCTCGAGGCGCTGTATCCGACCTTTGCGCCCGACGAGCTCAAGGAGATCAAAGTAGATAGGGACAGGTGGTGCGTGCCGCTACTCTCGCTTCACCGCATGGCGCCAGAGCAGCTGGAGTCGATATGGAAGTGGGAGCGAACCAGGCCTTACAACTTGGTACGTCACCCCGCACCGCAACACTTGCATAAACGCTAACATGGGATCCAGAAACCCTTTGTGTACTCCTCCCTCCTCGCCTACACCCACTCCCACCTCAAGCAAGGTCCCTCCCTCGAGTTCTGGGACAACCTCTCCATCGCCCCGGTTCCCAACGACCGCCCCGCTCATAAAAACGCGGCCTCCTGTGGCTCCGAATGTGAGAAAGATCGCAACTGCCTGCAATGGTCATACTCGCAAACCGTATGTCGCTTTGCCAACTACATTAAGCTCGGGAACGCCGTGGACAGGGAGAATGGCGGCCAGGGCGAGTTCACGAGTGGCTGGGATCTGAAAAAGATGGGCGAACTCGGCTTCAAGGTTGACGAAGAGAGCGACATAAATGATACGTGTATGGAGGCGACATGGTTAGCGCCCATCGTACGGTGAGAGCATCAGAAGAAGACACGGACTTGAGAACCTGATATGGGAGGCGTTTGCGGGGTCGGTCTTCCAAACTTTGAACTATCGCATGGCGTTTCGGCATGCCCCTTAGCATAGTCCACACCCTTGGATTGCTGTTGGTGGGCCATGATCTTGGATTGGATGGGGGCAGCAGCATATTTCCACGTCTATAGTCTAGGGATTTTTGGACATAGAATGAGGTGTACTAGCATGTTTTCTGGTCATAGCCGGCCGTACGCGATATATGTTCTTCGCGGGGGTCGGTGGGTTTGTAAACTGTAATACATATGCATTTTCCTTTCTCGTTAGGCGGTGGTTGTCTCTTTCGACTTCACTCGCGATCCTACTGATCAGCTTCAACGTAGCCAGTGAGCTCCGAGAAGATGTAAAACAGTCGATTAAGGCCAACAGCAAGAGCTATGAGAGCGCAATGAATTGATAGACGATAGACCGAATCACTGGTCCTGAATCGGGACGAGAGATGTGTCCGCAACTTGACGAGACAGTTACGCCACATGTGGCCGTGCTGCCTTAGCCACACGCATTTCCACTCGTTGTTTCAAGTGCGCCAGGATGACCATCTCTACATTATGCACATGCACAATGTGATTTCGCCTTACCCTCTACACAATCATTCAGATCCGACTTTATATTCAAGACGGCGGCTTAACGGACCGAGACCCAATATTGATACCCCAGCCCTACCCCACAAACATGCCAGGATCATCGAGCCTCAAGCCGGATTACCAGGTGTATATTATCTGGGCGCCATCTGGTTGTATCACCTCATCATTTCCATGGTCATCGGTCCTACTATAGCCCTGCTATAGAAGCTTCTCCCGCGGTTCTTCCGCATCGCAATTGGTTACTCCGAATCACACATGATGAGGTTCTATATCCGGGCAATTTGAAGCACCGAGGGACCAACCGGAAGTGTGCGCAATTTGGTAGTGGTATGCTAGCGTCGACGTAGAGGTTCTAGAAGACGTGATTGTCGAATTGATATAAAGGGGCACAAAATGCGTGCTTTGAGCGATTCCTCGTCCGGTTTCGCACTTCAACGTCCACGATCGCCGCCATGCAATCTCTCGCCATCCTCCTCGTCGCAGGTAGCGCCCTCGCAGCACCCGCTGTGCACAAACGCGCCGAAATCACCTGCCCCATCGTCTTCGACGGCCGCGTTCCCAGCAGTTGGGCCGCCGACCCGACAAAATTCGATACCTACGCCACAAACACCATCTTCAACCCAGACTACGTCAAAGGCAATGACTTGAAGTGGTCCACCATCCTCAAGTTCCCCGACGTGGCAAAGTCGCGATTTGAGGGTGCGGATAATGTGCCCCTAGAGGTTACGATTGGCGACCAGAGCATCTTCCAGAAACAAAACGGGTTTAGAAGGGCGGGGCTGCAGTTTTTGAAGGATGCGAGCGATGGGCCAGGACAAACGGGAGTCAAGACATTGCATTGGAGCGTTAAACAAGATGCTGCTAGGCCGTTGAACTTGACGCATGAGTACCTGGTACGAGGCTTTCCAACATCCCGTGTGATGTCTTTCCAGGATGAGAACTAATGAGAGACAGAACGTCTGGCACGAGGCTGGCGACTACAGCTCCAACCAGATCCAGTTCCAAGCCGGTCAGATCATCGGTAAATCCGCTTCGGACAAGAACAACTTCAAGATTCTCGACCGCAACGGCAAGTCGTTGTACTCTGTGGCCATTGACAAGACCGCGTGGCAAAACTTTGCTGTCAAGCTTGACTACACTAAGAAGTTCGTGATCCAGTCTTTCCTCCTCAATACTCTACGTCGAAACTGGCGCAACGTACTAACTTTATCGCGTTCAGCCAAGTCCAGATCTACTACTCCGTCGGCGACGCCGCTCTCAAGTCGGTTGCGGGCCCTACATCTGCCAATCTCGCCGGTGGAGGTCAGTTCCAGCTTGGTATACTTAAGAAGCCAACTGGTACTTCGGATGTTGTGAACGGTGGATACCAGGAGAAGAACTTGAATGAGGGGCAGATCTACGGTTCTATCTTCCTTGAAGACAGCGCCGATGGCTGCGTTTCTCTATGAGTGAATAGGAGGAAAGGGGCGGGAGACAATGCATCCATCAATCTTTGCATTAGTTGGACATTAACCAAATTACATCTCTCTCTCGTTCCGCGTCTACGCCAAAATCCTACACAGTACTTTTGTGTCGAGCGAGTGCGCTTTCGCGTTATATAACGAACGAATTTCTGCAACGAAGTTCGAGCTCCTCACTCCCTACAGCGGAAACGAACCCCGCAACCGCCTACGTCGCGTAAGAGCCATGTTACTTATAATCCATCCATCAAGCAAGCACAAGCGCAGCAAGCGATCAACCAACTGCTTCTTCCGGATGAGGGCATAAACTACTATTCGTCTTCAACATTGCCACCAAGACCTCATTCTCATCTTCTCTTCATCTCCTTCTCTCGTATCGACCTAGCATTGTGACGCTACCAACTCTTCGAGCCCAGTCACTTCAAAGAAGAAATACTTACACTCGCAGATCCATTCTCGGTACACACTTTGGCGTCCCCGTTCCTAGCCCTTTCCCCCCACCACCACCACCCCGTCCTACCAACTAACTCACAGAAGGCTATATAGGCACAGAAAAATTCCATCGTACTAGATTCCTGATATGCCATGAGGGCCAACGATATAAAGTCGCGTGGGCAATGAAGGTGGAAGGTAAAGTTGGCGAAGCTGATCCAGAAGGGTGTCAATACCTATCTATAGTTTTATATTGCTGGTGCCGCTATCTCGGATTGCGACGCAGTTCGCAGCCTAAGTTACGTGATAAGCTACACAAACCACACCAACGGCGAAAGATGGATTTTCCTAACGGAACCGCAAGAAGGAGGACACGAAAGGATAGAAGCGATATGTCGGAAGAATACACTTTACATACTCATAGTCTACTCTTCGCTCTGTCATCCACCAAACTCAAGCCAACCTCGTCTTCCAGCTTCTTAACTGCCTCTTTCGTCTTACCAAGATCAACCTTGATTGTCCGGAGTCCGCTTTGCTTCGCAAACTTCAGATTGATACCGATATCGTCGAGAAAGAGTACATCGCCCGCCTCAACCTTTCCCAAGCCCCGAGCTTCAGAGATCTTGCTGAGTTCTCTCACTGCTAACTCGTAAGCTTTCGGATCGGGTTTTCGCATTCCGATGTGCGCTGAGCTTATAAAGATGTCGAAGCAGTCTTCTATATGTGTCGAGTCATTGGCATACGGATTCGGATGCGGCTCGTGTACGAGAGATCTATCGAATAATGTTCCTTCGTCGTCCAGGATGCCGGTGGGGAAATGCACCGTATTGGAGAGCGCGCCTAGTATGAATTTGCCGCTTCGTTGGAGTATTTTGAGCGCGGGGTACATGTGTGGATCTGGAGTTCTGGATATACGCATCATGTTCCAGAAGAGTTTCTTGGCGTCGATATGGGGCACTGCAGGGATTTTGTCCACTGCGGCTTCGGGTCCGCCTCCAGCGCTCTTCTGCGCAGCTTGCTTGACCCAGTATTCGCTCCATACTTCCTTCTTGCTCAATTGCTTCTTGAAATTTGCGAACCATTCATCGTTCAGTGCCGTTTCGCCGCGCTCGATCAATTGCCATGCCCCCGTGTCGTGGGGGCCTTTTTGGATAGCGTAGTTTATATAGCCGGTGGGGATGTCGTTGGAGCGTTCGTAGTCAAGAATTGCTTGGAACGGGGATACTACCTGGAAGTACAACGATATTAGTTAGGCTTGATGTGATGTGGTTGCTGGGAGGGGTACGTACACAGACACCACCGATGTCGAAGAGAATAGCTTTGGGGGGCACCATTGTTTCAAAAACTTGCAGGATAGAAAGTTATAAAGGTATCATAGTGGGGTATAGAAGTAAGCGCGAGCTTTATATGCTCGCGCGTCGCGGTAGAGGATGCGGTGAAGTTCCCCGATAGATGCCGAGGCATTGGGGACTCGAGTTATCGATAAGCTAGCATGGAACGATTATCTGATCTGTGGTTTTACTTGGGCTTGTGACGTCTACTTTCACGAGTGATGCGCCTGGGCGATGTGCAGTCACATGGGCAGGTTCTAGGTTCGATTTCTCACGTTTTAATTAAGCTTTCTCGCAAATTGTGAGTCCCCGATGTCCCTTCTCTCCTCAGTAGTGCCCTCAAATTCATTCATAATCCGGTTCTTTCTGTTCATCGTCCGGCACGAGCTCATGACGGATGCGCATCGCTCGCTCCAATAGTATTTGAGCCTCATCGCCGTTGTCACTGCCGCCTTCGCGCAAGAGAGTGTGCCCAAGTTTCCAGTGAGCGCGTGCAGCTCCTGCTTTGAACTAGTGGTCTTCGCCGATGAATGTGACAATCGTCTCCTTAAATCGGTCACGGTCGAACTCATCCACGGCGAGACGGTAGTCCGCTGTAAGCAAGGCCATGGATTGCTCACCAGTTGTGGCCAAAACCACTTTTCCGGCGCTTTGATTAAATGAGTTCGATCCATCCATTTCTCCTTGTGCGCATCGAACCTAACCCATGCAACTGCGGATCATGCCCGTCCTGAATTCGGTTAGCAGAGAACCTCCAAGCAGGACATCGGTGTGTCATGTACTCATAGGTGTCCGTATCGGCCTTCCCCAACTCCTTTCCTCTTTCCTCGAGAATTAGCGTACAATGAGTACGGTCGTGCTCTGGTGTGGGTACCGGACTAGAGGGAGGCGATACGCTCCTGGGAAATTGTAAGTGACACTATCAGGGAGCGTACGAAATCTAGAGAGCTTCCGTTTCCGTTTCTGTGGTTGCATCGCGCGGAATTGACCTACTATGGGCAAAGCGTCAATGTCTCCCTTCAACCGATACTCTTAAATGCGGGTCTACAAGCAGTTCGGTCCATTGCTTGGAGGAGCTCGCGCCCTTGGAGGTGTCTAGATAACTTCCAATGACTCCTTGAAAGCGGTAGCTATCAGCAAGGATTTTACCCCGGGACTGATCATCGTCCGCTTCGCTAACTTCCGCGATCCGCTGTGCTAGAATGGCGTATTCACCTCCCACACTGAAGCCATAGCCGGTTTCGTATAGTTGGTATCCCCTAAGACTAGGATTGTCTTTGCAGGAGGAAAAATCGGGTCATCATATCAGTTAGATTCATTGAAAAGAGCTGCAAACGAGAGCGATGGCTTCACAGCCTCTACTCCTCAGCTTTCAAGTACCGATAGTAGCCGTGTTACTTGACGCTGATAGCGCTGTACCTTCTGAAGTCGATCAATCTCGTTCAAATATTTATTAACCATAAACGGCTAGACAGCAGACTGTAAGATAGCGGCGGCATTGAAGACATCGCGGAAAGGAGGCAGATCCAGTTTGCTGCGCATGACTTCGGAGAATCATCAGTTCCTAGCTTCGAGCAACAAGTAAAGACTTCATCTGAATCTTTCGAGCTTCGAAGTAGGTAGGTTTCTTGGTAGGGTAGTCCTTGAGCTCGGCCTTCTTCGCGCTCTTCATAAGTAGTTTTTCAGGTATCGAATCGCCGTCGAGCATTGAGAGGACCCGCAGGAGAGCTGTTGTGCTAGGTGACAAGCTCTCGATGTTCCATATGAAGGCAACCGGCTCCTGCTTCTTGTACCCCACAATTGGTGATTTTTGGAACTTTTGCTGTCGTAGTCGTAGTAGTCGACAAATTCCGTCAGTGACAGGTGCGTTATTCGATGGGGAGAGAGAAATGTTGTACAGGGAATACACGTCTATACGTATAAGAATTCCTGCTACTATCCTCTACTGTAAGGCTCCTCAGTGGGTCTACTAGGTCCTTGAACGTGTCATCATGAACAGTCATACCTGTGATAAATGGGTGTCGTACTAGAGGAAGACGGCGAAGGCATATCCCGTGACAAAAAGTACCACCGCCAAGGGTTGCACCAATCACGAAGCCCCGCAACTTACCCGACTAGGCATGCTCTTTCTCCGTCGATCGCAGTGCGTCACTTTTGTCACCCTCGTCACTTTTGTCACCCTCGTCACTTTTGTCACCCTCGTCACTTTTGTCACCCTCGTTCGGTGATGCGCGTTCGGGTGATCGGCTGCTCGGGCTTTTTGCTGCACGTTTTGGGTTACGAACTGCATCGCGATTGCGAAAGAGCGGCGCATCAGTACAATACAAAGGGTGTTGACATCCCTTTGGACCAGCTTTACAGGCTTCGTACCCGACCTATAGTTTACAACTGCGACGATCTAGGAATGACTCCGCGCGGAGTGAAGTCAGCGGCGACGCAGCAACCAACGATTGGTTGAAGTTCGATACCGGCGAGACTGGGAAATGTGGTCTCTGCTCGTGATCAAAATGCATCCGTTACTGCCTGTAGACCGGAGTCGTAGAGAAGATCTGGATCATCTGCATTGTCGAACACAATCAACCACCAGACGGGCGGACCTTCGCCGGTAGTATCAGTCTCCGAGACCCGCGCCAAGTCCGCAAGCCAAGCCTTCACCTTACCGCGCGTCACCTCCGCATTTTCTTGAAGCACAGCGCTCCCATCTTGAATACCTAACATGACCGCCATGCGTCGAAAGCCGGCAAGCAATCTGTTCGTAGTCGCGCTATGAATCCAGAACGTAGCATCGGACTTGCCCTTGTGCGTATGTATGTATTCGGTACGATTTCGGTCTTGCCCAAGCCGCCAATTCCGTAGATAGTACAAGCGCTTGCAGACTCCGCTACGCAGCACAAGGTTCCTTCAATATTATATGACCGCGACGGAAAGAATGCTTCATCAATCTTACCGAGTATGGCGCTTTGCCCAAAGAAATTTAGGTCAGGAGTTCGTTCTACAGAATGGCAGGGTAGAAGAATTTTTTTCGGTCTCAGTACAAGGTTGGCCATGTCTGATGTCGGCGGTGCGTTTGTGCTTTCAATGAAGATTAATATTTGGTAGGTTCTATATTGGAACGTGGTAGTATACCTTGAGGTTAGTCCGGCGCACCAATACTGCTAAGAGTCTCAGATAGTTCGACGGCGGGTTTCGGCCGTTGATATGCCAGAGTCAATACTTTGGGGCTTGTCTCCGGCGCTGTCTCCGGCGCTGCCTCTAAATAGGAACCGAGCTTCACAAAAGGTGGGCCGCCCTGAACCATTCGGTTCCGACCTTCGTGATTGGAATCGACACTAAACAACTCCTTGCTTACAGCATGACATGCGGCGTGATCTCGGTCAACGAGCTGTGAATAACCATAGCCTAGGTTAGAAATTACCTTTTGAGGAGATCCCATTAGTTTCTTTTTGGAAGAAACGCCATCACTTACTACTTTCTCTATCGGTCGAACGCGTCCTGGAGTCCGCTGTCTCGGTCGACTACCTCCGAGCTCGGCCGACTATTACTTTGAAATAATTATGTAATCGCTTCGCAATGACCTCCCCAAGAACATGCAACAAACGGGAGATATAAAGCTCCTTTCCGAAGTATGCGAAAAGTTTTATTGGGCTTCGTCTCGAAGGCCCCGTATTGTCAGTGTACGAGTCTAAGTCGATACGACTGAGCGAGGTTTTAGCGTGGCGGTATGTGCGCAGAGCCTCAAGGTCCTGGCTCGCCTTAACCGAAGACTACGTCGCCTATCTATCTATTGAATAAAGCGTCATGGCCGCTAGAACCATCGTAACCGTGTTGGCGGAAGTGGTGATAGGCCACTGTTTGGGGTCTGTGCTAGCGCTAGTTAGTGTATAGACAAGGCCTTCTGCCTAACCAATCTACATCTTACACCAACGTTTAACCAAACCGTTCCTGTCGGGATTTCACTGCAATCTCTAGCGCGGAAGAGGAGACAGCTTACATAAACACAGCCGCCGAAGCCCAATCACGGGGGGCGGAGGGACGCAGGGAAGCGCGACTCGGACGCGTCCCGACGGCATGGCCGGCGAGCCCCAGATCAACGTCCCCCCCATCAACCACCGACGTACAAGGCGTGTTGAGTAGAATTCCACTCAAACGATGACATATGAAGTCGGGCCGTCTTCGATGCCACTACACAGCGACTGAGCGTTTGCTAGAAGATTGGACGACGTCTGAGCGCAAATATACATGTACCTCGAAAGGCTTTGGCTGGAGGGAGCCTAGAAAGATACGCACAAGGGAGAATGTTTGATGCCAAATCATGCCATCTCTTTTTCCTTTAGATTCAATTTCATAGCCAAAGATGAATACGCGGTAATCTTGATCTGTCGAAGCTACCAAGAGCTTCAGCCACTGTTCCTGGCACCGCTTGTGCCCAATTTCCGGGACGACAACCAGACTTTTGGTAAGTTTGTAAAGGCCTGTAGCCTTCTGTCAGCCAACGCATCACTCTTACGTCGGCAGTCGACGATCTCCCATCGACCCCGATATCAGGGCCAACCGAGCTCATTCATGAGAAGTTCGGAAGGTGAGGCGCTGTACCCAATAGCAGACATTGGAGCCGAATTCTGCCGGGGAGCCGCATCATTTGTAATTAGCCCAGTAAACTATCGAGACCAGTATGAGCGGTCAGACTAACTCTTACCATTAGTCACTTGATGTAGAAGCGGGGAAGTTCGCAGCTTAGATGTCGACACGATATGATATCAACACGCCAAGCCGTTATTTGGAGAAACTCTCATGAACGTGGTGGGGGTGTGCACACACTTCGCGTATGATTCTGCAACTGGTCATCAGACACTGCCCATGCCCAACGCAGCGCCCCAAGCAGAGGGCTCAATCATTCCTGTGCTCTCGACCGGTGAAAGCTATCCGTTGCCCAGTCGAGAATGGGCGATCGCCCGAGCTTGTTCTCGAACGCAAGTCTATCCCGCTTTGTCATGTCTCGTACATACCTGTTTGATGAACAGGTAAGCGTGTTCGTGTTCGTGTTGTAAAGCGTCTTACGTTCAGAACCGTTCGAGGTCCGTACTCCGTGGTCGTGAAATTCTCACGCACTATTTCCAAATCAGTACACCAGTAACAATAGCGTTGGAGCTATGAGGTTATCTGAACAAACTCAACCCAGTGCAATATAAAGTAGTAGCAGGACAACTTCATTAGAAGCTATCTGAATGCCTCTACACGCACTGGCACAATGTCAATGAGCAGATAAACATCCGTTCCCAAATCGGGCTTGCACGTACTCCGAAACCATGTACCTGAAGGGCCTGCATCCCAGAGATATCAATGAACACGCAATAGGAAAATATACCCGTCGTCTAAAATATGTCGCCCGGGGAACAAAGGAAACTGAAATTGATCTGTCGTGTGGAGCTATACAAGCGCTGACCATACACCAGCTTTTCGAGGAACCTGAACACCAAAGGGGGGTATCGCTTACCCGTACCCATTGAAGAATCGAGCAAAGGAAGTGCTAACAAAGGAAATAAAACTCAGGCATCATCGCCCTTTACGCTCGAGCTGCAATAGCCAGGATCCACATCCTCGCGTTCAGCAAGGCCAACAAGCATCTTGCTCGCATCTAAACAGCAGCTCACAATGCGGCCTCGCACTTTACTAGACAACCCGCTGCGCCGACCCGTCTCATGACCCACCCACATGCGGAGTGAGCTGGCGAGGCGTTCGAGACCGTAGCTTGTTTGGGCTTGGAGCATCGGATCTTGGATACAGTGGTTGAGCAGCTTATATCCTGCGATGAAGCTGAGAAGTGTCGTAGTCGCTTCGGGGAGATACGTGTTGTTGACTACGTATATGGCCTGGCGACGGGCTCCGGCATTGGTGGAGTCGACCAGGGAGTAGCACTTGGCAAGTGTCAAGGCTTTTTGGACGTCTATTGCTACTGGGGTGTCGCCGACTAGGTTCATGAGTGCCGCCCCTCCAGATGGCGTCGTAGGTGACTGTGGTGCGGCACATGCGGTAGCGAGGCGTAAGGCAGGTTCGTCATCAAGGACAACGGCTTGCGCGACATGAGCCCTTAGATGCGATTGGGAGCCCGGAGGTGCAGTTCGGGCTGCAAGATATAGAGCAGTCTTGACACTTTCCTTCGTCTTGTTGCTCCTGGATGCCAGATATCCGGCAAGGCCCTTCTCGAGTACGTAGCTAGAATACCAGGCCGCGAGTGCATCCAATGGCGAGGAGATGGCGAAATCTTCCACTATCCTGTCCATTGAGCAATCAATGGTCGTCTGTTCTCCAATGGATCGATTCCAAGCGAGGTTATATGCACGTTGAACGATGGAGGGAACGAGCACTGCATCGCATTCCATCTCCAATAGCACTGCAAGATGCTCAGGTAAGGGTTCCGCTTCGCTATCTGGCCTGGAAGCCATATTGGCGGCGATCCGCTGTTCGCTGCGGGCCATGTTCCAGTACCTTCGAGACAGTTTAGCACTCAAGTTGTCGAACATCCACGACAGACCGTGGCCGGCATTAGCGAGCTCCCAGAGCAGAACCCGGATGTGCAGTGCTTTGAGCATAAGCCGTTCAGGCGTATCCGGTAGTGTGCCAGATGCCATCAAGGTCAAAACCAATCGGCTCTTGCTGATCTCTGCGTCGCCGCCAGTGAGTTGGGCATCCAGAGCTATGCTCCAGGCCTTAACCCGTCCAGCTTCTTGCTCTTTCGTGATACCAGTGAGGAAAGCGTAGCCTTGCCAGCCAATAATTTTCCGTGTGCTAAGCTTGAGCGTTTTGAGACTCAGAGCGGCTATCTCGAGTAGGAAATTGTGCCGTGGGACCCATACCGTCTGAATTGCGGTAAGCCAAGCCTTGCGTCGCACCTCTACAGGCGATGCGAGTGAAGGTGCACGAGCCAAGTTGACTGTATGGGTCGCCTTCTTCTTCTTCGTCTTCGCTTTGAAATCGAAGAACGGAGCGATGATGTAGAAAATGGCACCGAAGACAAGCAGCAATTTCGCAAGAGGAAACTGGGCGCTCGCTGTGCCAAACGAGACGCGAGGAGCAAGAATAGCGCCAAAGTTGATGGGAAGTAGTGCGAACAGGCCACGGTCTGATGGCGCTTCTTTTGACTGCTGTCGCTCGACGAAACCTTCCAGAACCATCAGGCCTGCCAGTGAGCCGACCATGAGCTTTCCCATCAAGCCATTGTTGCGGCGAGCATTGACCAGCGGCGGTCCTGTGACCCCAGGACGGGATGCACCAGAATATGGGGGATAAGCGGGCGCAAAATGTTGTTGGGGCGGGAGTCCCTGGCGCAGGTTCGCGATGTGCTCAGGTACTGGAATCATCCCTTGCGGCGGGCCGGACATGGACATGGTATGCGGTGGCGCAAATGGATCGTCTTGATACCTACTTCCTTCCGGTGTGCCGACAGGTCCGTGCAATGACATAGGACCCGATATCCCCATCTTCTCATAACTATCAATGCGAGTCTTCAGGGTGTCAACCTCTTCTTGTAGACGCTTGTTCCGTTTTTCCAGGTGCCTGATGTATTCGGTCGCTTTGGACAATACTGTAGCCTTGTTAAGTTTGTGGGCCGGGGTGAGCCCTTCGAGATCCTCAGGGTCGTCTTCTTCCTCTCCAGTGCCATTTCCACGGGACATGACTCGCAGACTGGGTACACTATCGCGCAGGGCGGCAATCTTGTCGTTGAGATTGGTCCGATACCTTTTCTCGATCATGTTATGTGCAGTCTTTTTCGGGGGCTGGGCCTTTTCTTTCTTTCCTGTTGGGGGCGAGACGATATCATCGGTAGACAACTTCCTCTTCTTCGGGTTGTCCGGGACGGGCTCTGGCGTCGAATGTGCCGATGACGAGCTGGTACGGCCATTGCGTACTGAGCTAGGGCTGTGGCTGCGATGGAGACTTGGTGTGTTCGATACAGGGACCGGAGCAGCGGAGACGCCCGGCTGGCCGTACCGTGGCGGAGAAAACATGGGGTTGTCGCTGGCCTGTTGCTGTTGCTGTTGCTGCTGCTGCTGCTGTTGCTGCTGCTGCTGCTGTTGTTGTTGCTGTTGTTGTCGTTGCTGCTGCTGCTGCTGCTGCTGCCACATAGGCGTTGGGTAGAAAGTGCCATGGTGCGTGCCTTCGCCAGAAGATGGGGAGCTTAATGTATTGGCATCGAAGTCGAATGCCGGTGTGAGGGCGACGTTTTCGCCGAATGCGAATGGCGCGTTGCTGGCCTGGCCGGACATTGCGGATGTGGTTGGGATGTCCAGAGCGGGGTCGCGTAGTTGCGAGTTCTGACGGCGATCGAAGATGGGCGGGCGCTGCTGTTCAGGTTTGCGGAAGCCGGCGGGACCGCTGGCCTTGACGTCGGGGCTTTGGGCCCCGTTGGAGTCCCAGGCCATGAATTCGTTCCAAGTGTTTCCTGCAAGGTCGGTGGACGGCGCGGCCAGCGGCATCTCGTCCTCGGCAGTGGTGAGCCAGGACGGGCGCACCCCTCCGTTAAACGTGAAGTCGTTCGACATGATGGGGTCCTCCATGGGCTGGTTGTTAGCCGCAGGGCTGAGGGATGGTTTGAAGCTGTCGAAGACACAGTAGGGTCCGACCTGTGGGGGACACACTGGTTAGCGTTGCTGGACAGAGAGGCGCGACGCCACCACGATCACGTACGGCGACCTCGTCGAGCTCCAGCGCGTCGTCGGGGCTGCAGTTAGACAGCGGCTCCATTGCGGCGATTGCGGCAGCAGACGGCAGGGCAGGCACAGGGGAACGGCGACGCCAAAGTCGGCGTCTAGAGAAATGCACTTCTTACCAACGGTTGTAGGGGCACCGCTCAGATCATGGCATGCAGCCAAAAACGAGTGCGTTCGCTCCCCCACAGTCTGCGGCCCTGGGTGGGCAGATCGACTCGTAGGGTGGGCAACTGCAGCCAGACAGGGAAAAGCGGACCGGCACGCGCTGAGTGGACGATGTGGCCAGCTAGAGAGCCCGGGGCCAGCTTTCCGAGCGCGTGTGAGAGGATGCGGAAGGACGGGGAGAGAGCAGCGGTGGTGTGATATGGTGGGCTGAGAACGAGCGAAAGCGGTAGGCGCGAGACCGGGGCAGACGCAGCTTTATGCGGCGGCGGCGGCGGCGGCGATTACTCGGGCGCAGTGTGCGACGGCCGAGGCGGGCTGCCTCCGACGATGGCGCTGCGTGCGGCGCCTGTCTTGCGAGGATGCGTGGGCGTGTTGGGGAGTGCGGAGGAAAGGACAGCGGGAACGACGTCGACGTTGGATTAAGAGCGCTGCATTCGAGACTGCTGCTGTGCGAGACCCCTACCTGGCCGCGCCTGCCGATCTCGCGTCGCACCAGAGCAGGCAGGAACAGCCGGGGGGGCCAGGGCCGCAGTCCTCGCTCTCCGTTGGCGACACCTCTACGCTCGAAGGCAGCTTGGGGACCATCTTCGCCAACGCCATGCGTACTGCGGCATTTGACAGCTGCTGGAACCGTGGAACATGGCAGTCGCGCCAGCACGCGTCATCGCCGCTGCCCTCCGAGCTTTTTCGTCACCACCCGACCTTGTGCCCACCGACCTGTCCAACGTCCCTCCGAAGCGAGAAGCTTTGCGTTCGGCTCGACTCGATGGAACCGACCTGAAAAGAACCGAAGAAGCAAATCTCCGCCGACCATCGTCGCCCCGAGCACATCTGCATCGCGCCCGCCTCTCGCCTGCCGTCTCGGCGCCGCTATGACATCCACACGGGAACCCCGAACGCCTCTAGGGTGAGCCGATCCACGGATCATGGCCAGGAACCACGAGCTAGTGGGGACGAGATGGGACGGCCGCACGTGGCACTCTTCTCTGCAAGCCCTCCCGAAGAGGCATGCCATTGGATCGTGAAAAGGCAGTTGACCAGATAGTCGTGGCCCAGTCACAAACTCGGACATGGTTTTTGGCGTAAAAGAAGGGAGACGCAAAGATTTCCAGCTCGCACCCTATTGGCCTGCTCCTACCATACCGCCCAAACGCCTCTTCGCGACATCTCCGCGGCCAGTAGGATAGGAAGTCATTTCGTGTGGACGGCCGACAGCGGATTTGAATATCGACCCGGCATATCAAGCCAACAGGCCTCGGAAAGCCGGAAGCGTTGACGCCATCTCCTCTCTAACCCTCAGGAGATGGGACGATGCATGCGGGAAGCATGTTTCGATATGATGTAGCTATATGCAGGCTCCACATGTATGAGAAATTGATCTCCTCTAATGCGCATCTACACTTAGCCCTACCCCTTTACCCGTCTATACACCCTGCCTCTTCCCACAACGCGCCATCTATAACCCAAGCAATCCCAACACTTTCTCGCTTCTGCCACTCACGTCTCCCTCTCTTCCTTAACCCTTCATCTACCGCAGACGCCCAAACATCTCCCTCGCAAACCCATCCCTCCCCTCCTGCTCCGTGATCCTCTCCGCAGCCTTCACAAGATCATAGTTGATCTCGTCACTCACCACACTGTCTTGTTCATACGCCGGATGCGTCTGCACAAAATGTCTTATCCACTTCGCCGCCGTCCAGTACGTCCCATCAGCACGCTTACGGATGAGGTCGAGGTATCGCGCGAGCTCGCACCTCGTCTCGACATCAACGTTCATACTGTCAAGGTACGATTCTACAAGCGGAATAAGGCCCGGGAAGCCGCTTTCCCCGGTAGCCGATTGCTGTCCGTTGATGACCTCGTTGATGGTCATTTTCTCGTATTCATCTTCCACGGGGCCGGTCGGTGTGGGCGGTCTGCTGAGCTCGGCGGGGGTAGAGGTACCGGTACCGGTACCGCTGGGGCGGGAGGAAGAGTGCGAGCTGAAGGGCTCTTTGCGGAACCAGAATTTCTGGCTTGAGAGCGCGTCGCGGATGTGCGCTGTTTCCATGTTCTCGGACACTCGGGCGATGGGGATGTAGAAGTTTAGGTTGTAGGAGAGAATGGCACGTGTGATGAGCACGATGAAGATGCTAAACGCCGCGTTCTCAAAATCCGTAATCTGGATCTCCATTGGGCGGAATTCAACACGCCATCCCATGTCCGAGTTTGGCGGCGGCGGCTTGAAGCGCATGTGTTGCCAGTTCGTGGACTGCAGGTTCTCAAAGTGATCGGCTTTAGAGAGATCTAGAGATTCCAGGTCTTCGTTGAAGACCACAATGGGGTCGCGGATGAAAAGATGCGCAAAGTGTGTGGCGAGGAGGTCGTCCATGCCGCCATCGACGAGGCGCTGTTTGAGGCCTTTGTCAACGACAAGATCAGGGTCCAGGTACTCGGGGCGCAGACGGGAGTCTTGGGATATGTAGGTTGAGTTGGAGGCATAGCGGGATTTGGGGATGCGCCACCTGTCGTTCTTGAGAGGCTAAGGTAGATGTCAGCATGATGCGCCTGTGTTAGAGAGCGATGGAAGCAGACCTTCTCTCCAAGCTCCTCTGGGGTTCGGTCGTCGACTGCTCGGCTGATTTGGTTCCAGCGCACGTCTGTATCGGCGAGGAAACCTTTGTAGACTGGCGTCGCTGCTGTCAACGCAAGGAGAATCGGCCCAAGAGGGCTGAGCTGATCGTACATCTTGCGACCCTCTTCGATGTTCTTGGCCTGGAACGTGATCTGCAAACAGCAACTCCCCATACCAAAAGCCATAGCATCCATATAAATATGGTTGTCTTTCGCAGCGCCATTTCGAACATCGTCGTCCTCAGGCCACTGATGGAGGTTATAGTTCACAGTCGGATCTTTGAACGGCCACTGAGTCTTCTCATCCTTGAAGACCGGCACATTGATCTCAACCTTTCTTCCTCTCCGCCACCGGATATTCGCCGCAAGAGTCGGAAACCGGATATGCGGGTTGGCGATCTCATCGGGCACATACTGAGACCTTAACTTCGGCCCGGAAACAGGGTACGATGGCACAGTGCAGTCTGGTGAGCCCAGCCGCGGAAACGTCGTTAGTGTGATCGGATACTCATCTTTAGCCATGTGGTCCTTGGCTATCGTGCGTCTACAGAGTGATGAGATTTTCATTCGAGAAGTTGAGGCGGTATCAGGGCCTACCTCCATTTCATGTTTCGTTCAACATCGAGCAGGTCTTTGAACCCGATTCCCCATGGCTTCCCGGGGGTAGCCTCCAGCATGAAGCGTCCAAACTCGGGATGAAAGACAGGGGCAGTGGTGTCGGTCTCCCTAAAATGATCAACATGGTTAGCGTCTACGATGAGCATGATTCCTCACTTGGCAGTCCCTCTCTGCACATCAGGCACTCCACCCCCTTGGTTCAACAACTTCTCATCATGGGCCAAAGCCGCGAGAATATCCGCCTGCCTTAGCGAAAGTCGAACTTTACGCTGCTTCTCGTCGTAACACACAACGAGATATTCAACCTGAAGCAATAATCAGTCACAGCTTGCACCACAATTAGGCCTGGATCTACCTCGTCTCCCCAGAGCAACGCATCCCTTTCTTTCCCCTTGGCATTGTGCCATATAGCAAGGAGTTGCTGCAGGACACCTCAACAAAACCATCACCAATCGATGCTCCCAGCGCTTACCTCAATCCCCCAGTTGCGAACCTGGTCGGCGACCTTTTTGGCCTCTGGCCACTCGAGCGGCGTCCCGAGAGCGCTTAATATAGTTAGCCGGTTCATGTCGCAAAGCGGACGTGTATGTCTCACAGCAGCCCCATCCCTAGTCAGACCTGCGCAGGAAAGGGGTCCTGGTCCAATAAAACGAAGATATACACAGGCCAGTGCTTAGAGTGGGAGGAGCCGATCCCTGACGGCGAGGTGAACGTGAGTGGATTGTCGGGGCGCACCGCAGAAAATCTAACTTTAGCGGCGACACTGCAGCACGCGAGGTTTTCTGACCCTTCGCAATGCCCAAGCCAAGGGTTGTCTGCGAGTTCAGACGGTCGGTGTGACTGAGAAGTGTATGGTACAGTAGGAAGCAGGTGCCAGCGTGAGATGAATTGACATGAAGGGATGATTATTAATGAGGTATACTGTAGAATTGATGCGCTAGCCGTTTTGAGGAAGGCGTCCCTCCCTTGCCGATGACGGTCGCACTCTTTCTCTGTGGCCATACAGAAACCAGACGTCCACTGCCCCGGTAACCCCCTAACTGCAGCCCAAGTGCTCAATTTCATCAACCGCACGACGTTGCTCAGGAAGACTGACAGCACGTCTAGCAGCACAGCGAACCTGCAGAGACCGTTACTGAGCAGTGGTATGTGCTACTGCGGCCCGACCCACGTGCGAAAAATGTATTTTGAGAGGTGGAGCGCCCGCGCAAATAGATACTATACAATCATCGTTTCAAGGCGTGTGGCCGTTCAGCGCACCTCACAAGCGATGACAATGACAGCGGCAAGGGATGCGCAAGAGTGGGGCACAACAGGTGATATGTCGACCGTCTTGCAAAAAGCATCGTCCGATGATCCATTTCGAGCAAGGAGTGAGCTGGCAGATCCACGGGAGGTCACATGCCCAATAATACAGAGGATACAGAGCGTCCCATCACGACGGTACTGCTCGATAGGACACGGCTTCGCGTACCAAGGTCCGAAGGCGCGCGGGATGATCGAATTGATCGCGCCCTGCATGGAGAAAAGGGGTGCCCACAAGATACCACGACGGCCCAAAGTTATCGGTCAAAATGCCGCTCTAGGCGTGTTGCATACGGGCGCGGGGAGCACAAGGTTGGCGGTGCAACCCACCCGAGCCGTCGTCTGACAGATGCGGCATGCTTCGTTGTAAGACAGAGGACCATGCCCCGTGTAGCAATTGTACTCTAAGAATATTCCTGCCCATCCAGCATCTACTAGACCCCTCTTACTACTCAACTCTAAGCGCCCTTCCCGCCCCGTTTCCCACCATCCCCGTGAAAGCCTCCTACATTTGCGGGAGGGGTTCTAAAGGGGTGTTGATCACGATCAAGCAACTAGTGAAGGTGGAACAGATATCTTTTGATGTGCCTACCAGGCGAAATCTTCATGGGCTCAAAGGCCTCAACTGATCTACCACGAAATCTGGTCCACCCCTAAAAAGTGCACATCGTACGAAGGGATGTCCGCCCGCACATACATATCCTCCCCAACGCCAGAATGAAAGAACGCCTGTCCGTCCTGCGCGAAGCCCAAAAGCCTGCGGATGTGTATGTGCCAAAATGCAAGCCGATTGCTGGTATAACGACGGATAAGAAGGCCATCCCAATCCCAAACAGCGCGCTATTATTAAATTTACAAAGCCATGTCCCTGCGTCTCTAATAAGACGAAAAGCTCATACCTCCCAATGTTCCTATTTCCGTAAATGCAATGTTTTCATTAGACGCGCCTGAGCTCCTTTCCGTGATGAACTGGTGAATGAAACTTTCGACGCAGCGCCGAGATACTCGAGAACCAGCGCATGATCAAGGACGTTGAAAATGACTTTTTTTGATGAAATCGAGGCTGGGAACGCGAAAGTTCAAAGTGGGCTGGTTCTAGCAGCCTGGTTGTAGTCTAGATCCAAGATGTTTGATAGTAATGAGGAAGTGTGATTACGCCGTCGACGATCCTTGGTCGAGCGATTTGGGCCGAAGGTTCGAGCCGGTCATGGCGTTCTTGCCACCCATTTTGCGGGTCAACTTTGCATAATCTGAAAATGGTGAGCCGGTGAAATTATCCTGAGATTGGTGCCAACTCACGAAGACCACAGGCATTACAAAGCGTTCTGGCTCCATCCGGACCTCGTCGCCATTCGGGAGTCTCGGCTCGGTTGCAGCTATGACACCGTCCGGGCGGGGCGGCTCTCTGAAGAGGCTTGTTAGAGATGAATCCATGGTACTATTCAAAGTGGAGAGAGCTACTTACTCCTCGTCGTATCTTCTTCATGTCAGGGACTACGAAGCCTTTGCCATCCTCGACGTAATCGGCTCGAGCTTCGTACTCGACACCATTCGTCCCCGGATAGCGTATTTCCGGTGGCGGCTCCGCCACCATGCTTTGTCGTTGATGGTTGAAGATGACGTCTCGCATGCGTTGCAGGGAGACTTGTATTCTGTCGCTATGCTGGAGCATACCTTGCACCTCTTCTAGTGGGGGCATCGACTGTGGTGTCACACCGATTCGCTGATACTGAGTCCGTTGCCTGTACTCTTTTGAAAACTCTATTATCCGCCCCGCACCGTCGACCATCTAGCACAGTTAGCGAATTGGACATTAAATCATGGTCCGGTTGCCCTACCTCATTGAGGGAGGCTTCCAGGTCGAAGCTTTCCAGCTGTCGCTTTATGGACTCGCCATAGCCTGCTAAAGTGAAACGGCTTATCTTCTCCTCGGCCGGAAGGTCGTCGGGCCATGTCGGAGGAGGGGGAAATGGTCGTGCTGGGGCGGAATACGTCGCAGCGGAAGGAGGATACTGAGAGCTCTGCACACCTGGGGCGGGGGCCGATAGTGGATAGTTTGACGGGTGCTGCGAATAGCCATAGTTGGGGTTCATCGGACCCGCGGATTGAGGACCAGAGGAGTCGTGCGCGGGCGACTGTTGCGGGGGGTAGCTGGAGTGGGGCACGTTCGACTGGCTAGGGCCAGGAGGAGGAGACTGATTCGTGCGCAGAGGATGCAGAGTTGGCAGCCTGGGATTATGCTGGGGAGCTGGAGCTGGAGCTGAAAATGAGGGGCGGGGCGATGGGAAGGACGGTCGCAACTCTGGATAGGACGGGCGCGCTTCCGAGACGGATGCGCGTGGTAAGGAGTCGGGCCCCGACGACTGGGTTTGGGCTGGTGGCGGAGGGGGCGCTGTGGAGGCCGACGCGCTCAGGAATGGACTGGGTGGGCGGGAAAAGGGATTGCCAGTGCCCTGAGTGGCGCGGAAATCGGTCGAGAAGGCTCTCGCGCGGTGGTCGGTGGGCGACGTCGTCGGCGGGCGGGGGAAATAGGACTGCGTAGCCGATTGGGGGGCAGAGGGAGGGGCGAGAGGTGGTGGCGCTGAGAATGCCACCGGCAGGTCTGGTCTTGCCAATGCTTCATGTATAGACGGCAAGGACTGGCGGACCGGTGCTCTTTGCTGCTCATTGTTGTCGTCGGATGTCCGCCGTGACTCTGGCGGGGAGAGCAAGCCGCCCAGCGGGCCCGGGCCTGCGCTGGCGGGCGAGGATTGGTGATTGCTGAATGGGTGCAACAGGCTGGCCATGGAGTGTTTCCGCTGCGCATCGGCGGCTTCCCGTTTGCTTCTGTCGGCATCTAGCTGGCTCAGAGAGGGCAGGCAGAAGCTACGCGGCATGTTAGCAGGTGGGTAGCCATAGAACAGCGATGGAGGCTGGAGTGGAGCGAGACAAACACGGACCTTTGCCTGCGGGTGGCATCGAGAGCCTCCATGGCGGGGCGGCTTCGCGCTCACCGCGGTGCGCTGGACGAGGAGGGAATGCGAGAGAGGGCACCGCAGACTGGCGCTATGTATGGTCCCGCGGCGCCGGTCGTTGCTCTCTCCACCGGCCCGCTGCAGACGGCCGACTGCGAGCTGCGAGCTGCGAACCGCGAACCACGACCACAGACACGCCAAATGCCAGAGAGAACCGTGGGCCCGTGGACCCGTGGACCCGGGGGACCCGTGGACCAGCTGGCCCGCCTTTCGCCGCCGTATGCGCTGCTCGCCGGTAGCGCTGCCTCGGGCGCGATGGTGCGTTCGCCGTCCCCGTCCCTCAGGTCCCGCGTGCTGCTCTGGATGGCGGTGGGTGACGCCGGGCGGTCGCAGCCGGTGCTCCTTTGGGATTCGGCGCCGACGTGGGCGTGGTCGTGGTCGTGGTCGTCGTGGTGGGCGTGGGCGCGAGTAACATGTAGCCGTCGGTGGGGGGGATGATGTCGGCGGGCGTGAGGTCGGCGGGCGTGATGTTGGCCGGGGGAGTGGTGTCGATGGGGTGCGGATGCCGCCCAGGTCGTCCGATGCGGTGTTCAGGCGTTCAGGTCCAGCATCTGGGCCAGCGCCGCGTGGGGAGGAGGATGGAAACGGGAATGGGAATGGGAATGGGGCATTAGATGGTAGCAGGGCGTCGGCACTGCGGCCACTCGTGGGAACAGGCCACTACCTGGACAAGGGCGCACGCCGCCATGTTCGCTTAGGTGGGACTCGGGCGATCTTCATCGTTTCGATCTGGGGGCTCGCGATGGCATCGATTCGCGCCGCGCTGGAGGATGCTCCGGTGCGCGACGGGCACTCGCCCACGGCGTCCTTGTTCTGCTCCTTCTGCGGCGCGCAGCAGCAGCCGTTGGCGCCTCGTTGCCCTCGCCGCAACCGCCTCCCCCCTTCGCCCGTCTCCCCAACCTCGTCGAACCCCTCCGGTGGCGCCTCTCCGCGGCGCGCTGCGGCATGCCGACGCTGGCACGGCGAGCTCTCCCAGCATCTCGGGCGAACATCTCGTTTGGGATGGGCACGTCTCGCAGCGAGTCGATCGATGAGGGCCCCTGCCAGCAAGACGGTGCAAGCCCGTCTTTCCGTCCCAGCCCGCTTGGCGCGCCCACGGACGCAGGCCCTCGGCCCTATCACACGGCGCCCTCTCGCGATCTCGCATGCGGCCGCTGGGCCCCCCATCCGAAGCAGGCGCCGTCCATGCCGCCCGCGTGCTCGCTGTGTGTGCCGCGTCTTGGCCCGCTCACCACGTCCCCGATCAGGGCGATGCATCGGCGCCAGCACGATCCAGAGACGACGACGGCTGGCCGACGACGGGACGTTGCCTGGCGCCCCCTCCGCTCCCCGCCCGCCGTCGCGCTGCCCGCCGCCAGGCCACGGCCAGAGCGCCGAGCGGAGCGCAGCGAGCAGAGCGCAGAGCCCGCCCGCCCGCGAGGCAGCGCCGGGGGGGACCAGAGCGTCGACGCCAACCCGCGCCCATGAGTCAACCCCTCCCTTGCCGTTCGCCCATTTCGCCCGTTTTCGCTCTCGGGCAGGCGCCGCAGCGGTACGCATCAGGCCACTTTTTGCCACATGGGCCGCCCGTCCCAGCAGCATGGCCCCCATCCCTCCGCGGCTCGCTTACGCAGCACAACACAAAAGCCCTCTATCAGATCGGCCCTGCAAGCGCGCGTCCCAACGCCGCCTCTGCCCTCCACCCTCCGCCCTCCGTCTCTGCCCTCGCCCCCTGCCTCTGCCTCTGCCTCTGCCTCTGCCCTCCGTTGGCAGTGGACAGTGCCTCTTGTGTGTCTTCACACGCGTCGGTGCCTGCAGCCGCGCCGTGGCAGCAGCCCCCCTCTCCGGCCCGTCCGTGCTGGCTGCGCTGGCCATCTCATGCGCGACGCCCTGTCCACACGCCCGAGGTGGTATCCGAGCTCGCTGGCGGGTCCCAGCCCCGGGATCGCTGGCCTTTGCCTCCACGCTATCGGCTCGCTTCGACCTGAGAGATCCAACATCTTGATGCCCACGCTTGCAGCACATAAAGTTTGCTCCGCGCGAACGCCTGAGACCTCGCCAATCCGCGTCGTGAACCGCCCCGTTCTACGCGCCACCTGCTGCGAGCCCCGATCCCGTCTCTCTTCGCCCGCCTCTCACCGACGCGGACGGCATGACGACCATGATCTCGCTTTGGCTGGCCGGAACGTGATGCAATCGCGTGCAATCTGTCTTCGCGAGACACAGCAGGCATCATCCTAACCGCCTGCGTGTCACGACCAGAGGCACGAGTCTGTCTCGCTTGTCTATGCTATTCTTCGCACTGCGTGCCGCTAAACCGTACCAGCATCCCCGCGGGAACAACTCTGCGCAGCAACCCTCGCGGCCTCATCGGTGGCTTGCAACGTTGAACAGGCACGGAACGTATCCAGCATGCCCAGACTCTTGGTAGCCCGCGCTGAACTGGAGTCGTCAGCCATCGTCCATGCGCTCCGACCCCTTGAACTCTATCAGCGGTGGTAATACGAGCTCAGAAGGGGCCAGCTCCACGGTCCCACTGCTTCAAGACGCACTTTCTCGTCGCCCACGAAACCATGTTGACCCAGAGCGACCGCTTTCTGCTTGGTCGTAACAGACATCGTGTTTTGCGCGAATATCGGTATTACGAAGATCGGACGCGGGTAGATTTCCGGTAGCGATCCTGCTGTCAGATTGCGATTCCAATTAGGACCGCTCTTCCGACCAAAGACCAAATGCCGACGTGGCGGATTGCGCTACAAGCCTGTCATCACTTACACATGGCTCAACACTCCATGTCTCAAATCACGGACATGATGCAACCGTGTTGGAAATTACGGCATGGAATGCTCGTTCTTCCTTGGCCGACCATGCTAGTGGTCTGTGGCCACCGTTCAGGCCTAAGACCCACACTGTGGGCAGGCCAACGGGTCGACCTGCCAATAGAAGCCGCACCTATCCGGATGGACGTTATGATGCGGGGAATACGTCAGGCGCTATAGCACGGTATGCTTTGCATCTTGACCCTGTATGTCAAGCCCAACCTCTCCAATCCCAAGATCGAACAAGATTTCTTGGTGCTCCGCTGTCGGGTCGGTCAACTTGATTTGCAGGCTAAAAGCGCAATCCCCCATCCTACCATTGCGCTACGCTGCGTCGTCAAATCATGGGCCGACCACGGAGATAGGCGACGAAAGACCAGCAGTAGTTGCCTGTTCCTTTCCACCGTAAGTTGCAGGGTTTGCCAATGTCGCACTCCCGTACCGCCGTGTTCTCCAATTCTCTAGCAACCGTAGTGACGAGCGGTTGCTCATTATTAGGCCCTCTTTAAGTCTGTTGCCGTCAATAGTAGCGACACCCAGTGCAGCGGCTCGTGCATCCGGATTGCAGAAGATGACTTTTAACAAATTCAATCCAATACCGACAAGGTACCACGATGCAGGAAGCTATGACACTTTAACAGGGTACAATCCACACCCAGCGATCCGGGGGACGCTGTCAATAAGCTATTCTGCCGGCAGCTATTTCAAGAGAGCTCGCTATAACCGAGCTCGTATAACTATGCTGTCGTCGCCGGCACCGACCGCCTACCCGACGCCCACGTCTGGCGCCCCCTCGTTTGCAAGAGGCAGTTCCTGTGACAAGGGAAAGGACCTGCTAACTCTACGGTGTTACAACACTGTGCTCCTCCCAGCTTTCAGCTGAGATGAACAACCCGGTAACAGTGCTGCAGCATGCATGGCCGGCTGCATCGACACCATAAATGCCCCACACTCTTGCGAGGGTGCGCCCCACAACCGCTCCACCACCGGTTGGACACCCAAACCACGACAGCGCCCTTGGTCGTTATTAATTAAGTCGATCGGTCTTGGTACACTACAGAGTCCAAATGGAGGCCGCGTCCACCCAACTTCCAACATGGACCAGAGAATAGCCGTTTGCCAGGCGGTTCCCAGTAGAGGTCAAACCATATCCACGACTCGTCGCGCGCGCGCCCCCGCGCAAGGGCTACTGACTCTTCAAACAACCATCACAACCGGAAGAAGGGTTTTTTTCGGTGATGAGCGTGACTTGCGGCGGCTTTCCCGGGAGCATATGCCACCTATCAACTGTGAGGCGACTATCGACCATACGTGCCTCGCCGCCGTGGCAGCTATTCCCGGGTTGTACGAACATGCAGACGAGCCCAAACCAACTACGAAAATGAGTCGTCGACGATAATCCAGTGCAACCGAGAGGCTTGAGCAAGCCTTTCGCGTGCAGCTTTGGAGCTTACTGTGGAGTTTGTACTACCTCACAATAAGGAGGTTCTCATTACATGGTTTTCGAAGTTCGCATCCCGCACCAGAGATCTCGATCTGATCCCTGCCTTTGTAATTCCCTGCCTACATGAGCAAAATCCCAGCCACTCCTGTGAAACACACGGCGGCCAGGCAAAACGAGCGTACGTCACCCCATGTCGATAAGACATCGCATCAGGACCAAAATCAATATTCCCCTCAGTCCGGCGCGCCGGATGATCGTACGACTCCTGTCGTTGCCAAGCACGGTGTTTGGCCTTGCCCCCGTTGCGATGTGTTTCAGCAAAGAGTCAATGTTCATAATCGGCATGTTATGTTGCCCCTTTTGACAGGGAGGATCCTAATCGGGATGTAGTGGCCTGCACTTGACGCAAAGCACTGTTGGGCCCGTTCCACGCAAAGCCTTCCAAAGGGGTGGCTCTGTACGCCCGTAAGCGCCTCAACACGACTCGACACGGGTCATGGCTCATGCAGATGCCCACATTGTCACGATTATTTTGGGTGTCTTGCAGCACAAGGGGCGTCGAGCATCAAACGTGTCGAACGCTCACCGTTCGCCTTTTCTTGCCTTTGGCACCTCGCCGACCTTAGTTATAAGACCCCGGCTCGGAGCACGGTGGCGGGTGGCTTGCGGAGATTCGGATCAGGGCAGTGCACTGCAAAGGAGCTTGTTCTGCAGCGAATCAAAGTAGAAAAGGGAAGTGAGGTGCGGTTTCCAGGACGCTTCTAGGCTGAGGATGCGCTCCTATCACTGCCTGTTTGATGGTGCCGTCGTTCGAGAAGGTGGAGCTTTTCCTCCGAGGAGAACTAAGGAGCTGAGTCGGTGTGCAGCATATACGCAGTCGAGGTGATGAGTGTCTACATGCGAGGGCTTGGGGAAATGGTCCGTGATCAGGTTGTCCGGGCTCGATTCGTGACCGACAGATTCCACGCCCCGTACGAGTCGCGGCTTGCGGTCCCAGCATCTTTGAACCTGCTCTATCGAGCTTGTGATGAAAAGAACGCTTTACATGTATTCGAATAGTAGGCGGGCTGCCATCAAAGTCTGTTATCCTTTATTTGGTCCTCTCTCCCTATCAACTCGTCGATCAAGCTCGAAGTGTTCCCACGCCGCTGTCCAGCGAGAGAGAGATAAGATGCGAGGGTATCACAATACTCGCAGAGTACCATAACACAAGTAACACTAAATGCAAACTAAATTACCTTCATAATATCTAGTACTTATGTCTCCATCTGTGGCAGCGCTATCTGCCATTCTATCGCATTGCTCCAACGGCTCGGGGGTGGACGAACTGGGCTACCCACGAACTACGCCGCAAACCAACTTACGCTCGATTTCAACCCGTCCGATACCGTCCACTTCGGATATCACAAGTGACCTGACATCGCTTCATGGCCACGTCTGCGTTTGGAGAGGCCCACATGGCATATTAACGCTCCTAGCAGTGCGTGGTGATTGTGGTACAGAGACACCGAAGGCGCCGGAGACTCCCATCTCGACGCAACGCACGAGGCATATCTATTCGTACTACACCTGCATTACCATGGTCTCCAATGACAAGCTCTTCATTTGATCCTCGTACAGGAATGCTGCGCCTCCCCAACGACACGAGAGTGGCTAGGTGGGACGGGTGCTGCACAAGTCTAGCCGCGACCGCAATGATCAAGCTCAAAGGAAGTCCAGGGCAATGCTGCGGAGCGAACGAGAACCACTGCTTGCTTTGGAGAGGATTCCGGCGATTCCGCCGTGGTCGACATCGATGATATCGCCAACACTTCGACGAGCACAACTCGGTCAACGACGAGGGAAGAAGACAATCCGCCTTGGGACTGGTATACTCTACTTACTGTACCCAGTTCCTCCGCATCGTCAGAAGGCTTGCGTCGATGACATTCTTGATGCAGGCCAACCTAGTCAATAAGCAGACTGGATCCTACTCCACCCAGAGACCCCTACTTGTCCCGCCCATCTCAGATTCCCAACACCGTATCCTCTCAACCTTACACATAGTACACTTGACTATCCATACAGATCCCCGACTCGCAACAGGAAATGCAACAGGAAATGCGTTCCAGACGAAGTGTCCAAAGCGCTTCGACTTCCGCCGCGCCGAGAAAGCTAGCTACATAACAATAGTGAGTTTCCTTCCGTACATGGAAGATCAGAGCAAACGCTAACCAGCCATCGCTTTGAAGGAATTAAACCGAGCCTTTCGATATCGCCGTCGAGCCCTTGATATTTTCCCTACGCACGACTTGCCCCCTCCCCCCATACGTCCGATACGTTTAGAAGAGCGAAGAAGACGACCGGCATAAACGATGACGAGGCGTCTTGGTGGAATTACCCTCGGGCGATGGGGAATTTTATCGTGCTGCTGGAAAGCTGGGCGGCAAGGTAGTATATACGCGGCAAAGGAATGGCCTTGATCTAGTAAATATGGTAAATCACTCTTAGTGCAGGGAGGGTCACTGAAGCGGGCCTTGGGGAGGTATTTGTACTTGTATTGGAGTGAGAAAATCGGAACGCTGTAATGGATATGTTGTTTAACGGGTGGGTAACTGGAGCGAGTGTAGTTGGTACTTGGATATGTTAACTATAGTGGCCTGTAAAGGTTCTGCCTAGCTAGTTGGCTCCTTCCCTCTACTTGTATTAAGTTTATTTGGTTAAATTACTTGCCGTTCCTGGAAGAGACGCTGTCTGCTGTCTGCTGTCTGCTGTCTGCTGTCTGCCTTCCGCTATATCTGTACTTGCTTTATCTTTCTTCTATTTTTTTTAATTGTTTTTTAACACACAGGGGTATAAAGCTAAAATCCAAGAATTACACAAACAGGTACAGCCCTCTACCCGAGTTACACAAGCGTTGATCGTATCATTTTACACAATTCGCGCGTTCGACAGCGTGAACAGGCGCGGTGGCCCTTCAGACACACGATTGTCGCGTACTGCTCAGGTCGTCTCGAAGGCCGAACGGCGGAACCGCCAAGCCCCGATCAGGACCAGCAGCCATGGGACGTTTCCACGAAATGGGCAGGTGTCGAGAGCCTGCACACAAGGATCTTTCTTCTATTTAATTCTACTTGGATGGTTCGATCCTTTGTTAGATACATGCCAGGAAAAGAAGCGGGGAAGAGGGTTTAGTTTCTTCGCGGGCAAGTAGTACCTAGACTCGCAGATATCATAAAAAGGCAACTTCATCACTACAATACTTAAAGACATAAGGCAATCAGCGTGGTTCGCAATTTAGCGGTTCGCACGGCTTCACTGCAACCTCTAGCGCGGACGAGCCGTTCGTTTCTAGGCAGCAACTTAATCTATTTCCCGGCTGGCATTACGCACAGGCCCAGTGATATCAAAATCGTGCCTTTCAGAAAGCCTAGTACTACGAGAGTAGTATCGCAGAGTAAAGTAGCCTCATAATCATGAACCCTCCATACAAAACTATAACAATAGTAACAACCAACTATTATCACAATACACACCTCAATACCACCACTCTATTATTCATACCATACCCAGCCTTCCACCATACCATCATCCCTCAACATCTCCATCCACCCCAAATCACAGATACCAAAACTGCAAAGCCAAGGAACATCGCCGCCGGTAACTGGCTATACAAACATCTAACCCCGTCGAACCGTCGTTGATGCGGAGTTACCGGAGCTACGATGCTTATACCCGAGGAGGCTACGTAGGTGTGGAGATAAGTCTTTGTAGGAGTCTAGTCGGTATGGCATCAGGCTCTGCTGTATCGGGCTGCTGATGCGGCTTATCGCGCAACTAAGCTCGGAGATTGTACCGCAGTGTGGTACAAGGGGGTGTTAGCGTGGGTGCATTGAAGGACAGGTGAGTGCATCGGTGGCGATGTTGACTGGTGGGCATGTTCTTTGTTAGGACATCTATCTTAGGGGGGTGTGGTGGTTTGTGGGTTGCTTTCCGAGGGATGAAGAGGAATGGGAGACTTGTAATTGTGAGGCTGAGGAATAGTTATAGGGCTGCGATGGGGGTCGTAGCTATCAATTAATACTCATACTAAAAACATTTCTTTCTGGAGGAAAGCTGGGTTGCACAACTATACTATTCTTAGAATATCGTGTATAACGTGTGGGTATAGCACCTCTACTGTGTACAAACTCCTACTGTGTTTCGTGCAGACCTTACAAATAGACTCCCACTATGCAAATCCAAACCAAATACTATTCTAAGAAGTATACTCTAATAATAATCTGTATGAATCTAAAACCAAGTACTAAAATTTTAACCTGTATATGAAAAGAGTGGAATGCTTGAGGTCGGCCACAACTGCGGAACAGTGGGTAGCCAACACTGGCTTTATCCGACGCGAGCCTCAACACACGACTCAGAGGGAAGGGGGACGGGCAGGAGAGGGGCAGTAGCAGAAGTGGAAGCGGGAACTGGTGGGACAGAGAACGAGAACTGTGGTTCGCAGCTCGTCCGAATCAAGGGATACTGTCGAATGTAGGGGGTATACATTCTACCTAGAGATGCTACCGGTTTCTATAGACCTACAGATACCAATCAACTGAAAACTTTTTTCCCAGAGGAAAGCTGCATTGCGCAACTATGCTGTTGTAGTAATGACATCTAATAACGGAACTGTACATATCTTAAGACTAGCGCTGAACTGAAAACTGAAAAATTTTACTGTATGAGAGCTCATGTTCCTTGGGAGAAACCCAGAGTACGGAATGGATCTCGATAATAAGGAGAGTAACCATATTCCTTCTCATTCACACGACGCTGAAGCGAGTAGAATCCCTCCAGAAGCGTTCCGAAACTCTAAAACTTGACCTTTAAGACTAGGAATAGAGACCCTAAAAGACTAAATCAGAAAAAGTAACGAAACCCTTTTCAAGCCGGTTTCAAAAACCAAGAATTGAAGACCACAGCTCACCATCAAGATTCCTCGCCGCCGTCTTTCTGTGGCCTCCGCTCTTGATACAGTTTTTTCAACACCACCGCAATCTCCCCCAACGTGACATCCAGCGCACCAGATTCAGGGATCTCCTTCATAAAGACCATCGACTTGATGCGCTTGGCTATACTCTCAACGTCCCTCGCATTCGCCCATGCCTCCGTCTTGCTCAGTCTATCGAACAAGCGAACGACCTTGTCGTATTCCTGCTTCCCACCCAGATGCACAATCTCAATTTTCTTGTGTTCCAGCTTCCTCTGCAGAAGCCGCAGACAGTTCTTCGGTCGCATGTTGGGAAACACCATCTGAGTAAAGCGGCCGCGCAAGCCCTCGTTTGTGCTCATGAGCCCATCCATATCCTTTTCATAGCCCGCTAGGACGATGACCAGTTTTCCAGCAAACTTCTCTTTTGTCATGCAATCTACTAGTTCACCAACGGCTTCTTGTGCAAGCCGGCTGATGAACGCACCCGTCAAGTCCCGCTGGCCCATGCGATAGGCTTCGTCGATGAACAGCACTTTGCCCAAGCCGCGTTCCAGCAGACTCTGTACCTTTCGGCCTGTCAGGCCGTTGCTCGCGACCAGATCGGTGACAGAGCAGTCCATGACTTCGGTCGTAGAAAGGAAACCCATTGAATGGTAGATTTGGCCGAGAGCTTTTGCTGTTGTGGTCTTGCCTGTACCTGGCGGACCTTTGAAAACAAAGCTAAATGGAACCTCCTCTCGCGGGTCAAGGCCGCGCTTTTCCATGTTCGCCGTCATTTTCTGGTACCCCTCGAAGGTCCTGATGATGTCTTGGAAGCCGACGAGATCCTTGAATAAGGACCGGAAGTCCGTATCGGCTCGAACTCCACGGTCGTACTTCGGGTCGAAGTCCTGAGGCTGTAGGACTATGTTTCTTGCTTCAGACCCTTGTAGGAGACTGTCTTTGCCCGGGTTCGGGTTCTCCTTTGCTTTTGCCGCAATGCGCTTGCTGTAGAGGACCTGTGCTCGACCGATGAGATTGCGTACTGCGCCTCCGTTACCGAAGTTCGGACGATCGCGCTCTCTTCGAAGGACTTCCATGGCCACGTGCTTAGCCTCATCGGTGGCCTTGATCCCATCCTTGGAGAGCATGATATCCATGATCTCGCCCAGGGCCTTGTCATCGTAGTTCTCAAACTCAAAGGCCGTGTCTAAGGGGAACCGCCTCTCGAAGCCAGGATTGGTGTTGCGGTAAAACTCCCTCATTCGGTCTGGATAGCCCATTAGGATGATGCATCGATTACTACCGGGCTCATTGTCAACGTTTTGGACAATTGTGTCGATGATGCCCTTTCGAAAGATGTCGGAACCATCGGTGCCGTGCTCAGTGCCGTGGTAGAACATGTGAGCCTCGTCGATAATCAAGACTTTCCCCTTGGTGTTATCCAGAATCTCTTGCGTCTTACTCTCTGAGAACCCCACGTATTTACCCAGGAAGTCCGTGGGTTTCTTTATCACCGCCTTACTATCCTCGACGTACCCAAGTTCAGCAATGATCTGCCCGAAGAGCATAGCAGCGGTTGTTTTACCCGTGCCCGGTGGACCGAGGAAGACGTAATTAAGGGTCGTCTGTAGAGGCTCCTCGCCTTCCGCTTCACGAGCGTCGTTGATGTGCTTCCTGGTAACCAATTCTCTTACTGTTTCCTTGATCTTTTCCATGCCAGCCATCTTGTCGAGTTTCTTCCAAAACTCGCTTCGCTCATAGAAGTTCTCCGGCTTTGCCTCAAGGAAGTCTGATTCTAACAATCGGTAGGAAGCAATAGAAATACGTGTAACGACAGTCTCCTTGGATGTAGCTATCCCCAGCCGCTCTGCCTGGCGGCGACATGCTTTCTTAATCTCGGCCTGGAGAGTGTTGGCATTGTGGAACTCTTTGCCTTTCCGCTGCTTTAACCGGCGAATAACGGTGCGAAGGAACGGCGCACGGTATCCACCCTCGACCTTCAAAGAATATTCCTTCAGTAGCTTCACCAGGATTAACAGGAGGTCATCCTCGAAGTAGTCCTTGAGATGAAACCGTCTCGAACATCGTTCCCGAGCCTTGGGGTCGGCCAGCATTTTCTTGACGAGTTCTTCATTATCATCCACAATGAAGAGGCACTCCTTGCAATCATCCGTCTCGGAGTCCCAATCGGAACCTTGATTGAATTTGTGAACCGCAAGGAATGATTTTGAAATTCCTAAATCTTCAAGGAATTTCTTGTAAAGCTCTGCGATAGCGGATTTTCCGGTGCCAGAACTCCCAGAGACAATCAGATCGAGTTTCAGACTCCTCGCCGACGGCTTCTTCTCACGCGACGATCCTTCTTCTCGGTCGAGCTTTTCTTCAAGGTATTGGAAGGCCTTGACTTGCTCTTGTATAGCCACAAATTCTTTCTTAACCTCATCCAGCCCGACCATCTGCATGAGCTTGCTTAGAGACTTATCCAAGAAAGGGGGTTGCCATTCGAGGTCTGTGGAATTCAGGTGGAAGAAGGGAAACTCGAAGCTGTCATCGTTGGGAGTAGACTTAGATTCTCGCTCTTGCATTTCGAGATCTGCAGGATTCAGGTGGTAGAAGGGAAACTCGAAGTCGTCATCGTTGGGAGCAGGCTCGGATGCTCGCTCTTGCCTTTCGCACGAGTTGGAGTTGAATACAGGCTCCGTTTTCCTCTGCTTGTTGTCCCACACCTGCAGAAAGGATTTGAGACCATTGATCTCCTCGGTCATAGTTGTCACATCGTTCATTACGTGACGGTGGGGAAGGGCGGGGACCGATAGAGAACGAAAGCGGGTCCTAGGGTACATAGTGCCGTCCTTTTCCTGCGCTTTGAACTGCCAAGAATCGCTGCTTTCCTTAAAGGGTTTGGAAGACCCCATCTCTGACGCGGATGAGTTTGTGTCAGTCAGGGACAAAGAACTCGACCGAGATGAATCACACTCATTCATATCGGCAGAGCTCCGGGAATCAGCGTCATCAGTGGTCCCATCATCCGATGCTGAATATCGAGACATGACGAGGCTGTTGTCACTCTTGAAGAAGGAAGATAACAGCAGCTTAGGAAGGGCGGGTTTGTCTGTCGTCCAGCGTCTGAAGCGGTGAGTTTCGGGAAGTACTCGCTGACTTTGGCACAATTAATGAAGGAAAAACTTTCCGAAGGTGGTTGAGAGCTGGATTAGGTTATCATTAGTAGTGTCGGTGGCGGATCCTCGTATGGTGCTTGTGGTCAACAGCATAGCCTCCTTTAGGGTGATTCAAGGGTTAAGCATGTCTACAAACCTGAGGCATACCAGCAGTGTATGTGTATGTTATCGCATTGAGCTGCAGCTCGCTAGCAAGAGGCTGAGCACAATGAACGCGTTTGAATGGATGTTCAACAATGCGTGTTCTGAGGTCCACGCTACCCTGCATATGCGCCCTCGGGCGCTCCGACGCCGATCCCCTGAGGCTCGGCTCCTCGCCCCCAAATTGTCGGTCAAAAACCTGGTTGAGGCATTCAGCCTCATAGTAGGTTTTTGCATAATTTATAATGCGTAATGGTATCATCGCTGGGTGTTAGGTGGAAAATGCTTCCACGCAGTGCAGCTCGGAAAGATAGGTAGAATCACAGGACAGTCAAGTGTTATCGCCTTTACGTGAGCTCATTAACAACTCATTAATTACAATAAGAATAGCGCGCATATTCAGTCTTCAAAGCGAACTTGAGAAAAAGTAACTGTAACAATAATATCCATGTTGCGAAACTGGAAACCATCATAAGAGAGTTCTAAAAGGAAATACCTTTCTAAGACCCGCACATCCTGTGACAACACAATCAAAGACTATTGTCTTAGACGAACTCCACTTCCATGCCCTTGTACACGCCCTGAACCCTCTTCCACTTCAGCTCTTTTGACATCACCAATTGTAATTTCATTCGATCTTTCGATTTCTTTTGGCCATGCCGATCTTTCGACTTCTTCTGGCCATGTCGATCATGCAAACGATCAATATCCTCACAGAGTAGATGTTCCTGTTCTTGGTTTCCCTGGTGCTCAACAACCTTGAGTTCTGTCCCACGTCGCGCATCTAGACACACCAGTGCATGGCCGCGAGGAGTCACAACCTTGAGCATGATCAACCCGCTAAGAAGTAGCGTCGTCATATTTAGAGGACAATCGATGGAGAACCCGTCGTTGGAATCGCGCTGGAGGAAAACCTTATTGAATAGACCTCGAGTCTTGAGCAAGCTTCCACCACGTTCCCCATGCAAGAGCTTGGCCATGATGAGCTGCTCGTGGATGTTTGAGATGGCGTGAAGTTCCGACACAGACCGACATCGAACGCGGAACCGGAGGAAATCGCTCCATGGCCACTCTTCGACAAACCGACTCTTTTGCACAAGGAGGTAGAAACCTGCCAAGATCCAGAGATACATGGACAAGTTGGATGGATCGACTCCTACGATTCTGTCCTTGCAGGCTATCATCGCCAATCCGCCGCTGGCGATGATGAAGGCAACCAGTAAGATAGAGCATACTTGATATTTGCAGGCAACAATGACGCTGCCTTCATCAATCACCCAATTTTCCATTTCCTCTGACGTCTCGAGTAGTTCGCTCTGTATCTTTCCAGGCTTCTTGGAACTGTGCATAAGTTTATTGCGGGAAAAGAAGCCTTTCTCGACTGCAGCCGACAAGCGCATGACGTCCCATGAACTGCTGTTGTTTTCGAATTGATTGGTGTACATACGAAAGAACGCGCAGTAATCCTTGTCCTTAGAAGGCTGGACGACGTCTTTAACATCGCAGGCTAGCGCTAAAGACGCGCGGAATCTGGTCAGGTTGGAAACCACCACGGGACTTGTGAATACCAGAGGAATCATGACAGTGATGATATCCGCCATACTCTTCATTGTGGCCGTCTCTGACTTGCACATTGATAGATCATTCATTGCGTTGTCAGCCGCTGTTCTGCTGGATCGTTTGATGTCGGCGTTGCAATATCTCCATTCTACCTTTGTCCACAGCTCACACTGATTCTTTGGTGGGAAGTTCCGTTTAACCTGCTCCAAGGCTTCGTGTAAGATCTTGAAGGCGGGATAAGCTGTTTTGAGAGCATCCTGATCCGAGGACGCCGAATACTCCAGATCTCGGTCCTGGAAGAGTAGAGCCTTGAAGTCCTCAAATCCCGTTCCGTAAACCATGCCACAGATTTCGAATGATGTAGCTTGAAGTCCCGAGCGGTTATGAAAGCGGAGGGAGAGCAACAAATAGCGAAGAACCGAGTCAATGCCGGATCGGAAGCGGTTTTGATCAACGCAGTAACGAGCGACCTCTGCGTCGGCAGCGGTCGTCAGGCCCTCCTTGCTCTCGGCGTCAATCATGCGTAAGACCTCTTCGCACTCTTCCTCGTCCATGATTCCATTCGATAAGCGACTGGAAATGTCTGTTTGATCGAGAGCGGCCTCGCCTGCCTGACAGGAAATCATCGTGTTTGTGTGCATGTCGAACAGGAGCACTTTCAGTTTGGCAACTCTCTGGGTCAGCACGGCCAGGATGTTGTCGGACCAGTATTTTCCAACAGCTATCTGTGAAAGCAGTCTGGCCAGGATGGCGGCGATGTAATCGATGAGATCGAAAAGTGCATCCTCGAACAATTCCTTTTCCTTTAGCCGTTCTTGCTTCGATTCTTCTCCTTTCCCTCCGTCCCCCCACATGCTGTTTGTCTGGCTCACGCGAGCCTGCTGGATGAGCTTCTTCAGTCGCTCACGATTCGCCAGCGGCTTGCAAGACTTGACGTAAATGCATTCGTTGTCCAGCATGCATAGTGAGAGTGCCGACAAGATCATCTCTGCCATCCGTCCAAGATTTCGGTAATCTGATTCATTCCCTTCACGGAAGAATTTGACTTCGACGCGTTCTTCGCCATTTTTTTCGATGAAAGGGGAGACTGGTTCGGGACTTTGCACAACATTAACCAAGGAGGTAGCGTCGTCATTCCAGAATTGTGAAGCTTGATCCTCGTTGGCCAGGTACGCTCCGAGCTCGTCAAACTGCGGCATCTTCACGGTCTTCGAGCCATCGGCAGAGGAAGGAACACAACGTCCGCCAGAGGATATCAGACTAACGACGGAATCTTTATCTGTCTCGATCCGCGTATTGCCTCCGTCATCCTGGCTTGCAATTGAAGCTGCCTCTTGACCCGAACCAGCGCCTGTGAGGCGTTTCCAACCTCGGGAAAACCTATTCTTCTGCTTTTTGGCGACGAGCGGGACGGAAGAACGGCGAGAAAGCATCGAACTGACATGGTTCAGCTCTGGGGTACCCTCATGCTGGCGCTTGTCTTTGGATACCGGTTGTTCGATACCGGTCTTCAAGGACTCGAATCCTGAGGCACCTTTCTCGAAATCAAGGCTGGCAAATTCGAACGACATCGTTCTAGCAGTGGTCTGCGTAAAGAGAAGGCCGTGGTAAAGACGACTTTGGGGAAGTTATCACTCTGATATTGCCTTGCCGCCCTTGATAGTGGACCAGGCTGGTAATGTAACAAAGCCAGCGACTACAGTAGTTTCGCCTTTCCATAAGTTTCCGGGCATGGCTTCATGCATGCTACGGTATTTTGTGAGATTGGCCTGGCCCGCTCCTCGACAGTATGAGTTCACAGGGCTGTGCGAGGGAGTTCGGCTATAAGCTTCCCTGGTTGGTGGGAAGCTCCCGGGGTTTTATACTTCACGACCGTGCGAGCTGGGGGCCAACAACCGGTGAGTGCCCAACAAAAATTGACATTGGACGTGGTGGAACATTTAGGAGAGAAACACCATGTAAGGAAGGAGCCTAAGAAGTGAGGCGATGTATCCCTTGTACAGCTGAAACTTTGTGATAACCACGCATGAATCAGGCGCGCCACTTGCGACCTTTCAGCTCCGTTACTACATATTTATGTTGATTAATCCGGAATTGGAAGTGGCTGCTTTTTCAAGTGACTTGTTCTTGAGCAGGCACCATTGTGGCCCAAAGCGAAACAAAACGCGCGTTCAGCCTTGCGGACTGAAAGTGAAAATCAAAATTTGAGCTACCTCCTGTAACGATAGCATTTTCACACGCAAGAACTAGTCTTGACATTCACTCAAACATGCGACTAGATGCAGGCAGCCCAAACGGTGCCTCTTCTGCCTCTCGTTACCGCCGTATACTCCAGCAGTCATGGACACAATCCGAACAAGTTGACGCTACGACAATTCCTACCCTAGGCCACCGAAAGGAAATACCAGAAGCTAAACTCGAACCCAGAGCCACTCCAGAGATTACCATGCAGCATCCTGATGCTGTTGTTGCAAAGAGCAACAAAAAAGCTCAAGACCCTTCTCCAGCAAAGCCCAACAAAATCTCGCTTCACGAAGAACAGCACAACGAACAGGAGGCGCACGAGAGGAAGCTCCTATATATCTCCGATGACAGCTGTGACGAGGGGTCGTGTGATATTGCAAGTGGAAAGAATGGGAAATGCCGCATGAGACCCCGGTCTAGATCCTCCAAGCGGACAAAAGATCATTGCTACAGAGTGAACGCGCAGGATTGTAGCGAGGGCGAAGAATGCTACGGAGGGGGAGACGACTCCGACAGCTGTTCGGACTCTGAGCCTGAAGTAGACCACCCCGGCCTTCGGTCTCACAAAAACAAGATGAAGAAATGGGCATCCTTAGCACGAGGTAAATTCGAGCAGATGCTACTTGAGTGCATCGTCAACACGGGTGAGTACCCGCAATACATTGGTGTAAGTTTCATACTGACTCCAGTCTTAGACGAAATCCCGGCCGGGTATAAGAACATCTTCATAGACCCCAAAACAATTGCCAAGGTCGAGAGAGTCACAGCAATGGGACTACTGAAACCCAAGGCCTTCGGTCACGGAGTCTTGAAAGACAACAAAGTCACGGGGGCTATTCTATATGGGCCCCCAGGCACTGGAAAGACTCTCTTAGCGAGGGGAGTGGCCAAACAGTCCGGCTTCAATATGCTCTCGATCTCGACGTCTGAGGTGTGGCAGAAGTGTCATGGTGACGATGAGAAGATGATCAAGGCCATCTTCTCTATGGCGCGCAAGATGTACCCAACCATCGTGTTCATCGATGAGGCGGACGCTCTGCTGGGCGAACGCAAAGCCGGCGAGAAACGCCACATTCGGGCCATGCTGAACCAGTTCCTTATGGAATGGGACGGTATCATGAGTGGTACCGACTCGCCATTCATCTTGCTAGCCACCAATCGGCCCAACGATCTGGACCCTGCCGTGCTTCGAAGAGCTCCCGTGCGCATTCTTTTCAATTTTCCGTCAAAGGCGGACCGAATTGGTATACTAGGCATGCTTCTCAAACATGAGCAGCTCCAACAAGACGGCAAAGAACAGATCACCATACCGACACTGGCAAAGCTCACACCACAGTATACTGGCTCGGACCTCAAGAATCTCTGTGTGACGGCGGCGACTGAATGCGTGTGAGAGCAGGAGGGCGATACTGACGTGCGGATCTTACAACGCCGGCATTTTCTAGCTGCTATGCAAACTATCAAAGCTACGGCACTGAGCAAGACGAGAGAGCAGGATCTTGACAATTTTCATAATAATCGACAGGAGCAGAGTGCTGCAGCTGAAGAGTAGGATGGTGCCTAAACGTGATTGTTTCACTTTCTGTCACATCTCGTCTTCTCATTTATCAAGGCAGAATTTCGTTTGTTGAATCTATTACGCAAGACACCTCCTTTCGTTGTGGAAGTAGCTCAACTAATAATGAAGCGATATCACGACAGAATATTAACCATCGACTAGAAACGTTTCGTCGCCAGTTACATGATGCACGCTTTTTGCTAAAGCAGTAAATAAATGAAGGGCAAGGCTTAGCTAACTTATTAGGGTTAAGCTCTCATTCAAATCCACTTTCAGCGGTGGTTCAGTCAATCCTTGAGCACAAAGACAGGGAACGATTTAGCCACACCTGCATGTGTATTCGTTTAACCTTTTTGTTTCAACAGAAAGGAAAATTGAGACATCTTCACCGATAGTTCCACCCAACTGCGAACACGATGCCCGCAATGAAACTCCTCAAAATTCCATGCACCCTACAACCCGCTTAGCCCCCGAACTCTGACAAGCCATGCTCCGACCCACACCGCTAGGCCTACCGGGATGATAAATGTCAACCAGGTTGTCGGGACAAGAGATAAGCCCTTCACGATGACGTGACAAGGACCAAGAAGCCGCAGCGTGCATGATGTGTGTTACGACAGACCGCAGACCCGCATTAGGAGTGTCCGTCGCTTGTTGTAGCCGGAAACAGCTCACCGGTGAAGGCTAACATGCTACCTGTATGACCTTTGACCCAGAACCGGCCTAGAGTGACTTCCCATTTGACCGGGTTGTTCGGGCGGTCCGCTGTGCGGACCCGAAGTGGGGGTTTGCAGGGGAATTGTTGACTGGTGTTCTATTGGTTGGACGCGATTGCTCGAGTCGTGATGCCCGGAAAGGGGATAAAGCATTACGGAACGCAGAATTTACTTGATAACACGGAAGTGTCGGAGATAGGCCACGGGAAGCCGCTATCCTTGGTGATTATCGTCCGCTTTTGGTCCCTTTATGTCGGAGCCTACTGTAATGATTCGAAATAAGTCTACGGAGTTTGGAGTTAAGTCTTCTAGTAAGTGAGTACGGCATCGTATTAGCGAGCATTTCGCGTTGATATTTTTTGAGGTAGCGTAGAAGTAGCATGGACTTTAGTATGATTTTATAGGTACCACTATGGAGCAATTGTCTCATCCTTGATAAGGGCAAACCAATGTTTTTGCCTCATCCTTGATCGGGCTAAATTAACCTTTTTTGTCCTCATCCTTGATGAGAGTAGAATAATAAAAATTAAATATAGTTTTAATATTTAATAGCTTTTTTTATATTTATCAATTTCAAAAAACCCAAAAAGTATAAAAATATCAAAATTAAAATTTACTCTATTTAAACTATACAATTTATACTCTCTCCCTTCATCCTTCCCTCGAGCTTAGCAACTGGCCTATATCGAACTTAGTATTAGGATTAGTACCAGACTTAGCAGCTAACCTATATCGAGCTCAGCAACTGGCCTATATTGAACTCAGTATCAGGTACAGTATCAGGCTTAGTAGCTAACCTATATCAAGCTTAGTAGCTGGCTGATGTAGAGCTCAGCGGCTAGCCTATATCGAGCTTAGGAGGGTACCCTACTTAGTCGTACAAACTATATAGTTCTTATTATATTACTACGAAGAAGGAGGAGCGAGAGGGTTAGTATATAGTATTAAGGTTGTTAAGTATATAACGTAGAAGATTTTACGTACTAGTATATAAATACCCGCGAATACCCGCGCGCCCTTAATACTATCCAACGACTTAGCTACTAAGCTCTACATTAGCAACTAAGCTCTACCTTAGCCAGCCGCCGAGCTCTCCCTCTACCAGCTGCTAAGCTCGATATAGGCCAGCTACTAAGCTTAATATCAGCTAATTACTGAGCCTCATACTAAGCCTAATACTATACCCCGATTCTTAATAAGGCTGCCCTAGTTAAGGATAGGGGCGCCCTCATCAAGGTTATAGGTTTGCCCTATCAAGGATCGGGCGCCCTCATCAATCCTCAAGGATAGCGGTTTGCCTCATCAAGGATGAGGGCACTGTACCATAGTGTACGACGGACTTGACAAATAAAGAATTGGGTAAATAAATCCGGCTGTATACTTCTACTTTGTTGAATATATCAACGCGAGTATTCTACGTAATAGATCCGTCACATAAATACTATATCGAACGAGTAGCAGCCATGGCGTCGTCAAACACACTGAATAACTTAAAAAGACGAGATGAAAATATTTCGTCCCCAAACCTTCAAACGCCACAAGATTTTTGAGACCAGAGAGGGTTGTAGTCGTTACCTGAGGCGTCACGACATGTCTGTTAGTGCCACTGCCCCAGCCTGATGAAAGAGGGCGTGCCGTGTGCTGCAGGAAATATTTTAATATAGTATTATAGTATATACTATCCGGGGGGGGGGGGGGGGGGGGGGGGGGGGGGGGGGGGGGGGGGGGGGGGGGGGGGTGGGGGGGGGGGGGGGGGGGGGG
>JASJFT010000293.1:7459-47234 GCA_030770425.1 Darksidea phi | reverse complement strand
ACCACCAATAGCGATAGCGATAGTCTAGCTGCTCAAAGCCGTATAGTATACCTCATCACCCACTTCGCTCAGAGTCTTACAGTACAAAACATGCAGTAAAAAGTTCGAGCAGCCGATCAACCGAACGCACATACCGTAAAAACTTGGTCAATTGAGAAATAGCTAGCAGGGGGAGCAGGCGGCTCCTCGGTAGTATAGCCAATAGCGCACCGTCGACGCGGCCAGGATAAATATATCTCAGGCCCCTAGTGGCTAGCTATTTCTCAATTGACCAAGTTTTTACGGTAATTGAACGAGGGTGACGCGTCCGGGGGTGAACAAAGTGCACTGCGATCGACGGCTTGGCGGGGAGACGGGGAAAGAACATGCCTAGTCGGGTAAGTTGCGTTTCATCCTACCGTATTTCCTAATGAAGCATGGTGCGCGCTATCAGTCCCCAAGCTACGCAAATTATGCTCGGCAAATCTCTCTCTGACGTCAGCATCTATGAACCCACAAACCTCCTTCCAAAGTGCGCGCTTTTCGGTTGGCATGATTCTCCAAATATCCAACCGTAGGATTCCGTCTATGCGCCTCGTCGACCCGAACTATACCCCCAAAGCCGCGCTAGAGCCTCAACCGATCCTTGCGTGGCTGCACAATCAGCCTGTCGTTCATGCCTAGCAACCGCGCAAAAGAATGGCAGCATAGTATTTCATGGTAGACATCGCTATAAGCGTTCCAGTTCCGCAATAGCAAGTGGTACGCTTTGTGCTTTCCTCTCCCTTCAGAGGCCGAACGCTCTAGTCATCGTGATCCTTGCGCGGTGATTTTTGTCTCTACCTTCGTTTGCGGTCCGCGTGTTTCTTTCGAGATTCTCAGTATGAAGGGAACGTCTGCCTCTATAGCCCTGTTATTAGGCGCCCTTGCCGAAGCGACTCCGCTAGGGAGTAAGGAAAATAGGACGAATGCAATAATGAATAGCCTACGATTATTTCACCGACATTTCGTATGCACGTTATAAAAGAGACTCCCATTATGAAAATCCAGATAAATATACTCCTTATATAAATTAGGAGCTCTTCCATAGAGCTATTATAATCAATACTGTTATTTACATCTATATCTCACAGCGAATCATACTGTGATAGCAGACGAGTAATGGGCAAAGAAAAAGACGATAAAGTCGCGCAGCAGGCCCATCATTAGTTAATTGGCTGCTAAAGCGCATATACATGCCCGCTATGAAGGATTACTCCGGTCAGCCGCCACCACCTGATCAGATTTCTCTTCCACGATGACGTTTTTCCAGATGCTAATAGTGGCTATAGCTCTCTAGTCTGGATATGGTGATGTATTTGAACAGGCAGGCGCCTCGTGTGACTAAGTCACACTGCACGCATTGATGGCTTAAACCAACAGGTATAAGGTTTCCATAGTATAGAATTTTCAAAGCTTGTGGTAACGAGCTACGATATCACGATAGTGCAAATAGCATATAGGACATTGTGTATCTCTCAGCATGCTCATTTTGACCTCTTCCCACCTTTCTCCACACCCAGAAACCAATCTAAGCAAAACTGTCAACCCAATCGATTCCTTCGCTGCATAGTATCCGAATCACGTTGTCTATCCGCTGACAAATTTCACACGAGCACTCCCTGCACCCCAGTTCTCAACATTGCGTCCTAGGCAGCTGCGGAATTCCGCACCAGATGATCCAATTGGACGGTTGTTAAAGGTATCCACTAACACCCTGACTAGCGTGCGGAGCTCCCGTAGAGGCTCTCGCGGCTTATCTCACTTCTGCTTTTTTTACACGCATTTACTGATTGTCATGTTGCTATATTCGGGTGATGAAACGCGAGTTACAAATCCAACCATGGCCCCAATGGCGTCGGACTTAAGACGGATGAACTATTCCGCTACGCGAATGTCGGAGGGGAGCCGGTCTGTGAGAACAGGAAGCTGACGGTTGAGCACTTCTAGTGAAGCTAAGACAGAATTTCAATAACGGCGCTGGGGATGGAAAGACGTATAAAGCGGCCGTGGTCGCGTTCGAGAAATACTCAGCACAGCAGCAAAGAAGAACTTCTAGCACCTAAAACCGCTAAGGGAACTACTACACATACTACAATATGTCTGCAACTACCCCCTTTGACGCTAAAACCAGCGCCTTCGATATCGCGCAGACCTTCTCCTCCCGCATAGCCGGCAAAACCGTTCTCATCACTGGTGTAACTCTCGGCAGTATCGGCGACACAACAGCCCGCGCCTTCGCCCGTGGCGGCGCCTCAACTGTGATCATCACTGGGCGCGATGACACCAAGTTATCCAACGCACGTCAAGAGCTCTCCAAAGCCTACCCAAAGACCACCTTCCGCCCTCTGAAACTCGATCTCAACTCCCTCAAGGCCGTCCAGAAAGCTGCACAGGAGATACTCGACGACACGGATATCCCACAAATCGACTTCCTCATCGCCAATGCCGGCCTCAACACCTACGATGCGCCCCGCTCCACGACGGCCGACGGAATCGAGCTCCACTTCGGTGTCAACCACCTCGCGCACCACCTCCTCGTCAAACTCCTCCTACCCAAAGTCCGCACTGCCGCGAAGAAGAATGCACCGGGCGAGACGCGCATTGTAGTTGTCAGCTCGGGCGCTACCGCCGGCAGCCCCATCCGCTTTAGCGACTGGAACTACGAAAAGGCCACCAATGATGTTCCGGATGAAGAGAAGCCGAACTGGGGGCTTCTGGCCTGGGCGATGGGTCTGCCAGCAGAGCCAGCTGCCTTCGAGGCCAATGTTGCCTATGGCCAGTCAAAGACTGCGAATGTGCTGGAGGCGGTGCATTTGAACAAGCTGTTAGCAGCCGAAGGCATCTACTCCTTCTCCTTGCATCCGGGGTTCGTTGAAAGCAACGGTGCGAAGAGGATCATTGCCCAGCTACCAGGAACTCTGGGGGAGCCAAAGACGCTTGAACAGGGTGCTGGAACGAGTTTGGTCGCGGCGGTGGATCCAGGTTTGAAGCCTGAAGAGGGTGTTTTTCTGGTAGATTGTGTGGTTAATATGGAACAATGTCCGCCGTATGCGAGTGATGAAGCGGCGGCTGAGAAGCTGTGGAGGCTGAGCGAGGAGATTTTGGAGAGTAAGCTGTAAAGCGGGCGAGTTTCGCCTAGGGTGCCGGCGGGACTTTGGGGGGCTTTAAGATTTATAGAGTGGCATGAAGGTGTCTTCAAGTATCCCTACGTTCGTCCATGAAACGGAGATAGAAACAATAGAAAGAATTCCGATACAACGCGTTCAACATCTCAGAGAATCTCTAAAGGCTGAGAGGCGAAACAAGGCTCAGTGGGCTAATGTACCCATTACTGCACATACTTCTAGTTTTGTGTAATGCCCGAAAGGTCATCGAACGACGTCAGAACAGCACATGCGCCTTCCCGGCTCGTCCCTGAACCATGGCTCAACGAGTCCACTCAATGTCGTCCATCTCCTTCAAATTGAGTTTGCCTCGGCTCGATTTGCACATTATCGCTTATCGCTTTTCTGACATCCTTATTGGACATAATGGTTCATTCATGACAAACGCGCATCCGCCCGGTTCTCGCCCTAATCGACGTAGATACTATGTCGGGGTGAGGACATAAGAGTGCAAGCATAAGGGCGATTATAGTGTCTGTGCCTCTGCTAGTTATATCCTGCCTCTGGGCTCTTGCTGAAAGCTGGCGGGTTAAGGGATTGGATTGATGTGTTGCTGATATGACCCACGTATCGTATACCCAAGACTAAAACGTCTCCATATCTGCGCCATGACGCCATTGCTGTTACATATGTACATTCTTGATGTTCTTCGCGACTATTGGTTACAACGGTGCTGCTGCTTCGACAAGGCCGGCGCTTTTGAAGAGTTTCGGACTCGTGACGGCGATTTCGACGGGGTATTTCCATGTCATGAACTTTGCCCAACCTGTCAGGCGTCAGTCACCATATGATCCACACCTTAGTATCACTATAATCTGCAGGCACAATCCCCCCTCCTTCCAACGTTGTGAGACTCACCCCAGTACGCGCACTTCCTGCCAAAGTACTTCCCCACATACGGCACCACCACCATGGTCAACAGCAGCTCAATCTGCTGCAAGCTCTCTCTCCATTCCCTCTCCGCATCGCTGACATACTCGTCATCATCGACCGACGAACCGGTAGAAGAGGAGGGCAGCGAATCGATCTCGTCGGCGTCGGAGGAGCTAATGGGGGGCTGGAAGAAGCTCTCGCTGTTCGTCATTGACATGGTCACAGAGCGTGGACTGGTCGGAAGCGGGCGACTGGGCTATCGTAAGCGCATTAGGCCGCAGCAAGGATGCGACTCGGTGGAACGTAAGTGAGAAGATGCGGGCGACTTCGACGTCGCTTTGCGATGTTTGCGTAACCGGTGGTCTACGGCCAATCGCGCCTGAGGGGCTTAGCGTGGGATGCACGTGAGACAATCTTGGCGGTGACTCCAACAATTGTGCGGCAAAAGAACATCCCACACGACTCACTCCTCACTCCACAACGCACGCCACGACACCTACACCCAATCTTCGATCCAATATCGACCCTAACACAGCAGAGCGAGGCAAAATCGAAACCGAAACCGTAATCATGGCTGACGCAGTACGTCATACACGAACCCCACTTCCTTCAAAATTCACCCACCTTTGCTTTAAGTGTAGGGCTAACAGGGTCACGATGCAGGCCGAGAGGAAACCGCGCAAGAGCGTGCAGTTTGAAGACTCGACGATGATCGTGGATAGCGATGGGCAAGTCATAGAGGGAGAAGCGACGAATGGGGACAAAGACAGCGCCGCGTCGCACGCAACGGGTACGGACCCTAGCCCTCACTACAACGGGGCCAACGGTTCTAACTTACAAGAAACAGGCGAAGATAAAGAAGTCGAAGAGGTAACGGACATGTTTGCAGGTCTGGCCAAAAAGGTACGTCTTGTCGACTCTCGTCAGAAGCTCACACTAACGACTCGAAGAAGAAAAAGAAGCCTAAAGCTGAAGGCGAAGACGCCGAGGACGTTCTCTCAGGCCTGAAAAAAAAGAAGAAATCGAAGAAGCCCAAGGCCGAAACCGACGACTTCGACGCACAACTCGCTGCCGTCGCTGGCGAGACAGATGAGAAGGAAGCCCCGGCCGAGGAGGAGGTTGAAGAGGGCGACATGATGAAGGGTACCGGCGTCTGGCAACACGACTCGACGACCGTCATTCCATACAACATGCTGCTCAACCGCTTCTTCACCCTCCTGCACTCGCAACATCCCGATCTCGCCTCCTCCGGGTCAAAGAGCTACAAGATCCCGCCCCCGCAGTGTCTGCGGGAAGGCAACAAGAAGACTATCTTCGCTAACATTTCGGAGATTTGCAAGCGCATGAAGCGGACAGACGAGCATGGTGCGTACTATTCTCTCTTCATCATGGACATTACTGACTCATCCAGTGACCCAATTCTTGTTCGCAGAACTGGGTACCTCCGGCTCCGTCGACGGCTCCAAACGCCTCGTCATCAAAGGTCGCTTCCAACAGAAGCAGATCGAGAACGTCCTCCGCCGCTACATTGTCGAATACGTCACCTGCAAGACGTGCCGCTCGCCCGACTCGGAGCTCACTAAAGGAGAGAACAGGTTGTCTTTTGTCACATGCAACTCGTGCGGTTCGCGTCGGTCTGTTTCGGCTATTAAGACAGGTTTCTCGGCCCAGGTTGGCAAGCGGAGGAGGATGCAAAAGTAAATGTTCTATTCACACATGTGTTTTCGTCAAGGTCAGCTTTGGCTAGCTTATTCTCAGCTGCCCTTTTTTCATCGGTTGGGCCGCGAGCTCCGATAGTCAGGGCGGGGGCTGGTGTACGTGGAATGACACCCGCGAGCGTATGCTTGCATGATAAACTAAGTTTTGGACGGCGTAAGATGGCCTCAGTGGACGCACTGTTCTATGGTAGAAGGTGTGAATACGCACAATTCAATTTTGCCTTTTGTTATTGACTGCAACGTGATTTCATATCGGAGATTTTGAAACGCTCTTCCGTACCAACTCCTCGCTTTCATTCCATGGACAATGTCGACCAAAATAGAAAAGATGGAGATTTTACAATCAACCCACAATCGCACTCCCTCCTCTATCTACCTCACATTGCCGGAGCGGCATTAGCCGTCAGCCACGCCGAGAATGCCTGGGCGTTACGTGTTTGCATAAAGACGGTGCCGGGACCTAAGCAACTAATGTCAGACAGATGCAGCTGAACAATAGGTAGCAACTTACCAGTAAACTTGCACACCAAACCCTCACCAGCCGACATATTTGACACAATGCCACCCGACGCGACGCGCTCGAGGACGTATTTGCAGTTCCACGCAACCAAATGCCCGTTGTCGATGTAGTACTTCTCATCCTTCGCCAACTGTTACACATTAGCTTCTCTCCACCACCGCATGACGGGATCCACATACATCTTTCCTAATAATAGCACCAAAACTAGTACACCACAAAATGCCCTGCCCGCTAATCTTATACACAAACAAGCCCTCGCCGCTGAAGATAGCCTTGCCAAAGCCTTGGCTCTTGTACTCGGTAACGATGCCTTGCGTGCAGGCGAGAAAGGCGTCTTTGCCCACGCTCCATTGCTCGTGGCCGCCGAGCTTGATGATGGTGATATCGCCGATGGAGGGAGGCGCCAGGAGTAGTTCGCCCGGACCTGTGTAGCTGGATTTGGACATTTCGCCGCCCGCGATGACGCGCTTTAGGGAGAACTTTACAGAGCCTTTGAGGGTTATAGTGGGGGACATTGCGATCATTGAGCCTGGGAGATGTGTTAGTCGCTTAGCTGATGATACGTGCAGGGAGGGACGTACCTGGTTTTGCCGTGAACGGGCACCCCATGGCGAGTTGGACGGTCAAGATGGTGTTCGTGTCTCTATGGCTGACTCTGTAACTTCCTCCATTGAATGTCCCCACGTCGTCCGTTTGCGTGGCCCCCGCGCCCGCGAACTGCGGCTGGCTAACTTGTACCTGCTGCTGCTGCTGCTGTTGTTGACCCTGCATCTGTGCTTGACTAGGCTGCTGTGGCGGCATTCCCGGATGCGGTCCTGGACTCGGCGCGCCATAGGGAGTTTGTTGTGGGGGGCCACTCCCTGGCGGCGGGTAGTGCTGTTGCTGGTGTGAAGCGTCTGGCGGCGGGGAGAAGTGGGTTTGTGGAGGAGGAGCGGCGCCGGGAGGTGGTGGGTAGTGTTGTTGTTGTTGGCCTGCGGGTGGGTTGGAGGCCGGTGGGGGTGGGTACGTTTGGCCGCCGGGAGGGGGCGCGAAGTATTGCTGTTGTTGATGCGATGCATCTGAACGTTGTCAGACAGAGACTTGGAGCAGAGGGTTGACTGACCTGGTGGGGCACCATATCCACCTTTCTCTGGCGGTGCTGCTTTCAATCAGCTTCGTCGTCCGGCCACAGCTCGAAGCTCTACTTACGTGGGTAGTAGTTACCACCCGGCGGCGGGCTTCCTTGGTATCCAGACATGCTCAATCGTTCACGGCCCGTCGCACGTACAATCGAGCTTCAGCGCAATAGTAATGAAGCGTAGAAACGAGAAGCAAAGCTGCAGTACACGAAATCGACGTACGGAAGAGCAAACAGCTCGCGGCGGAACAAAGGCCGACTAAGTAGCCACGGCGGCGTCTCGCTGCTCTGCTCAGCCTGCTGATGGTTTAGCGGGGTCGCTCTAAGCGCCGAATCAGCGCCCCGCAATCCCATCTTACCAATCATCGACACCATCGTACTCTCGCTTCGTTGTCTAATGAAGACCACGCTTGGCCTCCTCGTATCCATTTCTAGCCGGTTTGACGGGGTTGGGATGCGGCCGGTGTCGGCTTGGCGGAGGAATGATGTTGTGGAATTAAAGTTGGAGAGAATGGGGCTTGCAGGGGTTGAAGATAATGTGGTAGGCCATCGCCATCTCGTAGAGGACGAACGGTCGACCTACTCTGAGACCAACCGAGCCCGGTGGATGAGCAATTGCAGACCACCTAGCCAGCTTTAAGTTCACCATCCATGGCGCTGACAAATGGCTCAGACCCGGACGTGCTTCGTCGAGATATGGATTGTGCCAGTAAGCAGACATCAGCATCGGCTTCCTTCGTGGAGGATTCTGCGCTTTGAAAAGTTTCCTAAACCCCTTCGCTGGCCGCCTTTTCGACTTCTACAGCTCGTCCACCGCTTACCATTACGTTGCGTCAAGTCCTCTCTCTTTTCATCGGATCGAAGCCCAAGTTCAGCGCTCCACAATGTCCCGATCCAACATCACCTCAGTACTCCCGTCAACATGCAAGGTCATTGTACCCAGTCCCGGTTCAGGCCTCCACGATGTGGTTCCTCGATGGTCCGACGCAGGAGTCTCCCTTCCATACGCTGTAGTCACTCCCTCTAGCGAAGACGATGTCATCCAAATCATCAAATATGCAGCAGAGAACGCGCTCAAAATCATCCCTGTCAGCGGCGGTCATGGCTCCTTCGTTCCCATCACCCACCGCACCATCTACCTACACATGCACGGATTCAGCACCATCGAACTGGACGAAGAAAAGAGCAACGTCACTATCGGCGGCGGATGTGTAACGGGTCATGTGCTTAAGACGTTGGCAGAGAAAGGGTGGTATACGTGTGCGCCGAACTCGAATGCTGTTGGTATGGTTGGTGCGCTCCTTGGGGGCTTGAACCATAGCTTAGTTGGCGTGCATGGAATCGGCATCGACGCTATCCGCTCTCTCACTGTCATCCCATTTTCGACACCTGACGGAGCGCAGCCACGCGCGTTGGTGTTGAGTGACAAGTCAGAGGGGCGGGACAAGACACTTTTCAATACGCTGCGCGGTGCTGGCCATGGCCTTGGTATCGTCACTAGCGTCACATTGAAAGCGTACCCGATCTCGTCCCTACGCCTTACCGCTGACAAGGTCTGGACGCGACGTTTGGTTTTCTCGCCAAAAGCTCTGTCTGTCGCGATCGCCACTTACACCTCTCTTCTCTCCTCTATGCCTGCACAGCTATCAGCCGTGCTAGTCTTCATTCGCGCCCCACCTACAGCACCGGTCCCTGGAGCTCCGATGGTAATGCTCGCGCTTAGCTACTTCGGTCCATCAGAAGATGCTGAACGGGCCTGCGCTGTGGCTTTCTCCGAGGACGTCACGAGCGCTGCTATCAATGCAACGACAGCGATGACGGATTGGGCTACCATGAACGACGGCTTTGAAGGGCTCAATCGACACGGCGGCTTCAAAGAGTATCATGGCGGGTTCGTCCAATCCATCAACGAGTCGAGTGTCGCGCAAGCTTTCGACGCATGGGTCAACTTCACTGCCGCGGATTTGAAAGGACGGGGCGGGAGCTATCTCGTCATCGGAGCTTCGAACCCATCAATCAGTCAGAAGAATGCGGATGCGGAAGGTGGAAGCTTCTTCTCAGCACGCGACCGAGGTGTATTCGTGCAAGTATCGCCGTGGTACGCAGAAGCCGGAGAGAAGACTGATGCTGACGCCTTTGGAAAAAGCGTCGTTGAAGCGTTGAGAGAGAAGGACAGGAGTGATGGACGTCGAGATTTGAGTTTTGCAAATAACTTGTCACACGGCCAGGATGTTAGCAGTGTATACACCGAAGCGCAAGTCGAAGACATCAAAAAACAAAAGGGTATATGGGATACGTCTAACGTTGGATGGAGCCCCGTCGTTGATGGATGGTAGACGAGGAAACAGTACCTATCCACCATACTGTCCCATCCATAATCTAGAACTAACAAACAATTGATCAATCCCCTAAAGCCCAAGGGTCAGGCAATTCCGTCTGATCCAAAGGACCCTGATGCGGCGCAATAGGTCTAGGCTTCGCAACATAGTCAAAGTAGCCACTATTCACACTAAAAGCGCAATCTCCAGGCCCCAAGACCATCTTATTCGTCGGATTGACAAAGTCGTGCGGAAAGCCGATTTCAAACCCATACGCATTGTCGATCTTGTCGAGTTCGGCTGACGAAAGACGTAGGCCGAGCGCTTCGATATTGGACGCGAGATGGGATATTTTGCGGCCGCCGACGATGGGGAAGACGTATGGCGCTTTGTGCATGACGTATGCGAGAGCGATGCTTGCATTTCCCGTTCCCCTCTCCTTCGCTATGCTTTCCAGCACATCGCGCACTTGGTCTTCCTTGCCTGTGTGGCCGATGTCGGTCTTCCGTCCTTCACCTTCGTCTTTGCTCTTGAATCCGCCGCCGCCGAGTACACCCCACGGCGCAAGCGCCAGGCCTTCTTCAACGCACATGGGGATAATTTCCCTCTCAAAGTCGCGGCATGCGGCGCTCCAGCGGCCTTGATATACGCTAAAGGGACGTAGGCCGTGCTGGCGCGCGTAGCAGTTCGCCTTGACTACGATCCAGGCTGGGGTGTCTGAGATGCCGAGGTAGAGCACTTTGCGCGCGGTGCAGAGGTCGTTGAGCGTATGCATGAGCTCCGGGATGGAGGTTGAGTAGTCGTACAAATGGATGTAGTACTGTCTTCGTCAGCGAATTCGGTAGAGATATACTGGCTGTGAACGTGGACATGGACTTACTAGGTCGATGTACGAGGTTCGCAGATTCTTGAGGGAGCGCTCGATGGAGGTGTGAATGTTCTTTGCGCTGTTGCCTCCGAAGTTACTCTGGATGACTTTATCGCCTACATGGGCTAGCTGGCGTCCCGTGAACTTTGTTGCGATGACCATTTCATCGCGGCAGCCGTGGGCTTCCATCCATTCGCCGAGCCATTGCTCGCTCTCGCCGTGTTGGTAGTTGACTGCGGTATCGATGACTCCTACCGTTAGCAGAGTCTAAAGCTAGATGGAGAAATGCTCTTACAATTCCCTCCCTGCGAGTAGAAGTGGTCTAGCATAGCAAAGGAGGTCTCCTTGTTACATTCTCCCAACGCATCTTTCCACGCGTCGCCAAAGTTCAAGGCTCCGAGGCAGAGGGGAGACACTTTGACGCCCGCATTAGGAGAGAGGATACGGTGGCGGCCGAGCAAGGAGACGGGCTTAGCTGGAAGAGGGAATGCCATTGTGAATGGATATTCGGGTATAGAAATATGTGAAGGAGCAAGATAGATAGAGAAGCAATAGATAAATTGATATAGGGATGAATAATCGACGGTGAGAATATACCTTACCTTTATACTCACCATTCTCACCTCGGAGACACACCGAAATGATCGGAATTTGACCGCTTTGTCGGAAGGATCGTGGAATAGTAGGTTTGTTTGCCTCTCATTGGCTGGCCCGTGGCTACTAAACCCGATTAACTCCGCATCACCTTTGAGCCTGCGCGTGATCAGCAGTCCCACGCCTAAACAGGATATTGAGATATCCTTGTCTTCGGGGTTAAGGGAGATAGGACATGCGCAGAGATGAAGAGAGAGGACGTAGTGGTGGGAGTTGAGCTGCAACGATGTTAATGGCTAGTGCGACATAGCGTCTCACGCCAATGATGCTGATATCATATATACAAATAAAATGAGGATGAACCTTCCGCAACGATGGCGCTCTGCAGCATCACCGGCGATTGTATTTACATATATCCCCTTCAAAATGCCGTATCATCTCGACCCACTCTAGGCCCGCCTACTTAATACCATCTCTTCCCCGTCGACATCAGCAGCAATCTCGACCCTCCTGACCACGTCCCACCAACAAACATCTCAATCCCTCGTTAATCCTACATCCTCGGCCTTACCAGAGCCATGTCGACAGGGCTTCTCCGCCTCAGCCGCGTAGCAACCCCTCTCACCCCATTTCCTTCATCTCCACGCGCTCCCCCCACGACCGTACCTTCGCGTCAACGATCAGCCGCGCCGCAGTCGTTGACTCGCACATCTCCCAAATAACCGCCGCCGAGAAAACTCTAACGCACAAGATGGACCCGTTCAAGGCGGCCCTACCGCCCGCGCTCAATCGCACCTCAGCCAAACCGCTACCGCGCAGATAATCCACGACATCACCATGGGCGAGCGCAGCGTCACGGGGCTCGAGGAGCCGGTTCAGGACGGGCCTACAGCGATTGCGCAGCATGTTCTCTCACAATCTACAAAGGGTAGCGGAAGGGGAAGTAGAAGTGCGTCCACGGTAAGAGATACAAGCGCACGGGGCCCGGCGTCAGGTGTGCTAGACAGCGAGACCATCTCCAAGATTACCGAGAAGGAAAAGAAACCTATGGGCAGTGAGGATCCAGTCAAAGGCGGGCCGACAGCACGAGCACAGCAGCATGCTGGTGAGACGAAATCGAGTCAGGCGTTACATGATATTAGGGAGGGAGAGAAGATGGTTACGGGCGGAGTGAGTCAAGGGTGGTCTGACGGCGGCGGCGCAGAGCGAGCTGGCGGGGAGTCGGTCGTGAGCATAAGAGGAGAGGAAAGATGTGTATAGACAACATTGTGCCTAATGTAAAACTACCGTATAGAAATATCGAGATACCATTACTCATAACGCGCGTTGTAAACGCATGCATCACGCGTGTCTCTCAGTCACCTTGATCAACCGCAAGAGCGCTTCTGTTGGCTGCGTGAAATCGGTAAAGCCCATCCAGAAGGTTGTCAGCATCTGTCGCATCATGTGGAAAGCGCCGAAGTCTCGTAATAGCGATGCAGTTCGTACCCCCGAAGCACATTGCGTAGAAGACAGGGTGATTGTTGCATGAAAGTGTTGCATTAGATATTACGATTCTACTTAAAAAGGAACCGACGACAGACCAGCGAGAAAGATCAACATAGCCAATGACAAATTATGTGTGCGAGGCTTATCGGCCTTCGCCCAAAATGCGACGCAGTTTCAATGGGTTCCGCTCGTTATGCGGGGCTTTAGACGGAGCAGCGAGCCAGTCGGCCTGTACAATAAGGCAGTCCGGTTGGGTGAGAGCCGGAGACGACGAATGACGGCGAGATAATGGTTGTCAACTGTTACAGGATCCCATATATGTGTCAGTTTTGCAGGTCTAGTACAGCGCCCATCGGGAAGTATCGGCGTGTGAAGGGAACCAGGACGCGTGATGCGCACTTACCATTATGCTTGGCCTGTCTCTGTGTTTACCGATGCCTCTGCCAACGCATCTGTCGCCGCACCCGCCGCCGCATCCGCCGCCGTAGTCGTTGCAGAAGACATCGGCGTGTCCTCAGGGAGCCGATACCGGCTTCGGAGTTGTTGAAACAGCTCTGTGTAGTGACCTCGATGCAACACATGTTCCACCCATTCCGTCCTCCATTCATCCACAGTCCAATGCTGACGCGTTACAATAAGCTCCTCTGTGTCCCATAGCTCGCCAGTGTAACCATTGAAACGTATCATTGAAGTGCCTTGGATGATATCCCGGACGGTTGGTGCAAAACAGAGTGGTAGATGGCATGGCAGTGGGTGCTCATCGCGTTCGAACTGTCTGTCTCGTACATGCAGGGGAAGTGGCATATCACGGCGGCGAAAGCTCTCCGTCATAGCTTCCTGAAGGCCGGCAGCATGTTTCATGATATCCCACGCCTGGATACTTTCTTCGGATGTACCTTCGACAACCAAAGAAAATGCGCCAGGGGCGAGACCAGAGGTTTTGAGAAGTGAGGTTTCCTGTATCCACCATGCAAATACCATGAGAACCCACCTTCCCATAAAGTATTTGTAGCCGCTTACCCGATTATCGATGCATTACCACTGTACTGGGAATAGATTTGTCCATAGACCAACGTGTCGCTCAATCCGAAGCTTGGAATTTTCTTTACAGAAAGGAATTAAGCCTCGAACATGGCACTCCGGACGGTATACAGACTTGCGATCCTCTCGAAGAACGATTTGTCGTATTTGGCGGCGTTGGCTGGGTTGGAGGCGGTTTACTGTCGATATTGTCAGCCAATTCTTATCAAAGGCCGAGATAGGACATGTTTACTTACGGAAATCAATGCATACTGCAGCAGCGGAGAAGAACCACTTGGTCTTTATCGAATCCTTAGGGACATCAAGCTCACCGAGCACGAGGAATCGTGTCTCAGCTTGGATCTCCTCGAGTGACTTCGGCTCCGTCAAGGCCTCTTCCAACGAAATGAGATCAGCGTCACTGGGAATTGCCCATGGTGCAGGGTCCCAAGAGAGCAGTTTGTACAAACTGCCTTCTGCGAAGAAATGTCTGTACGACATCGCATTAGCAAGTGGAGGCACATCTCTACCAAAGGCTTTTGATGCGAGTTCATCAAATCGCGTAGGATCTCGAAGACGTTCGGCGTTTAGGAGGTATTGGAGAGCGTCATCGAATTCGGTGGAAACGGCTACATCTGTTGAGTCATAGCGCCGAAAGGAGCCGTAATACCACTTGGACCCCATGGGGGCTACGGGTATGGCTCTTCTTAGTGGCTCTGAAAACCGATCGCTGACGCTGGGGTATAACTCTGCCAACTTTTCGAGCATCTCTGGCGTGATGAGCTCTGCAGTGTAAAGAACCATGTATATTCTCGTTGCTTGTACGTATTTGTTTACTGGGAAGCACAAATCATCAGCCAGTAATATCTAGAATCTTGGAATATACTCACAGCATCTCAAGCGCCCTGCTCTCGACTGCAGCCCGCGATAGCTTCCTCCATCCTGGTTCGACAAGCCTGTCATGAAGGTGATCGCGTTGGTACGGAGTGGGATACCCCTCATCTCCGCTGCGGCGATCCGGCAGGTGTATGCCAAATCAAATTTGATGGCGCCGATGGCTTGAGGGATCGTCCCCGGCAGAGAAGTAAACCGGCGTAGCGTAGAGGATGCAAAGTCGTGACCATAGCCAGCTTCTTCAGATACTACGAGCTCGTAGATTTGATCACGCAGTTCGCGTGGAAGACGGTACAAAGGTGACTGTAGTTGGTAGTAGTCTGAAGAGTGCGCCATGCTGGATGGTCGAAGGCTGGGAAGTTCTGTGGTTGACAGAAGGGAGGAGGGGGAGGAGGAGCAAGTTTTTATTAGCCTTTAGCGCGGTCCATGCCATCCATAATTGGTTCATCCCTATGATTGGAATGGTTGTGCAAGAGTCATCCTCAGTGACTGGGTCAGAACCATTATTCGTCGAGGGCAAGCCTGTCGGGAGCGATAGAGTACCGGATCGCGTCAACTGCTTCTGCAGTGAGAGTATTTTTTCTTTTGTGTGTGCGTGTGCGGCTCAAGAGCCTCATGATCCGTGGATCACTTTGGCTCGCTACCAAGCTTGATAATGACTCTTCTCGTGATCGCGTCAACTGCTTCTGTAGGGAGAGTGTTTTTCTTTTGTGTGCGCGTGCGGCTTAAGAGCCTTCTTATAATCCGTGGTTGATTTTGGCTCGCTACTAAGCTTGATAATAACTCTTCTCAACAACCATGCTTCGAATATGGGCATAAAAGCCGTATATTGAGTCAGCGACCGCGTTGGAGCGTAAGTACGTTGTATATACGGGCCTGCCTGTGCGAATAGTTTGTTTATCTCTACTACTCATAAATCGAATCGAATCAAATCCGCTCTGTTAATCAGCGGGAGCTCACTGGGAATTAGACATACGAACTCACCAGTGATCAGTCGTTGTTCAAGGACTGAATCTTGACCTCAGTTAATCCCGCAGCGATACCAAGAATAGCCGACTTACCCTCCACTTCTTCAAGAGCTATTCACCATTCTAACTATGATTAGCCTATTCCTATTCTTCAACATGGCAGCCCCTATCCTGCAGACTGGGGAAAACTCCTTCTACCAAACCGATCTCATCATCTGTCCCAAGGCCGTGGTGGAGGCTTTCAAGGCTATTCTTGTGGGAGGCTAGGGGAGTATGGGCAAGTCCTCGCTAGGATATATTAGTTTAATGTACAGATATACCCAATATCTGTAAGAGCTTCTTACAGTGCATGAAAGTGCGCAAGAGGAATATGCCGATCTGCGGTAAGTCTCATAGAGCTACCTATATCAATCATCTAACCTAGCCTGCTAGAAACTGTGGAAGACCAGTGCTTTATGGATAGGGAGGATGCCCTTATTCAAGCGCTGATTAGCAAGCTGGGACGTGGCGAACTTCCCTCTTCAGCGGAACTGGCGTATATCGACGCCTTTCATACGTATCTGGGGCTGGGAAACTATGTTGCACCAGTTAGCGCCCGTGAGAGAGCAGGACACCTTGTTCCAGCAAACATACCCTGATTTGATAGCGTTGGCACGGAGGTCTGCTGCCACGGTTGGCTAGTGCACCCTACGAGTAGAAGTAGAGTAATGGGGTCAAAGGAAGAAGCAAGAAAAGTTAAGAAGCTGGGTGTAAGAAGCTCAAGGCTGCAGACATACATACAGTCCTGTCGTTACTAAAGGACATTTAGCGGCCTGAATAGGATGCAGAAGAAGTCTACAGAGGAGGCGCGGGATTGATGAATAGAAAAGTGTGCTAACTTGCTTGGCTTCTGTTCTAATGGCTTCTATATTGATCACTACTACATGGAGTAATTAACTACCTATGAGTACAGGGAAGGGAGTCGACTTGCCTCGAATTCATCCGTGCGAAATCCACTTCTCAGAGAGCTCTTGTACAGGTCATGCACCATGAAGGAAACACCACCTGATAAAACAAGAATTCCATTTCGCGTCTACCTATATATAAGCTGGCCTACAAAATCAAGACACAATAGCAACATACCCTTGCTACGTGGCGACTGCGCTATTCCCATTGTATGGGAAGAGGTTTCCTGACTGGCTGTGCCGCGCTAAGCTGATATCCTGGATCACGCTGGTGGTATTCGAGCATATCAATGCGTTCATTCTTAGCCAGTGCTAAAGTCGTGGCTCGCTTGATCTCGACTTCGAGGGATTGGCGCATGTTCACTAGTGCATAGATTATGATCTGATACTCTAGTTGGTCCTTCTCGGTTAGATCAATGCCAGAAGTTGAAAAGCAATTCGAAAAGTTGCTAGAGTAACATTCGGTTAACTCGGCTCTCCTGGCGTTGGAATCTGGCGGATGACGAAGCTGTGACAGAGACGTAATTGGTTTCAGACCAGTCTTAGTGACCTTGAGTGTTGAAAGTTGCTTAGGTGTCTGTTTTGACGATAGATTCGACAAAGACGCGTGCCCAGTATTACTAGCCTGTTTAGACGATGATAGCTGTGCGCGATGGCCGGTGTAGGTATCTTTGTCCATGCCAGCATTAATATCAGCGGCGGCGTATGCTTTACCGGACCGCTTTGCCGGACCGCTCTGCTTCCTCGATGGCGTCGAGCTCCGCGATGACTTTATTATAATCTTCATGTCGTGGCGTTGCATCCCGACCACTTGCTTTGTACGCCATCCCAAACCCATCTAATGGCTTCGTCAGCACTCCCCTCCTGTACATGCCAAGAATAGTCTTTACGTATTGTACTGGTACCTGGTTTATCGTCTTTCTGCGTTTTCCCTCTGGAGCTTTTGCAGGAAATCTCCATTGACGAGCGCTTTTTGGTGGTGTAGGCCCGTCGGATGTTTGTACCTTATACCTTATGCGTCTTCCTCTCAGAGTTCGCTTTACGTCGCGCCTCCACCTGAGCCGACTCATCCCTGATATCATCGCCGAGTACGATGACGTCTTGAATCATATCTCCTTTTTCTTCTTCTTGGACTTCGACGGGAGTGGGCGAGCGTTGCTGCTTCGTAAGTTTCTTCCGCGAGGACGATGTATGCGTATACGCATGTTAGTTTGTGTTTTTGTCTTAGGAAGAACAGGCTTCACAATCGTGGATGTCATAATGCAGCAAAGTCCAGAGAGGTTGTTGAATGATGCAGATACCGTTTTTTTCTCGGGCAGGAAAACTGTTTATATAAACTCCGCTACATTCCATTAACTTCACAAGCGCGACTGTGCTTATCCAACGCCATGGTCATTCCCGGTGCCCTTTGGGTTGCATACCAATTTGCTAATAGCTTCTTCGTTCAACGCCCGCCATTGTGATCACCTGAAGTTCAACATCGTTGGGTTGATCTATCAACTAACGACGTCCCCCGTGCTCGCCGACCTCGTTCCTAAAACGGGCCAGTGTCGAGGGTAATCGGAGAGGTGGCGCGAGGTCAGCTGGTGATAACATGGAGTTTACATGACATGCTGACAGTAGATGACCTCGGGGCATCTTTTAATCAAGGCACAAGCGAGCCATGGCTGGCTCAGGCACGTCGTGCACTATCTCCTAATCGGTAGTGCCGGATGGAGATTGGGATGTCATTATTTCGTGTGAGTCACAAATTTCTTCTTGACACCCCGCAGATGGGTTGATGTAGGCTTTCACATTATGGGGCGGGACGGGTGGGTGGAGAACGCGAACACTGCAGTATGACCGCAGGTGAACTCATCGACGAGGCTGGCTCACAACCCAATGCTGTTGCTGAAGTCGTCAGAAGTATGTTCTAGGGAAAGAATGATCATTTTATCACGACCTGATACAAAGTTGTCTTGCTTGCAAACTCCTACTGTGTTTCGTACGGACCTTACAAAAAGACTCTCACCATGAAAATCCAAACCAACAAAGTTATCTTGCTGGCTCTACGACCTCCTTCTCTATAAGCTTACTACTTCTTCTATCGCAGCTTTGAAACTCCGCATGTCTTTCTAGGTTTATTCCTAACAAGTTTCGACTTAGTTATCCACTCCCTCAATACCACTTCGCTGAAGGGCTCATTTGCGTGCTCGCTAGAGTCATTGTTCCATTCACTCAACTTCATTGCCTCAGAAGAAGACTCGATGTGCCCAGTACGACTAACGTTCCCCCTGCACGTCTGAGTCCGAGGATGAAACACTGAGCTTGCTGTTGTCGAGGTTCCAGCCTTGCGATTTCGATATTTCGAGGGAAGAATTCATGTGTTTGAAGTGGTCAAGATTCCACTCCGGCTGACTCAAGTCCGTGGACGATAACTCACTGGGTTTGTTGCTGTCGATGTTCCACCCCTGCAATCCCGATGCTTCGGATGTGGAACCAGTGTGCCCGCTGTCACGCCATGTGCTGCGGACGACGCTTGGGCTCCGAGGGGAGATTGTTCCTGCTGTCGCCACATCAGATGGCGTTCCGGTGCCGCTTCCTGAGAGATTTCCCAAGCAGAAATGTGCATGAATCAAGCTGAGTCCTCGTATATGCATGCCCCCACTTGGTAGAGCTCTTCTACATCTGAAGCATTGACCACCTATAAACTTTGCAGGCTGTCAGAGACTGAGAACGAGAATTTTGTTCAGTAATCGGCAAAAGTGCGAAATAGAGCGTAGATATGCCGAACAAGAATCCCTAGACGGTACTCTCCTGCGCACCAGGATGCCCGCCGTTCTCTACCCAAAAGAACCACAGCGAACGACAATTGGTCGCCAGAAGCCTTCACAAAGACATCCACAAACCAGTAATTACGAAGACAGGCACTCGAGCCGGTATCATTTGGAAGCAGCTGCGGAGACGTGGAAATGAAAGCTGCTGCCAAGTTTGCTTTCGCGCGGTTTCCGAATGCGGAGTATGGCTGGACGCGAAGGCACATGATGGGCAATGGCGACATTGACAAGGAGGAAGTATCGAATGAGTAGCAGCCATCGCGTCGTCATTCTTGCCGAACACGAGGGAGTGTAGATAGGGGAGGTCGCTTTTGGAAGACGATGAATTTGGCCTTGCATTAATTTTCCCCAGCCCAGCGCAACGGTCTACGTGTGCAATTTCGCGATATTCGCACATCATGTCGTCTATCTATGCGTGATCTTCAAACTTTACATCGTTCAGACATTCTTAGGTGGATTATGCATCCTGATAGCCCTCGTGGAGTAACACTTCTCGGGTGTCTGTCCGGTGGGCCTAACGAACACCGCCCTCCCTCGCTATCTGAACGTCTGAGACGCCTTGATGGTCATCGTTCAGATACTTGTCGAATTTACTCCCCATCTTGATAACTTGCTTGAGATGGCTGAAATTCATAAGCTGGCCCTTGAACTTCGCCCGCTGTCTCGCCGTCGTAATCGCATTGTGAATTTGGCCTTCATTCAGGTGAAACTCCGCGAGCTCGGTGAAATAGCCTTCAATATCGTCGAAGTCGAGGTCAATAGACTCTACCACTTTGGCACCACAGCTACCCGATTCGGACATCCTTGCAGGCGGCGAGTGGAATCCATCTTCTCCATATGAGGATCATCGTCGTAGACATATTCTCGCTTAAAGGGCCAAGTGTCCGAGTGCAGCTGTCGATAGGTGTGGAAGTCCATCACGAAACGCTCGGCACACTATGCATACACTCGGGTTCTGCGGTCTCGCACGTTATGGAGGAAGTGTTACTCACACCGTATTTGCCGTTTCTGTCTTCGTACGAGACGAGTTTTCCATCTTCAAGGCAACGTCCTGCTGTTGCCTGATGTAGGCCTCTACATCTGGTATGGGGAAGTGAGCTTTCAGAGCACTCTCTTCACGGGAGTCAATGCACCATGTATGCTCATCAAGGTAAGCCGTAGCCTGTTGTCGTCTATTTGCACTGGCACTGATGAAACACAACGCCTCCGACTTGATGCGAGTACCTTGAAGATTCTTCAATGCGTGATTCAGCTACACTACTTGCCCGCGCCACCGCGTTGCCTACCCACACGACTGCATAGCGACAGCAATGTCTTGCCTATCTACAGCATATTAGTGCCCAGAGCGGCCTCGAATGCGAGCGCGCTGATGCCGTTGTATGGATCGCGAGCCACCCAAGCAACAACTGCAGCATATCCACCACATTCTGATTCTCGGCGAGCCGCAGGATCCATATCGTAAAGTTGCATTTAGGTATAGTAGAAGTAAGCGCAATGGCTATATATTATAACGTAGTCAATAGTAGAATATATAGATTTAGCTGTACCTAACTTAAAGGGTCTCGTTCTAGGTCCTAGTATAGATCCCGTTTCCGGTAGCTAGTTTCGAAATCTCTCTATTTTTAGCAACGCCCTTACAATCTTTTAGGGTAGATTAAGGGCGTCGAAGGCGCCGTTGAAGCGCAAGGCTATAGACAAATACCCCGTACACCGCAGCCCAAGACAGAAATCAAGCGCCAATTGGTTACTTCTAAGTCCTTGTACTAACCCGCTCTAACGCAACTACGTAGACTTACTAGTAGGCTACCCGCCCACGTAGCGAAGTTATAATACTACAAGTTATTACCCGGAAAAGTGACCTAGAACGACCGTACCTTATAAGTATATTATAGGGTATATATATTACTATATACGGCCGTTTATATCAAGATTATCACCACCTAACTACATATCTGTAGATTATACCAGGCCAGAGAAATGCTTATTAGCCTCGAAGGCCCTAGTTAGATCGCTCTACTTAGTAATTAACGGTACTAGGACTTTTGGGTACGTATGCGCTCTGATAGTTATACGTTTGGCATATTCTAAGCGATATAAAGCGGATCGACATTGCTCTAGGCACCCATCCGTGCGGTTCTACTAGAGTGTTCCTGCCTAGCTAATGGGATAACACTGCTTGCAGGCGTACTTGTGGGCCAATCACATTCTCATAAGCTTGCACCAAGGCGGTCTCATTCAGCCTCCGAAATTCGCCCAAACTGTAACCATGCAGCCTACGTACACATACGCCCCGACTTCGAACACCCCAACTACGAATGCCTCGACTGCTACCACAATCACCCATACCGTTGCGCTCAACGACGATCAAAACATCGCTGCTTTCAGAGACATGCATTCTAGCAACCGTATAAAGGAACATGCAATGAACCGAACCAAAGTCTCTTTTACGAAGCTCATTGGCGCTGCCTAGGAAGCGCCTTACCACTCGACTACATGCCTTGATTGGAATTGTTTGATGGAGGCTGGGATGGGATGGGTTGATATATAGTGTGGTTATCCAGTGAGGAGGGGGCGTGTTGGAAGAGAGGAAGTAGGGATGTACGAGATTGGGAGTTGGCGGGAAGGACTGATGAGGAACGATGGACGAGAATGGTACGAGATGAAGCGTTATTTAGAGGCGGTTTCACTGCTTATTATTTCGCATAAAAGTCATGCTATCATACATTCACCACTTGCTATATATTGCAAACCCTACATCGCATCTCCACTTTCAATACCGTCCACTACTTCATGACCGCACCTCTCAGCCCTTGTAAAACGCCGTAGCCTCCTCTTCACTCACACCACTCGCAAAGCATCTCTTCCGATCAATAAGCCCATACTTCGATCCGCGCACCCTCCACCACATCTCCCTCCGATCGCCTCCAAGCTTGCCATCCAGCAGCTCACCCTTGAACTCCCGGATAAACGTATTATACATATCTGGCTCCTCCAGCTCCGTAATCTCGTCTCGGAACACGCGAATCGCTTCAAGCGCACGGCCATAGGCACTATCGCCTACGCTGTTCTTAACGAGGGCGCGGATTTCGGTGGCCATAGAGTTTGCAGCTTCTTGGATGGCCTCGAGATCATCAGTCGCGGCGAGGGCTTGCTTGAATGACGGGATGAGATTTGAGGGCTCGATCTTGACGCGTTTTGGGTTTCCGAGGAGTTCGTCGATGTCGAGGCCTGAGATGGGCTTTTCACGGTCGGCGCGTGTGCGTTTCCCGCGGCCTTTCGCTTTGGGTGGGACTTTCTTTACGTCGGCTGCTTTCTTGAGAGCATTGAGTTGAGTTTCGGTTTGTTGCAGGAGGTCGGGTGGTGGAGCGGAGAATCTCGTAAGAATCTGGGGAGGGTCGGGAAGAGGAAGGGCAGGATCGGGGTGTGTAGCTCGCCAGCGAATGATCTGGTTCACGCGGTGGAGCAGGGGTGAGTATGTCTCTTCTATTGACGCGTACTCTGCTGGATTGCCGTCGTCGTCTGTGCCAAAGGTTGAGAGGTCCATAGCATCGACGTAGTCACTCATTGCGTTTACGAGGTCATCGTTGGGCAGATCCTTGTGCTCTGTGATTGTCTTACCGGAGACTGTGAGCTTTTTGTCGAGGGGCGGAAACTTGTAGCGGCGCATGTCTTCTTCGAAGGGAAGCTCGATTTCGATCAGAGCCTCATAGTCCGGTTCGATGCGCGGGGTGAGGAGGACTATGAGCGGCGCCTTATTTTCCTTAGCAACAAGGCGGGCGACGGCGTAGCACTCTGCTTCCCACAGCGCATTGATGAATGAAGACAGCGCAAGCTTGGCTTGCGCGTTCGTCTTCTGCGGTACAATGTAATTCGATCGCCCCATGAGTAGGTATCGATCAAATTTGTCGGCTGCGATAAACCCAATAAGCTCAAGTGACTGCTTGGTTTGGATCTTAACAATGTTGGCGTCGGATTCGCTGATGTGTACTGCGGTGCGACCGTATTCGAAACCACGCTCCAGGTCTTCTGGCTCGACATTCATTTTTTGCCCTACTTCCTCGGGATTGTCGACTTGGTACACTCGCTGATTTCGCACAGCGGAGAGTTGGCCGTCCGTTGCATCATTGTCACCAGCTATTGTGATGGTGGATTGCGTACTGGGTCCTGCTGCACCTCCCAAGTCCGTTCTTACGACGAAAGAGCTGGCTGTTGGCGGTTTGGCAACCATCGTGCATGGGTATCGTTCGACATCAATTGTGATTGTCGCATCGTATGTTTCTACGTCCCCGAGCGTGAGTGTGCCTCTGTAGCTAGGGACTGCCCGCGTCTCCTTGAGGCGGGGAATTTCAAGCTGCTCGATGGCTTCTGCGAGAGTCCCAAAGTTTCCATCGCAATTCTCTACGAATTCTTTTAAAATAGTCTCGTTTTGTTCCTAAGCATGTCAATGAGTATATCCAGACCGGAACGAAATATATAGTACCTTATGGGCGTCTTTATCTTCCTCCTTATACCCACTATCCGGATCGTCAAAGTCCACCCCACTGCATTACATTAGCATTACTTCCCTCAAGCACCAGATGTTCACACTCACAGCAGCACAACCTCGATCGGTGGCTCGTAGCTCTTGATCTTACCCGCAATCGCATCCAAATCGGCCGTATCCATATACCCGCGTCCATCCGTAACAATGATGATCCGACGATCGTACTTGAGTGGTTTGCCATTCTTGCCACTCGTCGCGACATCAATTTGCTGAATCGCGACCGCCAAAGCCGAGATCACTACCATCTATTAGCGAAGTTCTAACTAGTGGAGGTATTACTTACAGTCGCCACTACTCGTCGAGCTAGGCTTCAGAGTATCTTGCAGTCTCCGAATATCCGGTAATAGATACCTGTTCCCACGTTAGACTGTCTCTTTCCCATTGCACGTAATTCTACTCACTGTTTCAACTCCGAGAACACAGTGATATTCTCATACCCCTCATCATCCTCCATCACGCCCTTCAAATCCGTCTCATCAGTCCTCAAACCAATGACACTCATAAGCGCCGTTTTCCTTCCCGTCGCAACCTAAGGCGTCACATTAGCCCAATTGACCCATCAGCCAAACCACACTCTCTCTTCACAATCAACTTCTCAAATGCGCGCACTAACCGTAGTAGTAATCTTATCCCAAACATATTCCAACGCCCATTCTAAGTCCGTCTTGTCCCTTCCGTGCCGCTTTTCGCCCATCGACTCGCCAAGGTCCAGAATATATACTGTCGCTTCTTTGCCCGCCATGGTTGCGACACGACAAAGCAGTTGCGAAGAGAGAAATGGAGAGAAAAGAGCGTGGGTGGAGGATGATACGGTTTGTCGGCGTAATGAGCGTGCTTGTGAGGTAAGCGTGAAGTTAGGCAAACACGCTGCACGGGCCATGAACGCGAGGCTGAAGATACGCGGGTTCATGTGATGAGATGGGCTAGTCCATTTTAGGACGACGGAGAAAGTACAGCGACAAAATGGTAGAACTTCCTCTACTTCTCTCAAGATGCCTATTATCCGTTTGAAGCGTGCACAAAGCTGTCGTTTCGCCTACGGGCCGTTCCCGCTAAAAGCCGTTGCGACGAGACAGCTCTTCACGAACCCGAAGCGAACCACTATAGTTATCCACAAAGCAGACACATTTGAGTCCGTATCCGATCCCCAATCCCCTGAACGCCATGAACCATACTCCATACCAATGCCATCCAAATGCCCGTGAAACACCACCAACCATCTCCCCACCACAAACCCCATTCCTCACGCCCCTCACTTCCTCCCCTCCACCATAATAATATGATACCCCTCCGCCGTCTTAACCTCGCCCAACTTCGGATTACCGGTAGTACTAGGCTCGAGCTCAAACGCTACCTTCTCAAACTCCGCGATCAAACTGCCTCTAACCTTCCAGCCCAAACTGCCCCCCTGCCTCGCCTTATCCTCACTCATCTCCCTCGCAACCTCATCGAACTTCGCCCCATTTCTTAGCTTCTCCATCGCTTCCTCCTTTTTGCTGTGTTTCTCGCAGAGGATGTGCCGCACGTTGATGCTGGTTGCTGGCTTCAATTTGCTCTTATCCCCACCGCCTCCTCCGCTTGCACTTTTATCTCCCGCTTTGCCTTTCCCGCCTTCGTCTTTCGCTTTGTTTTTGTTTTTAGGTGCCATTGCGGACGTGGAGAATAGGAAGAGAGGGGTGGAGGAGGGTAGATGTAGATGTAGATATAGGCGAATACGTGGAGGGATTGCGTGGGCGAGTTCGCAAGGTAGTAGAATGCGGGCGTGAGCGTCGTCGTTAAGTAGGTTGAATTACTCCTGCGCCTCTTGCTAAGCTCGATTATGCAGGGAATGAATATTTTACAAATTTAAGTACTTCGCCGTCGTTTAGAATAGACAGAGCTAGCTCTCGTAGTGGGGAACGTCGCTGTAGAAAGTGGGGTGGCAGAACACGTTGTAAGAGGAAGGCGGTGAAAAACATTTGCCTAGGCGTAGCTAGCTAGCATCCATCGCATCATCAAGATGGTATGGCTATATGCACAAACATCCCCGCGCTTTTTGCACTAAACTCTCATATCATATCAACAACACCCAGCCCAGCCATTTCTCATAATTACAATTGGGAGAGAATGTAAAAAGATCGTAGCCATAAAAAGGCGCGCGTTCTGATCCGCTCATCTACGTCATAACATGCACGTACATGTCTAAAAAGAACAATTGTATCGTCCTCAGTCGCGGCTGTCCTCAGACGGCAACCTTTTTGGGGGATATTCGGGCGCTTGGGCACGCTTCAGGAGTTGGTGGAGTGAACGACGTGCTAGCTGATTCACCCGTTGCCGTTGACTTCGGCAGTGATGCCGTTGATGCCGTTCTGTGCGAGTACCGTATCCATGAAGCTCTTTCTTGGCTTGTGCTTCTTCGCAGGTGCCGTTTCCGTTTCTGTCTCCGCAAGGTGAATTCGCCGCCTCTTACTGACGTCCTTGATCTCCTTCAGCAACGGTTGCAGGCTTTCCACCTTCTCGACCTCCGGATACAGCACCTCGTCCTCAACCCAGTACAGGCCCTCCATACTCAGAAACTGCTGACGAGCGTCCTTGATGCTCTCCTGGATCTTGGCATAGTCGAAGTCGGGCGTGCCTTCCATAGGGAAGCGGAAATCCTGGGCTAGGAGAGCAACGTCGTATTGCCGCAGGAGCAGCTCACGGTGCTTGGGCGTGAACGGCACACGGTCCCACGAGGAGTATGGCGCCTCGAGGCGTGCGAGGTCCAGTTCTGGGAGACCAAGTATGCCAGCCACCTGGAATGAGGGAATGTAGGCCTTGCTAGTAGTGTCATTGAGGACGTTCGGTCGTATATCTTGCGTAGTGGTATAAAACAGTGGTAGAAATACGGCGGAGATGCCCAGCTCTTCACCAGAAAAGTGTAACGGCCGATTAGTCCTTAGCTCGCAAGCTCTTCGTAGCGCTCGTGGCAGTGTCAAAATGCGCTCCTGGCGCGCGGCAAGCTCTTTTTGTCGTTTGGCCTCCTCTTCAGCCTGCCGTCTTGCTTCCTCTTCTTTTTTCCGCGCGGCTTCGGCTTCTTCCGCTAAACGCTTGGCCTCTGCTTCGGCTTCAGCCTTCTTTCTCGCTTCCTCTTCCTCGGCAGCTTTGCGTGCGGCCTCCGCCTCCTCCCGCTTCCGAGCCTCTTCTTCATCCGCCTTCCGCTTGTTTTCAGCAGCTTGCTTCTCGGCCTGCTTTTGAGCTTCTAATCGGCGCTCGCGTTCGGCCTCGGGAGTTGCAGCCTTCTCGGGAGGTGCTGGCGTCGACTTGGCGGACGCGGTAGGTGCCTTCTTCACTTTGACATCGTCAATAGAGTCATTCGACGCTCGCCGCTTCTTGACTTTGTAATCGTCCATGGGTCTTGACCGAATTTTGTTCTTGGCGTGCCTCTTCTCGTCTGGCGACTCGAAATCCGGAGTGGGTTTGGTGTTGTGGGATTTTTCGATCCTCGTGCGGATCTTAGGCGCAGGTTTTTGACGCGGCTCGTCATCGCTATTGTGTGACACGGCTCGCGCTGCTCGTTTTGACACGCCATGTTCTTCCGACCGCGGTTTGATCTTTTTCACAGGCTTCGCCTCCTCGCCTTCACTTAAAGAGCGAGGTTTAATGGACTTTTTCGACGGCGGCCGAACTTCCTCCTCGCTATCCTCGGAGCTCTCTTCATTCACAACCCGCCTTCGCCGCTTCTCACGATTTGCCATCTCCTTCCCGGACAACAGACGCCTTGATTTTTGAGGCGCCTGCTGTATAGTAGCCGATTTCGTCACATGCGCGCGCTTCACCTCGGTCCGCGGAGACGACGAACGCTCTCGACGCAGTGGCGACGATTTCCTCTTCATACGGACGATGTTGGGATTTGGCGGTTCCTTTTTGCTTCTCCTAGGGCTCCTGTGTGTTGTCCTGAAGGTGTCAAATGCGTGCTTCAGAATGTCCCTCTCCTGTTCCCACTTCGGCCCCCGTCGGTCTTCCGATATCTCCCAATACGCTCTGCCTTCTCGGTTCCGCCTTGTGGGGTCGAAATTATCCTGCTCCAGCAATAACTTCACGATCTTGATATGTCCGCGCCCGATAGCCACCAGCATAGGTGTCTCGCTGTGTTTGGACGGATCAGGGTCAGCTTTCAAGCCACTTGCTAGGAGAATGCTTAAAATGTCGTAGTGACCGCCTCGCGAGGCAGCAACACCGCACGCAATATTTGGTTTGATATTGCTGTTGATGAGTTCGCCAACTGCGAGGATATCACCGTCCGCTGCTTTCTCAACGAGAGTCTCCGTGTTGTACTCGTTGTACAGCAATCTTGATGCGGACTTGGTCTGGCTCAGTCCCGACTGAGCGTATTCGTCCGTTTTGGCGATGTCCACCTGTTTTCGCATAGCTGCCCTAAGCTCCTTCTCAATGTCTTCTGCGTCGTCGGCTTCGTAGTCCAGGACGTCGATAGCGCGCTGGCCTTTCTTGTTTTGGTGATGTGGGTTGACATGACCTTTACTGAGTAAGATCTTCACGACATCGAGGTGGCCATTCTCTACGGCATCGATAAGCGGTGTATCTCGGTCATTGGACTCGCAATCGGTACGGCATCCTTTGCTGATAAGGTATTGGACGACATCGGCCCACCCGTGGAGCGCAGCCTTTTGCAACGGGGCAATGCCTGCGAAATCGACCTGGTCCAGCTCGTCTGGCGACGCTTCATAGGCAGCCTCCACCGCGGAAAGATCGCCCTTTTCACTTTCTCTCGCCAACCGGGTAGCGCCGAATTTGTCGACCTTGCGCCCGTGGGGCATGGCGCGGGCTGGGGATGTCAGTGTCCGATGTCCAGCGCGCTTGATACGGGTGTTGGGAGGTAGGTTCGGCGTTCGTGCGGGAGGAGATGAGGAGGAATCGCCTGAGCTGTCGTCAGACCAATGCTTGTCCTCGGTCAGTTCCTTGCGCTTGCGGCCTGCTGCCCCGGAAACGAGGGATTGCGTGGACTTAGAACGCTGGTGAATGCGACCTAGACTGGGAGTCGCCGGTGACGTCGGCTGGCGGAGCTCCCTCAGACCCTCCGTTTTGGCTTTTTGTCGCGGAGGCTCGAGAGGTTTTGGGTAGGTATCATCGCGCAGCTTGCGCTTTCGGGATTCGTATGCCGACGCGCTGCGGACGCGGCCAGTGGGTGGTGGTGGTGAGCCGACGGAGTGCACGGGGGATCTGGCAGAGTCGGTCGGGCTCGCATCTTTGGTGTGCCGCGACGTGGTGCGACTGCTGGGTGAGGTTGGAACAGGGCTCTTCGCATCATGCTCGTTGCTGTGCTTGGCGCCATTCACCTTGAGCTCCCTCTCGTCGCGCGAAGTTCTGCGGCCGTTGGTAGCCGGCGATCGCGCGCGCGAGGCCTCCTTGATAGAGCGCAGACGGCCGGCGGTGTCGTCGTCGCTGCGCTCGGTTTTGATCACGTTGGTCTCCAGCACGACCGTCTCCGCCTCGGACTCGTTCGAGGCATCATCCAGGTCATTGTTGCCGTTGTGCAGCGCTTCCGCCGACGGGATGCGCGCTTTCGACGAGGGTGAGGCTGGGGTCGAAACGGGCGGGTTCCTGGCGGCGTCGAGCGAGCCGGTGTCGATGGATGAGGGGTTCAGAACGGTATCGCCATTACTAGTCATAACGCAGGAAGAGGTCAGGACTCGTGAGCACCCGCCTCTGCATCGTAGAGCAAGGGACTGCGGTGGGCTGCGGCAAAGAACAAGGCGCCTGGCTGCCGGCTCGGTAGCGCCTCCCCCGTGTCCAGTCGCTTTGTGTACAAGATGCAGCGGTGGCGCACGCAGAGGGCGGACGAGGGATGGGAGGGATGGCGCGGGATGGCGATGGGTGCGGTGATGGCTATGGCTCCAGAGATGGCTCTGAGGGTTCGACTGTTCGACCGTTCGACTGATTGCAGGCAGAGGCAGAGAGAGGAGGAGTGCAGGGCGATCGGGACAAGAATGGCCTGGGCGCCGCCCACCACTCAGCGCCGCCCATCCGCGCCTTGGTCTCTCCTGAGCCACCGCAACCCTGCAGGCTTGGGTGATTTGATCATCACGTGAAATGAGTCGTGGACACATGTAGGTGTTGCTATGTTGGGTGTTCACACGCCTTGTTTCTTTGTCATCCGCTGCATTCCACGGTCGTCGGCCTTTTGCCGTGGGTGTCATTGCTCGCGAGCCATGTTTCGGTGCCCAACATGGCCATGCACTTCCACTTCCACTTCCACGTCTACGGAACAGCCCCTAGGCTAGGAATAGCCTTGAAGGACTAATACCGGTCAAAGGCTATCAGCCAGGACGACGAAAGTCCATAAACGTCGGCCCACACCGGTGTCCGCTAGGCAGGCGATCGACGGATAATTAACCTCGACCACCCCCCAAGCGGCGGTGAAGCTTGCTCGTCTCACCCCTCGACCACTGCGCCCCGCGCATTGCTGCCTCCACCGTGGTACACCCAATATAGCCACCTCGACGAGATGATCCCGCACCTCAAGCATCTGCTGCATCCGGCCCCCGTGCGCGCCTTCTACCTCGCCGCCTCAGCTCTTGTATCCCGCACCGTCTCGGCCTCCATTATCAGTAACTGACCCGCCCTGCTTACCAGATCCTCGTCGTACAGGCCGCCCCTGTCCTCAGACGCCGTTTTCTTGCCTATGGCTCGCGTGCGACCTCTGCTACGGCGACTTCGTCGGAAAGCCGCCCTAACAAACTCGAACAGCTCCTAGACTTCGCGGCCAGCTTCCAGGTCCCGCACAACTACTTTACCCATTTTTACGTCGTCTCGGTTGCCAGCTCGCTCTTCTGGGGATGGCGCCTCGACCTGTGGAGGGCTGATCGGCAGTTGCGCATTGTGTGGGGGCTGATGCTGCTCCAGGGTGTGCGGAGGCTGCTGGAGTCAAGCGCATACACGTCGTCGAGTAAGAGTAGGATGTGGTTCGTACACTGGATACTAGGGCTAGTCTTCTATCTGGCTACCAACGTGGCGATATGGGTGGAGCAGAACAAGCGCAAACCCGCAACACCTGAACCCGACGCTCTAGGATCGAAAAGTGTTGTCCTCGTCCCAGCAATCCTCACAGCCCACATCCTCCAGCACACCTACCACGCCTACCTCTACCACCTCCGCACGCAAAACTCGGGCTATCAGCTCCCATCCCATCCGATGTTTCCGAATCTGCTGTGCCCTCACTACACCTGCGAAATCGCCATCTATGTTTTGCTCTCGATGCTCGCGGCACCGTCCGGGCAGCTGGTGAACTGGACGTTGGTCTGTGCTACCGTATTTGTAGCGGTGAACCTAGGCGTCACAGCAGCCGGGACGAAGGAATGGTATACGGAGAAATTTGGCGCGGCGAAGGTAAGTGGGAGGAAGAGAATGATACCTTGGCTGTGGTAGCAACGTTTTCTTCTGCGGACGTTTGGTTCCGCAAGCTGGTCTCGAGCTCCTTGGAGACGTTTGGGAAAAGGGAACTAGAGATCAATGGGAGGCTATCACCTGGCTTCCCTGAAAATCAAAAAGCATTTGGTCCTCTCCAATCCCTGTATAGACCTGATACCGCCCACTGTCTGTCACGGCATCGTTCCCACACTAGGAAGCATCTACTAGACCGGCGAACCGGTTACAACGTCCGTGTAGCCCAAGGAAACCACTAAAGTACCTTGGTAGTATGTGAAGCCCAATCGAAAACGACCCCTCTATCAGAAATACCAACACCAAACCGTGGAATAGATGGGTACAGGGCGGTGAAGGGAAAGGTAAAAGACTGGCCATTCCTATCTGGGTATCAATCCATAACAACGCTACAAATCTCCCTATGCTCATTCAAGAAAACGTCGTCTTCTTGCCTGTGCTCTCCACAATAGCAGCAGAAGCTCGCGGAGCATTCGCATGAGCAGCACCGGGCTTGATAGTCCGCGGGTCGATTTTGCCTCTAGGCTTGAACGGGCGACCCGAAGGTTTCCCTCCAGGAGCGAAGGGTCTACTCTTCCGTTGCGGATGTACATTCGCCTCATCGCCAGCGAAATCACCGCCCCCTTCCTTGGGCTCCTTGCCGAACCGCTTCTGGTACCGCGTTGTGGAGTCCTCGGCGAATTCGCAGCGTAAGTCCCGACCCATGAGCTTATTTAGCTTCCACTTCCTCTTTTTGACTTTGTTCTTCGCGTCTTCGTCTGAGCTGTCGTCTTTGGCTTTCTTCTTGGCATCGTCTACGATCTTGTAGACGAATCCATTGACGGCGGATGTCGCAGCTTCTAGGTTTTCAAATGTGACCCATGCATATCCCTTGCTTTTCCCCGAGTCCTCAAACGTCGCCATATGTATATCCTCGACGGCACCACACTGACTAAAATGCTCGACCAAATCCTCCTTACTCGTTTCGAACGCAAGATTGCCTACGAACACTTTCTTGCTCGGTGCCTTGGCTTCTTTATCTCTCCCCTTTGCATTTCCGTAGAGGGTTTCGTCTTCCGTTTTCGGTTTATCAGGCCGGCCTTCAAAGTTCTTCGCGTTCTTGATGAGGAGGGCGCGGCCGTCCATTTTGGTCTCGGTCAGCGCGATGGCGCTGTACATGGCGAGTTGGGTGGAGAAGTCGACGTAGGCGAATCCCCTATTCTGCGGCTTGTCGCCGCGCCAGTCTGGTCGCGGTGCGGCTTTCGGCGGGGGCATATGGATGCGGGTGATTTCGTCTGCCTTGATTTCCGAGTTTTCGGACAGGAAGGTACGTAGCGAGTCTTTGGTTGCGGACCACGGGAGGTTGCCAACCCAGACGCCATACTCCGAACGCTTGCCTGCGTGCTCACTGCTTTCTGCACTCGCAGTCTGTTCCGTTTTTATGCCATCCGGTGCGGTGGTGGCGCCGGCTGGCGCTGCCGTCGGTGTGGGCTTCGCTTTTTTCGCTTTGCGGGCAGCCTTCTTGGAGGCGGGTTCGGGGAGAGTGACGTCAATTTCTATCTCATCGGGAAGCTCCTCGCGCTTCCGCTTCTTGGGCGTCTTGACCTCGTCCTGCACATCTTGTCCGGCTTCTGCATGCTTCGTCTTTGACTTCTTCTTGTCGTTTGATTCTTTCTTCTGCCGTCGTTCGTCCTTGATCACCTTGTAGGCTTCCTCTTGGGGCTCTAGGGCCTTGGGTTTGGACATGGCGTGCTGGTGCGGGCTCGAAGTCTTACGGCTGTTTAGCTGGAATTTTCGGATTGCAAAATTGACTGGGATGCTTAGTCAGCCATCGCTATCACGATATCTTAGCGCGGGCTGGGCCAAGGCTTGATAGCTGGAGGTATCAGGTTGACAATGGGTACCAGCAAGCAGTCTGCCAGAGACGTGGCCTTTCGTGCCGGTGAAGATGTGTCGGAAGTGATTCTTCGATCTATGCTCCACGACTGCCCTTCCCCGGACAGCATGATACATTGTACAATGCAGGCAGCAATCCGATGACGCTCATGGGCTGACGTCCACTCAAGGCGGGTCAAACTACGGCCGCAACAGCGAGCCTTGCCTTATCATCTGTGCCTCAACAACAGCTGCCCCGTTGAAAACAACACATAGATATCACACGCGGTTACTACCGCTCTGTGTCTGCCCCTTTCGCTGTGCTCGAGTTACGAAGTGGGTTGTTCTCGATCGCCCGAGCAGCGTTTAGCCCTGGTGCACTATCTCGTATCGCGTCAGGTCCCGTGCGCCGTCCGCGGCTCTCCAGAGGTTCGTCATCGTCACTGCCCGGCGCGCAGAAGACGATGGAGACGGAGGAGATGGTGGAAACGGCAGCAAGGCTCTGCTCATCGGCGTTTCGTGACGTTCTTCGAACACTTTTCTTTCGCTGACGACGCCGTACGTCTGCCTGCCCGCACAGATCTGCCCTTCCCCCCCGCGCCTGACCGACAGCATTAGCATCTTGGGTGGTGGCCCGAGCGTTTTGTCTCCCACTCCCGTCACTAGGCAGCGACAACCTCCGACCTCATCAGCTCCACCTCGCCTCCGCCCCTTCCTCATCACCCCCATCACCAGCAGCTCCCAACTCGCTCTTCTTTGAGGACTGCATCTTCCTGCACCCTCTGTGGACGCTGTGCAGCATCTCTTACATCTCTTCGCCTCCCACGTCGTGCCCGCTCCACGATGTCGGCGACCAATGTCCCGGTGACGCTGGACACGCTGATCGTCGTGAAGCTCCAGTTTCAGGGCCACACACGCAAGTTCAAGATCCCGCTTCGTGATCTTGGAGCAAACGTTCTCCCCGAGAAGGTATGTTCCCTCCCGCTGTATCCTTGGTCGGCAGCCTGATTGCGCCATCCGAGCTTACAGACGGCTCCATCGCGAGCGACCCGGCTGACCTTGGTGTGTGCAGCTCCGATCTCTCCTCCTGGTCCCGTCCAGCGAGGATATCGTCTTCGAGCGATACTCCGACAGTGCCGGCGCCTATGTCACTCTCGACTCCAACAAGCCGCAAGTCTACAAGACGCTCTTCCGCGCCGCCAAAGCGAAGCTCAAGCTGCGTCTGAGGGCCTCGATACCCGGCCAGGAGAGCGAGCCCGCCCCGCCTTCACCGCCTGCGCCCGTCCCAGAGCCCATCTGCAGCCCGCCTGCCTCTCTTCACCGCATGAGCGCCGAGACTCTCTCCCCTCCGCGCATCGTACAGGTCTCACCCGTCATCGCCCGCTCGCCGATACCCTACACCACGCCCAACGTTGAGAAGAAGCCCGAAGTCGTAGCTCCCATCAGCCCCGTCTCTCCACCTGCCGCTAACACGGTTGATGCCGAGGTCAAGGGCGAGGCCCCCGTGCCGCGCTCCTTTACCGCTCAGCAGGGTAAGGGTGCACATCTGAATAGCTGCGGGAACGCTATACTAACAACGTCGACAGGCTTCCTCAACGGCTTCGCTGCTGCGTCCCGCCATCCCGACCTCGCTATCCGTCCCAAGATGGAGACGCTGCAGCCCTCATGGGTCGTCTACTGCAACAACTGCAACCTGCCTATGGAGGACGAGCACTACCACTGCAGCATATGCGACCATGGCGACTACGATCTCTGCCCATCTTGCGTAGATGCTGGCATCCACTGCCCTGGCTCCAACCACTGGATGGTGAAGCGCTTCGTCAAGAATGGCTGCGTTGTTAACAGCACTACTGAGCGCGTTGCACCAAAGATGCACTCGCAGCCGCAAGCCGAGCAGGAAATGCCCGGAGCCTTCACTGAAGAGAAGCAGCCAGTGGCTCCAGTGATTGAGCTGGCCAAGGAAGAGCCCACCCGAACCTGCAACTGCTGCGTCCAGGGTAAGCCGCTCACACCACATCCTCCGCGTCGAAAGCTAACCAGACCAGTCCTTCGCGAGCAGGAATTCGTCACGTGCACTTCATGCGACGACTACGACCTCTGCATGCAATGCCACATCACTAACAAGCACGGCCATCATCCCGGCCATGCTTTCAAGCCTGCCACTGCTGAGACAACCATGCCCGCTCTGGCTGACTTCCTGTGCAATGCCGGCAGGAACGTGCGCCACTCTGCCGTCTGTGATGGCTGTGAGAAGTTTATCTATGGTGTGCGCCACAAGTGTCTGAACTGCCCCGACTGGGACTTCTGCTCCGAGTGCGTCAAGAGCTCCAAACTCATCCACCCCGGCCACCGTTTCGTGCCCATTTACGAGCCACTGGCTGAACCAGCCAACGGCGGCAACCGTCACTACGGCATCTACTGCGATGGTCCTCTCTGCAAGGACAAGGAGAACCAGTCGTACATTGAAGGCACTCGTTTCAAGTGCGCTGTGTGCCACGATAAGGACTTCTGCGCCAACTGCGAGGCTCACCCCTCGAATAGGCACAACCACACTCATCCTCTGATCAAGTTCAAGCGCCCAGTCCGTAGCGTCAGCGTCACAACTATGAACGAGGACAAAAATGGCAATTTGATCACAAAGGTTGGCGACCGCGAGCCAGCGAGGAGGTCTACTTCCACTGAGACCATCCCTGCTGTACCTTCTAGTAATGCTGCTACCCAGGTGCACACCGTTGCTGATGTGAAGCCGACCGGGGAGCCGCAGCCCAAGATTACCAAGGAGAAGATTGAAATCCGCGATCTTCTTGCCGAACCTCTCCAGGAGAAGATTACCGTCCAGGACCTCTTGTCTGCTCCTGAGGTCCCTGCTGAGCCTGTGGCTGTCTGCAAGCCCGAGACTAAGAGCCCCGATGGGCTAGACGCCCACTTCATCCGCGACACCATTCCTGACGGCTCAAAGATTCCCGCCGGTCAGCAGTTCGTACAGGTCTGGACGCTCCGCAACCCCGGACCCAATATGTGGCCGGCTGGCTGCAGTGTTCGACACGTTGGTGGCGACAACATGCTCAACATCGACAACACGCAGCCATTGAGCCAGAGTGAGCTTGCCGATGCTAGCGAGAGCAACGTGATCGGACGTCCTGTTGCGCCCAACGAGGAGGTAGCATTCCGCATTGTTATGAAGGCACCCGTCCGCGAGGGCACTGCCATTTCCTACTGGCGTCTGAAGAAGGCCGATGGAACGCCATTCGGTCACCGCCTATGGTGCGACATTCAGGTTGTCAGCCCCCCAGTTCCCTCCTCCCCAACTCCTCTCGTATATGAGCCCACTGAGGCTTCGGGCTCTTCCTCTTCCGCTACCCTGACTCCATATGAGCGCTTCCAGCAGGCTAAGATGGAGCGGTACCGGGCTTTGCGAAGTGCCCACAGCCAAGCACAGAACCTGCGCCTCGAAAAGGGCAAGACTGAGCTTGAGCGCACTGCTCGTCTCCAGGAAGAATTTGATCGTTTCCGCAAGATGAAGCTGCAAATTGACGAGAAGGAGACACAGGCGCGCATGTCCGAGAAGGTTGAACGTGAGAAGATGATTCGCATCCAGAAGGTTCGCAAGGCAGCTGTCGAGCGTCTGCTTGAGACCCGCCGCAAGGAGCATGAGGCTTACACCGCACTTCAACAGGCTGTGTCCGACCAGGAGAAGACCTCCGAAGTCCCGGCCAAGGAGGTGACTGCCGAACTTCCCGTCGAGGAGAAGGCCGTCGAGAAGCCCACTGAGTCAGAGCCTCAGCCCCAGTCCTCGGGCATGATTTTCCCGCAGCTCGAAAAGGAGTCTCCGGCGTCGAGCACCCACGAGGCCATGACTGCGCAGCCTGAGTGCCCCAAGTCAGAGGAGGCACCCGTTGCCGCTTCAGTCGCTGAGCAGTCCGAAGATGACTTTTTCGAGGATGCCGAGAGCGTTGAGATTCGCTCTCTCGACAGCGATGATGGCTTCATGACGGACGAGGAGTATGATATCCTTGATGCGAGCGACGAAGAGATGCTATAGGGTAGTTTCTTCTCACATGAGTCTAGACGCGGTGGCATAGACATTGTCATGCCATAATGGCACTGTGTCTCTTCTCTATACACGTCGCACGGTACGATCAGGACAAACAGTAGGGCTCATTGGCGCATGTCCGGCTATGGTAATTTTTTTCAAGTCCTTTAGGGGTGTTTAGGGACTTGGGTACTTCTCTGCACACGGAATCGGAATCACACTCTTTTACATGGCGTCCGGCCTACGCACACTCTTTCCTAGTCGGCCAGGGCCAGGGCGCTTCATAGCGCACTGAGCTTTCGACGATCTTGGTTCGATTTGCAATGAGTGCATCATACTCTTTTTCCTTCCCTTTGTCTCCTTTTTCAATAGTTTTAGTTTAAATGAGAATGCGATTTCCTAAATGGATATTATATGTACGCGTTTTGGTGTGCGACTCTAGGGTCATGACTCTATCTATTGCTCCTATTGCTCCTACTGCTCCAAAAAATATAGCGTGATGTGCTTGTTGACCTTGACAAAGGTAGGTGCTGTCGGTGAGTTACCTTTTCTCACCCTGCGGTCGATCGGCCACAGCTCTCTTTGCATCAACTACACGTTACTCCCGCTTCCTTCGTATTCCTTGACCTTCTATATTGCGTTTCCTTTCCTGTATCCTATTGTACCAACCACTTCCACCCCATCGTTAACACTCTGTCAGGTATGTCTAAAGAGCGCTGACGAGACGCGCAACTGACTCTCCGTAAGTACGATACGCTATCAGGCTCAGACACAGATCCCGCCAGACTTTGAACCAACACTCCACTACCCGCCAATCCCACCGACTCCGCATCTAAAGCCTATCGATTTGATTCGTTCTGTTCCTACACAGCGACCTCCGCTCGTGCAAAGTTCCACAGCCGCGCAACGAGCGGAGTCGTCCTGGTCCGAGGCCTTGAGGGGGTGTGGTGACAAAGCCTGGAGGAACTTGGCAATTGTTGAGTGGATTCATAGTGTCGAACACACGATGGCTGCGCCACCTAAACCGACAGGGGACAAGCAGTTAGAGCGGATCAATATACAGACGAATCCAAGGGCTGAGAAAGAGGGGATCAAGAGTTATGCGAGTTTGTTGAAGAAATGTGGGTTCTTTCCTTGCTCCTGTTATACCCAATTCACATCTCAATCATTAGCTAATCTAGTCCTTCAATAGACGGCTTTACCCCCACCACCGAAGGCCCGTACCAAATGATCGACCTAGCCACTAAAACCTTCAAAAACGCCTTTAAGCCTAAAGCGAAGAAATCGACGATGCCGGTTCTACGGAAAGTTGAAGAAGACGGTAAGAATGGTGAGGTGAAGGCAGAGGATCAGATGAATGACTCTTTGTATATTTGCCCGGTGGAGGTTGGAATGCCACCGCAGAGAATGAATCTGCATTTTGATACTGGGAGCAGTGATTTGTGGGTATGTGTCACGTATACCCCCGTAGCGCTACAGGAGGAATCAGCATGTATGTGGTGACTGCTAACAGTATCTAGCTTTGGTCCACCGAACTCGACTCATCAACCCAAAAGAATGGCAAATACTCCAAACACAACATCTTCAGCCCTCGCAAATCTTCAAGCTACAAGAGACTCTCAAACCATACCTGGAGCATCCGCTACGGCGATGGAAGTAATGCCTCCGGTATAGTCGGTACCGATAACGTTACACTCGGCGGTCTCTGTATTGAGGACCAAGCCATCGAACTGGCATCAAAGCTCTCTTCCCAGTTCACGCAGGGCGCTGGCGACGGCCTACTAGGCCTAGCGTTCGGCAACATCAACTCCGTAAAGCCGAATCCCGTTAAGACGCCCGTGGAAAATATGATGGAGCAAGATGATATTCCTAAGAGTCAGGAGCTATTCACTTGCTATCTTGGCTCCTGGCGCGACAGAGACGAAGAAGACAAGGGCGAGTCGTTCTTCACATTCGGGTACATCGACGACGAGGTCCTCCGACGCTGCGGCACGGAACCCCACTACGTCCCCATCGATTCGTCGAAAGGCTTCTGGCAGTTCAAATCCGAATCTGCGACTGTAGGTGGCAAAACGGTCAAGCGCCCGTGCAACACCGCCATCGCAGATACAGGCACAACACTTGCCCTCGTCTCCGACGACCTGTGCAAAGAAATCTACGGACAGATTCCTGGCGCCGTCTTCGCCGCCAAACATCAAGGGTGGGTTTTTCCGGTTGGCACGCCAGAGGCGAAGTTGCCCAAAGTTACGGTTGCGATTGGGGATAAGCAGTTTGAGATTCAGAAGGAAGATTTTGGTTTCGCCCAGTGTGGGGGCGGGATGCAGTATGGCGGGATTCAGTCGAGGGGCACTTCTGAGTTTGATATTTTGGGCGATACGTGGTTGAAGGGTGAGTTTTGTCTTCTAGTTCTCAATACGGTGGAAGAGAGGGGTGGAATGAAAGGAGATGGGGAGATCGGGAAACTGGGGGGGGGGGGGGGGGGGGGTTTTTTTAAAAATAAAATGTTCCCACCGGCAAAAAATAAAAACCCGCGCCCCCGCCCCGGGGTGTAGAAACCAACCCCGCGGGGGGTGCAGGATTTTTATAGGGGACAAAACTGTGTT